>JAOANR010000001.1:32418217-32855636 GCA_030278955.1 Hygrophila difformis | reverse complement strand
GGACAAAATATTGGAAATGATTTACTTCAACAGAGATATGGTACCGACTCATATTGAGTTTGTTAGGTGCAAGTATGATGAGAAACTCATAACTGAGTGATGAATCAAATTAATATGATGGAGCAACCCCCTTTGTGTGTGATGGATTAAAACCAAACTCCAACCACTCCAAATCTCAACTATGGATCGTTCAAACTTTGTATCCAGATTCGCTTCATTAACAAAATCATCAGAGATGAATCTACATCTCACAACATGGCCGTACCTAGACACATGCCCAACTTTTTTCTTTTTTTTTTTTTTTAAAAAAAATACTATATTATATAAATTAATTTTAATTTTTTTCCACCAAAAAAATATTATTAATTTTTTTTTTAAGTTGTATATTTAGGTAAGAAAAAGGTTTCTTCTTCATGGGTCCGCCACTGCCTCACAAGGATCATATAACCGTTTTCAGAATGCAAAAAAACCGTTTTTGCGGGAAAGGAATTGGCTCGCCGGAGAAGAAAAGTTGAATAGTGAATTCGACGATCCTCCAAAGTTTTTCAAAATAGTGAAACTTATGTGCATTCAATTCCTTTTGACATGAGGATCGCAAATATGTGCTCGATTGGCTCAAGAAAAACCAACCGTAATCAAGATGAAGAAACTTGGCCGGAAAAAAAAACAACATGATTACTCTTCGTCGGAAGCCATTTCTTCATTGTTTTCACCACAGCGACCTTTATATTGGTTTTTTTCAATGTAACTCGCCTATCGATTACAACCGTAAGCTTAAATTACATTTCCGATCAACATACAATAAAATTGATAGCAATTTCGCAAGCAAAATGTACAAACTACATTGTTACTCACCTAACTAACTTCCCAACTGCGACAAAACTTCAAGATGAACATGCTAGTATACCGAGGAGCTCTCATACCACAAGTAATGGACGATGAAATCTATCACCACACCACCACGAATAGACATTATACTCTGTAACATATTGTATCATATAAAAAAACAATGTTTATCATCATACCATGACACGTATACATCATATAAAAACTCTGAGACATCACATGAAGCCATGCAGAAACATGAGACAATCACATTACATTACGTATATGTTGGGAATCAATTTTGAGCAAATGTGTTCACAACCGATGTCTGAACTACTTTGTTGGACCAACCACGACAACAACAGTCAAACTAAGTAAAGGAAGAAGAACTGGCGAATATATTCATGGAAGATCCTCCAACGGCTAGCTGATCTTCTGCCGGATCTTGCACACGGAGTTTGGAAACTAAGATCTCTTAATTCAGGCAACTCTATGCTAAGGATCACGCGTATTTATGGAAAGAAATCCTCAGCCTTAGAATGGAGGCAAGGTGATTCTCTTCAACATAGGACAGCCTAGGGTTGGATCCAGGACGACGAATGAATTGACTTAGCACCCTTGAGCAATCAAAAGCATTTTGCAAGAGAGAATCATATTCCTTCCGTGTTCGTAAGTTTATCATTTCGAAGGAAGAAATCCGATCAACACGTCCTCGGGTGGATTGATCGACAGTGTTACTGTGAGCTTGGGTTGAAGTCGACGGATTCAATCAAGGGTTTCGAGGAGTCGTCAAACTCAAGAGCTTAATTTAAAAGATCAAGGAGAGTCGCCAACAGGTTTCGACCAAGGGCAAACTTTGAGGAGGAGCCTTCAAGGGATTGAAGCAAGGTCGGGGAGATCTTCACCAAGACAGGGGGAGTGTCTTGGTTTGAAAATTCAGTCCGCTTGGTGATTGGAGTTGGGCGAAACAAATCACTATTGTTTAGATCGAGGATCAAGTCAAAACAATTAGTGAATCTCCTGGATTGGTATCCTCCAGATGTAGGCTTGTGCCGAACTGGGTTAACAAACCTTGAGTTCTTTATTCTTACAGTTCATTACTTTCCTGCTGCTTAATTTCTTAAACTGTTTAACGTGTCCACGAAAGGTGCTTGAACTAGTTTTCAGGACTACTTCATTGGTTATCCACGCAAACGGACCTAACAATTGGTATCAGAGCCACACGCTTTGGAAAGCGAGATCCAGACAAAGAAGCATGGAAAAACCAAGGCGGATCAGTAACCAGACTCCATTGCTCGATGGATCCAACTATGCATATGGAAAGATCAAATGGAGGCTTTTCTCATTGCTCTAGATGAGGGGGCTTGGGATGCAGTAGAAAACCAATACCATCCTCAGTAGAAGAAGAAGATGGTGTAAAAACCATCAAACCAAGGAGTGAATGGCCTGCTGCCGAGAAGCTTGCCGCTTCAAAGAACTCCAAAGCCCTGAATGCCATTCACAATGCTCTAACAAAGGATCAATACAGACTCATCGCTGGATGTAAGGTCGCATACGATGTCTGGACTACTTTAGCCAATACCTACGAGGGTATGGCTCCGGTAAAGAAATCTAGGATCATTACTCTCGATGCTCAATTTCATAAGATTTCTTTGGATGATAATGAGTCAGTCGGCCAATATATTGGTCGCATTCTGATCTAACCAACCAAGCCCTTCAGCTTGGCAAAGTGTATTCTCAGCAGGATATTGTAGGTAAAATTATTGGAACGCTTCCGGAAAGGTTCAATGCAAAAGTGGCCACGCTTGAACTATACAAAGACTTTGATAAATTGCAGGTTGATGAACTAATGGGAATCCTACAATCGTGGGAAATGGATCACTGTCCCAGACCAAAAGTAAGCCAGTGGCATCAAATCCGTGACTAAGGATGTGGATGACTCCTCCATGGATGATCATGATGACTATAGTGACGAAGAAGAATTGGCCATGCTGTCCAAAAGACTAAATCAAATCATCAAGAACCGAAGATCTAGATTCAACTCATCTATGAAGAAGGATGCCGGGACATCAAACTCAAGGTCCACTCAGAAAGGCTTGAAATCACTCGACAAAAATAAACCCAAATCTTCAAAGATTGAAGATGACAAGGAGATCATCCGTTTTGAATGTGGGGGAAGAGGCCATATGAAAAAGGACTGTGCCAATCTCAGACCAAAGGAGTCTAGCAAATCCTATCAAGTAACGTTCAGTGACTCTGAAGATGAGAAGGAGTTCGATGAACATGTGTAAACTATGGAGTAGCCCCCATCGGCACATGGGATTCCGACAGTGATGATGAACCCGAGGCAGGTATTGGTACCAACTCAGTCAATATGGTTTCCTCTAACATGGTTCGCTCTTTTGCTAGGGATCAAGATGAAAGCATCAGTAAACTTAATGATCTCTATGAAGAAACGTTCGAGAAACTGGAAATGTCCATAGCTGAATCAGTAGAATTACATGTTGAGAATGGAAACCTAAAGGAACAACTCCAGAGTCTCACAAGCAGAAATCAGGAACTTGAAAAGGTGTCCACAGAACTGTCTGGACTGGTGAACGAACTTACGTGAGAAAAATGCAGAGCTCCAGAAAGAAAACAAGGAACTGGAGGTTGAAAAAGTTGACTATAAACTATGGTACTATAGTATGCTTGGAAAGAAAGATGCTCTTCACACCGAACTCACCGAAGTTCAAGACAAACTTGCCAAGGCAGAAAGCACTCTGGCGGCTCTAAACAAAGGAAAAGCCAAGTTAGATGATGTAATTGCTATGGGAAGGCCGAGCAGCAAACAATCAAGGCTTGGGATATCAAGCCTCGACCTCAAGAGGAGAAAAGAAAAGCAAGTTTGTGTCCGGGGGAATGCTAAGTGAACACCGAACTATCAAGAAATCATTCCATCATGAAGGTAGGAACAAATGGACAAGAAGACCACCTCCTCCAGTCCCACTCCGATGCGACTACTGCAAGCTTGAAGGCCACAAAACCAAGAATTGTGGAATCTTAGTAAGAGACCTACAAACAGGAAAACCTATCACCTGGCCAAATGACAAAATCAAGATGAAGCTGATTTCCATCAAGTGCAAATGGGTTCCTAAAACTCAAAACAGATGTCAAGTTGCCTTTCTTTCACAAAAGAAGAATGTTGCAAACAAAGTATGGTACTTCGACAGTGGCTGTTCCAAACACATGACAGGTGAAAGGAGTCTGCTCAAACACTACAAAGAAATTGATGGAGGATTCGTTGTATTTAGAGATGGGAAATAGGGTGCCCTAGTTGGACAAGGCACCATTGAGAACAATGGCCTCGAGGGAATTGTCTCCAGTTTTCCTAGTCGATGGTCTCCAAGCTAACTTGATTAGCATCAGTCAGCTGTGTGATGAGGACCTCGTGGTGCAGTTCACCAAGAAAGACTGTCAAGTGCTCAACCAAGATCAAGAATGCATCATGAGAGGTTTGCGCTCTAAAAATAATTGCTATCATCTTGTTCAAACTTGCAATTTTGGTGCAGCTGCAGGTAAAGATCACATCACACTATGGCATGAAAAACTCGGACATCTCAATTTCAAAGATCTTATCAAACTCAGCAGAAACCGGGGCAGTCAAAGGTCTTCCTCAATTCAACAAATCAAATGCAGTTCTCTGCAACGAATGTGCCAAAAACAAACAGCACAGGAGTTCACACAAATTGTCCGAACACCCTGGATCGACCAAGTGTCTTGACCTACTGCACATGGATCTTGTTGGTCCAATGGAAGTTGAAAGTTTGGGAGGTAAAAAATATATTTTTGTATGTATTGATGATTACTCCAGGTACACTTGGATAGATTTTCTCAGGGAAAAAGGCGACACTTCAAAGCTTTCGAGAAGCTATGCAATCGACTCATGACCGAAAGGGACACCAAGGTGAAACGAATTCGAAGTGATCATGGACGAGAGTTCGAAAATCAATTCTTTGAGGAATACTGTACAACACATGGAATTAAGCATGAATATTCGGCTCCAAAAACACCTCAACAAAATGGAGTAGTCGAAAGAAGAAATTGAACTCTCCAAGAAATGTCTAGGGTGATGCTCAATTCAAAGAAAGTGGCTGAGTTCCTTTGGGCCGAAGCCGTTAGCACAGCATGCTACACCATAAACCGAGTCTACTTAAGGCCAAACTCTCTTATGACTCCATATGAGATTTGGAACGGTAAAAAGACCTCAATTACTTATTTCCATATTTTTGGTAGCAAGTGTTTTGTTCTAAATGACAGGGAACATGTTGGGAAGTTTCAAGAAAAAAGTAATGAAGGAATATTTGTGGGATACTCTACCACAAGTCGTGCATACAGAGTATATCTTCTTAAAACAAGGAAAGTACTGGAGTCCACAAATGTGACCATAGAAGATGTGGCCAGCAAGGAGGATGCTCCACTTTATGATGATGAAACTCCCAGCGGACAGGTTGATCAAAACAGTGCAGGTCAAACCACGTCTGATGACTTGTCCACCAAGAGAGTCCAAACGCCAACCATGGACACCTTGTCACGAGAAGCAGAACCTCAAAAAGATCTAAATGGATGCATTCACAAGCACCATGACCCTGAAGACATTATTGGTGATGTAAATGAAAGGAGAAAGACTCGAGGGAAAAAGATCGACTTTAAAGAACTAGCTGGCTTGCATTGCTATACTTCAAAAATCGAACCTTCCAAAGTTGAAGAAGCCCTTCAAGATGAACACTGGATAAATGCCATGCAGGATGAACTACTCCAGTTCGAAAGAAATGAAGTCTGGACCCTGGTTGAAAGACCTCAAGACAAGAACATAATTGGAACCAAGTGGATCTTCCGCAACAAAAGTGATGAAAAAGGGAATATTACAAGGAACAAAGCTCGGTTAGTTGCTCAGGGCTACACCCAGGTCGAAGGCGTGGACTTCAGTGAAACATTTGCACCTGTAGCAAGACTTGAAGCAGTCCGACTCCTGCTGTCTATCGCATGCTCGCTAGGATTCAAGCTTTATCAAATGGATGTCAAAAGTGCCTTCCTAAATGGATGGTTGAATGAAGAAGTGTATGTAGAACAGCCTAGAGGGTTTGAAGACCCCCATCATCCTCAACATGTCTACAAGCTCAACAAGGCACTCTATGGATTGAAACAAGCTCCTAGGGCTTGGTACGAAAGGCTTTCCAAGTACCTGCTTGAACATGGATTCGAAGAGGAAGCTTGGACAAGACTCTCTTTATCAAACGAGAGAACAAAGGAATCCTCATTGCTCAAGTCTACGTCGATGACATTGTCTTTGGATCAACACACCATGTGCTCAAAGACCAATTCATCGAAATAATGGGTAAGGAGTTCGAAATGAGCATGGTAGGAGAACTAACTTATTTCCTTGGCTTGCAGGTTGCTCAGAAGAAAGATGGGATATTTCTAAGCCAGACCAAGTATGCCCGAAACATTTTTAAGAAGTTTGGCATGGAGTCCAGCAAACCCGTCCGAACGCCTATAGGGACGAATGATAAATTGTGCAAAGATCCCAGGGGTCAAAGTGTTGATCAAAAACTCTATCGAAGCATCATTGAAGCCTTCTATACCTAGCTGCAAGTCGACCAGACATAAGCTATGCAGCAGGAGTTTGTGCTCGTTATCAAGCCGATCCCAAGGAATCACACCTGAAAGCTGCCAAACGAGAGATTAAATATGTTTCAGGGACAAGTGATCTTGGTATATGGTATTATAAAGAATCTAATCTTTCACTACTTGGCTATAGTGATGCAGATTGGGCAGGTGATGCGGACGACCGAAAAAGCACTACCGGAGGATGCTTTTACATTGGAACTAACTTAGTTAGTTGGTATAGCAAAAATCAAAGATCCATCTCCCTCTCAACTGCCGAAGCTGAATACATTGCAGCTGGAAGTTGTTGTGCACAGTTGCTATGGATGAATCAAATGATACTAGATTATGGAATCGATCAAGAAGTCCTCACTATATTATGTGATAACATGAGTGCGATCAACATCTCCAAAAATCCTGTTCAACATGGGAGAACTAAGCACATTGAACTCAGACACCACTTCATAAGGGATCTTGTCGAAGAAGGCATAGTGTCCATACAACATGTCGGGACTACTGAGCAACATGCAGGTATCTTCACTAAGGCTCTTGATCGAGAGAGATTTGAAAAATTAAGAAGGGATCTTGGCCTTTGCATTATCGCATAAAATCCCAAAGATCATGGAATAAGTTTTAAATTATGCAAATGTCCCTAAATTAAAATATTTTATTTCCTTATTTATGCAAGTTAATATATTATGACTAACATATGCAGTAAAAATATAGTTATGCAGGAATCAAAACGGCAACCAAATTTGAAAACTTGGAAACAAAATTTGAACGTGATGTGACAAGCGCGTGAGGCGGGAACGGTTAACTCCTCCACCTGTTCAAAAACGTGATGATGATGGTTATGGGAAGTTGTGATTCTCTTGCCTTATTTTTATTGAGGGAGGCTGCTAATTATTTCCTCAAGATCTCATTGTGATCAAGTTCCCTTAAGTTTCTTCTCTCTCGGCTTCTTATACTTCCCAAGTTTGTTTCTCTTCGAAAACACATTCACCCTCACTTGTTCTTGCCAAAAGTCTTTGTTCTTTTCAGCTACAATGGTGAAGACACGAGGAAGCCAAGGCTCCAAATCACAAGACCCGACTCCTACCTCAACTGCTGGAAGCAAGAAAGGCATCTCTCCAGGAGAATCCAGCGCCAAGGGGAGGGCAAAGGCAGTTCAACAAGCTATTATCGAACAAACCATTTCGGAGACTCCCTCCATCGTTCCTGTTCCTTTCTCTCCTTCTACTATCGGAGGACAAGGCACTACCACTGTTGATGTCCTCGACCCACTGGACATAAGGGCTGAAGTTGCTGGAGCCACTACCACAAAGCAAAAAGGAGACAGGCCACAGAAATCAAAAAGTAAGACTGTCTCCTCAAAACCAAGAGAGAAAGCCATTGCAAGGAAGAATGCATCCATCAGCGAACGAGTTGAGGCAGACCTAGCCAAAGCACTCAAGCCCATTGAAGCTATTCTCGCTGACCTACCTGCAATGGGTTCCGGCAAAGATACTGAAGGAACCATGACCACTAAAGTTGCTGATCCTGCTCCGACGGATGCACCAAAGGTGTCCACTGAAAGTTCAAAGAAGAAAACTCCTGCAAAGAAGGCTGTACCAGTGCCAATTGTTCCGACCAACTCAGCACCAGTTACCACTGTTGAAGCAACCCCTGCAGATCACTACCACAGTGACCCAAACTGGTCCACCAAAGGAGTCCGAACCTGTCACGGAACCACTTGACGAGGAAGAACTGGACTCTGACTATGTTCAAGAGGATACTGATGGAAGTTCTGGAGATGAATCAATGATTGACATCAGCGATGACGAAAGAGATTGTGCTATGAACGAAATCACCGAAGAGATTGCTTGGACTGCCAGTCAGAAACGGAAACATGCACTGAGGAAGGAAGTAGAGCAAGTCGCAGCGACCAAAGAACCAGCTCACACTGAAATTGTTCACACTGAGGTTGAACAGAAGGAAGAAGAAGAAGATGAGAGTTCCTCTGACTCTGAAGACGACCAGAATAATGAGTCCGGAGGAGACTCTGTGCACCCTCAAATCGATGCCCAGGAACCACTTGAGGGGGAGAATCTCACTGACAACCAGTCCGAAGAGTTGGGATCTCAAGACACTCAAAGTGGAGAGGAAGAGTCCGATGAAGAGAGTTCCGAAGAAGAAGAGTCTGAAGAAAGAGTCGAGGTCAATGTTGAACCAGTCACTGTGCACGAAGCAGTAACCCAACCAGAAACACGAGAGCCTACTCCACCAAGGGGTTCACCCAAGGAGTCTGAACCCAAAAAGCGGACTCGTTCTGAACCTGAAGCCTCTGCTAAAGCCTCTGGATCCAAGAAAAGGAAGATTGCTGAATCCTCATCTGAGGACCATGAGCCTGAGATTATTGATGCCAGGAACGCCATTTCCATTGACTTCTATTATGAAGTATCCAAGCACTACTTCTCAACTGTCTTGGAGAAGATGAAAGTTCATCCTGAAATTCGCTTTGCAGCAGAACGTTATGAAGAGATGGGGTGGCACAAGTACCTGGAGGAGAGGTCCCTTTTGTTTTGGGAGATAGAGATCAAGCAGTACAAGGGACAGCTAGTTAGGCATTTTTATGCAAACCTGAGCTCAGAAGTCCTCAACTCCAAGAGCCCCTGGCTAGAACTTGGCTATGCCCATGGAGAGCTGTTTGAACTCAAAGCCAGGGCCTTGAATCGATTTCTCCAGGTAACCCGCACTTCTCTAAAATCTGTTTACTCTCGAGGTGCAAAATTCCCTATGAACACTATTGCTGAAACACTCTCTGGAGTGGAAGGGAAAAGATTTCAGAGAAAAGGATTGAGTGCAGGAGTTCTGACACAAAGGTTTGCTATGCTGTATAAATTGTGTGCTCACAATATCATGCCAACTGCTAACCATTCTGTCGTGTCAAAAAGCATGTGTAAATTGTTGTTTGCTATAGATCAGAAATATGAGATCAATTATGGAGCACTTGTACTTGAACAAATGCTGGGATTTGCTGGAAAAATCAAGAGGAAGTATAACACCACACTTCCATTCCCTGGTCTCATCTCGGAGTATCTGAAGCATCTCCACATCATGGGCAGCAAACGTGATTGCCCTGAGGATATTGCAGACTTCAAGCTCTCTGCCAACTTTGCCAAGAAGAAGCCAGACTTGGCTGGACCAGGAGGAAGGATCCCTGCAAAGGATGCCTTTTCCATGCTCCGTGATGATCTCACTGACCACATCAATCATCTCAAAGTGTTGGAAGCTCAAGTGCACCTGCATGTTCAATCCGCTGAAAAGATGTTTAAACAGCTTCCTGATGTCTGGTCGGATGAAGATGAGCCATTGGATACCAATCCAGAGGAGGAGTCCAGCGAGTCTGATGCTGATTCCTCTGATGCCTCAGAGTGATATGCCCTTTTTGGGCAAATTGTGTGCCAGAGGGAGAGTAAAAGTTGATCAACCATCGGTTCCTCTGGACACTTGAAGGAAGGGAGTCTGCTACCTTTGAAGGAAGCTGATGAAGGGTAGGTAATTCTTTTTGTTTGAACTATTTTTGTGAACTACTTTTCTTTGGACAATTGCACAATGGCCTGTAATAATTAAATTGTGATCTTACATGCTTTATTTCATGATTATTGCCATGTGCTTACTTTTGATGTAAATGCTCCTAGAATATTTGATAGGCTATCTTGTACGGAGCATTCGTACAGTTTGTCTTGAATTGGGAATCAGTGTAATTGGTGGTTGGGTCTCAATGGGAAGTATTTCAACATTATTGTTCTTGTGTCAATTGTTTAAGACATCGGTTGAATCAACTCTTGTACTGGCCCACATTCTGCCAAAAAGGGGGAGATTGTTGGGAACCAATTTTGAGCAAATGTGTTCACAACCGATGTCTGAACTACTTTGTTGGACCAACCACGACAACAGCAGTCAAACTAAGTAAAGGAAGAAGAGCTGGCGAATATATTCATGAAGATCCTCCAACGGCTAGCTGATCTTCTGCCCGGATCTTGCACACGGAGTATGGAAACTAAGATCTCTTAATTCGGGCAACTCTATTCTAAGGATCCGCGTATTTATGGAAAGAGAATCCTCAGCCTTAGAATGGAGGCAAGGTGATTCTCTTCAAATAGGACGACCAAGGGTTGGATCCAGACGACGAATGAATTGACTTACACCCTTGAGCAATCAAAAGCATTTTGCAAAGAGAGAATCATATTCCTTCCGTGTTCGTAAGTTTATCATTCCGAAGGAAGAAATCCGATCAACACGTCCTCAGGTGGATTGATCGACAGTGTTACTGTGAGCTTGGTTGAAGTCGACGGATTCAATCAAGGGTTTCGAGGAGTCGTCAAACTCAAGAGCATCAATGAGAGTTGCCAACAGGTTTCGACCAAGGGCAAACTTGGAGGAGGAGCCTTCAAGGGATTGAAGCAAGGTCGGGGAGATCTTCACCAAGACAGGGGGAGTCTCTTGGTTTGACAATTCAGTCCGCTTGGTGATTGGAGTTGGGCGAAACAAATCACTATTGTTTAGATCGAGGATCAAGTCAAAACAATTAGTGAATCTCCTGGATTGGTATCCTCCAGATGTAGGCTTGTGCCGAACTGGGTCAACAAACTTTGAGTTCTTTATTCTTACAGTTCATTTACTTTCCGCTGCTTAATTTCTTAAACTGTTTAACGTGTCCACGAAAGGTGCTTGAACTAGTTTTCAGGACTACTTCATTGGTTATCCACGCAAACGGACCTAACAGTATACATCATATAAAACTCTTTAAACATCACATGAAACCATTATTTGCACATGGGTGATATAAATTACACAACTACACTTATATCATACATTCGGCTCATCACACAAATGGTGTCTACACCTGCACTGTAGCTACACCCAATTTACTTTACCCTCAATCTATTCAAACCGAACCCCGACTAAACTAAACTGACTTTTTTTGCAAATAGAAATACCAATTTAAGAAAAAATGTTAACCCAACCGCCCACCCCATCCAAAAGTATCAAAATCATCCACATCTCTGCTCTCTCGTCGTCGCCCTTCTTTAAAAAAAAATCGACTCTGATTTGCCATCCTCCATTCCTCCACCTTCGAGTTCAGGGGCGGATCTACATATGATTTTGGGGTGGCACATGACATCACTTAAATTGATAAAATTGTTATTTTAAGGTAGAATTTTTTTTCACAATTAGCTAGATTAGGCTTGGTGACACCACTTAATTTTGAGGGTGATACCACAATATTTCATTTCAACCAAGTTTTCCTCTATATTTTGTGTTGTAATTATCATCCCTAATTTAAATATAGCTTCCACCAATTTTTTGGGACACCACTTAAAAAATTTCTGAATCCGCCGCTGTCCGCGTTCATCCTCCATTCTCATTGTCGCACTGCTCTGCCATTGTCCATCTCCGACCTCCGCCTCTCCCTAGTGCCACTGCCACCGTCCGCATGAGCGGTGACGCCAGGGGACACAACAACTGGTACTCATCCACGAATAATGAAGACTGGGGGCCGGCATCCAAATTCCAGTCTTTTGCATACGCTGGCATTGCAGTGAGGTCCAGTAATCTCATTCCCTAATTTGGTAATTAGTAAGTCCTCCATTGCTTGCTTAGCATTGAGATTGAGATGAATTAGTGTTACTTGATTTTGTTTGTGTATTGGCTGAAATAGAGAAATTGATTTATCAATTTTGCATGTTAGTTGTTATCTAATTTTTGTTTATGTATTGGAAAACAAATAGATGAGAAATCGATTAGATTCATTGTGTGTATCTGATGAAGGCTATGATAGCCATGTTCGACAGCAGCAACCTGAGCAGCAACTTGGAGTAGGATGAGCTTATTGGGCCACTCATTTAGTTTTTAGTTGTTGGGCTTTATTTGTTTAGTGGGCCTTTTGTGTTTTTTTGGGCCATTTCTCATAGTTCAGTATTTAAGCTTCCTTTCGTGTTTTACTTCATTCATTCAGCTCATTTTCTGTTTCTCGTCTGTATTCATTCACTTTGAATATTGTTCTTGTTGGTAGTTAAATGAAAGCAGTTATTTTCCCAAAATTCAATATGGTATCAGAGCCTTTTGATCCAAATTTTTGATTCGATCTTGCTATTTTAGCTTCTTTCTCAGCTTCATTTCAGTTTTCAACCTTCAAATTTCTCTTCTAATGGCTGCTTCGAGCGATTCTGATGGTGATTCACCTAAGATTTGTGAAGAACTTCTTCTCACGTCAGCTGATCAACCGCACCTGGTACTCACTACTGAGAAGCTTGATGGAACAAACTGGACTGCCTGGTGCGCAGATGTTGAAAGCGCCTTATACATCAAAGCAAAGGATTGCTTTATTTTAGGTACTTTCCCAGCACCTTTACCTACAGATTCGAACTATAAACTTTGGTCTAGAGTTGATTCTCTGATTTTAAGATGGTTGAGAAATTCGATATCCACTGAAACTGCTCAACAATTTGTTCATGCTAAGTCTTCTTATGCTCTGTGGAATGAACTCAAAGAATGCTTTGGAAATGTTAGCGGTCCACAAGTTTTAGTGTTGAAAAGGAAAATCAATTTCACTCAAGAGAATAGATCTGTTACCTCCTACTATAGTGAGTTGAAGACTTTGTGGAATGATTATAGGTCTATAAAACCTATCACAGCTGACAATCCTGATAATCTTAAATCTAAGTTGAAAGATGATGATGAAGAACTCCTAATTCAGTTTCTTATGGGACTTAATGAAGACTACACTTCTGTTTGTAATCAAATTCTGATTACGCATCCCCTACCTTCTACTAGCACTGCTTTTAGTATGATAAATAACTGTGAATCACAAAGAGGTTTGATTGGATCTACTAGCTCAAATGCATCTCAGTTTGCACTTGCTGCTAGTGATATGAATGACAGAGGTTTTAAAGCTGGAGATAGAAACTCAGATAAGAAAGGAAATGTTATATGTTCATATTGTAAGAAACCAGGCCACACCAAGGATAGGTGCTATCAGCTAGCTAATAAGACAGCTTATTGTGACCATTACAAGAAGACAGGGCACAGTAGAGCAAGCTGTTTCTTAGTTTCAGGAGTAATACCTGAATGGTATAAAGCTTTAGGGGATAAAAGAAAGGGCAAAGCTGTTGCTGGTGCAGTTGCCTTCACTGATGCTACAGATTCCACTGGTAAACTTGAAGCTGCTGAAAGTCGAATTAGCAAACTGGAAGAGATGATCAAGGAGCTTAGCAAGACAGTTGAATGCTAATATGGGCACTCCTTTGGATTTTGCTGGAGGATGCTTTGAGATAGCATGTACCTCTTCTGTCTCTAATTCTCTAAATGGTTTATGGCTTCTTGATTCAGGTGCGAGTTGCAATTTATGTGCTGATCTTTCCATGTTGATTGACCCTCAGCCTTTTAAATTCAAAATTGCTATCATTCTGCCAGATGGCTCGATTAAAACTCCCACACATGTTGGTTCAGTGAGGCTCTCCAAAAATCTCACTGTGCCAAATGTTTATTATGTCCCTGGTTTAGTGATGAACTTACTTTCAATCAGTAGACTTACAAGAGACTTGAAATGCATTGCCATTTTTTATCCATCTTCTTGCCTTTTGCAGGACCTGAGTTCTAAGAGAAACCTGCTAAAAGGCAATCTACTAAATAGACTTTACACCTTTGAATGTAATAAAAGTACCTACTTCAATTCTGATGTTGTTGGTACTATTTCAAATTCTGATAGCTACTCTCTTTGGCACTTTAAACTTGGCCATCCTTCATCTATAGTCATGACAAAATTAGGCTTTGATTGTAATTCAACTTCTAATGTTCCCTGTGATATTTGTCATGCATCTAAATCTCATAGACTTCCATTTCCTATTAGCCAATCTCATGCTTCTACTTGTTTTGCCTTAATACACTGTGATGTATGGGGCCCTTTTTCCATTGGTGACAGATCTGGTCATAAATATCTCTTAACCATTGTTGATGATTGTTCAAGAGCTACATGGATTTTTCTGATGCAACATAAATCAAATACACACTCCATTCTGTCCAAGTTTCTTGTGCATGTTAAAACTCAATACAACAAAAATATAAAGATCATCAGGATTGACAATGGATCCGAATTTTGCAATAAGCAATGTCTTGAGCTATTTGATTCTCATGGAATTGTGCATCAAACTTCGTGCATCTACACACCTCAGCAAAATGGTCGAGTTGAAAGGAAGCACAGACATCTTATTCAAGTAGCCAGGAGTCTCCTGCTCACTTCATCAGTTCCAAAATATTATTGGGGAGATGCAATGTTGGCTGCAACATATCTCATCAACAGACTTCCCACCTCAGTTCTCATGTGGCAATCTCCCTGTGAAGTTCTCATTGGCTCCAAACCTGATTTGACAGAAATTCATGTTTTTGGATGTCTGTGCTACATCAAAGTTCCTAGTGCAGTTGGTAAACTTGATTCCAGAGGATTGAAAGGAGTGTATCTTGGTAATGCACCAAACAAGAAAGGTTATAAGGTTCTCCTTATTGACACTAAGAAAGTTTTGATTTCAAGGGATGTGATTTTTTATGACCAGATTTTCCCTTTCAAAGATAGTGATATTCATAGCTCTAACTATGAACAATCTATCTGTACACCCTCTCATATTATCCATAATAACCTTTATCAACTCGGTAACCTGCCCACTGCAAGTTACAACAGCTCAAATTCCTCTGAAATCCCTACTGGACTTCAGTCAAATTTGCAATCTCCTCTGATCCCTCAAGGATCAGTGAGTCACACTAATATCTCACAATCTTCAGTTCCTCCTACTGAGGATCATGATCAACATATTTCTGCTGAGTTGTCTCTGAACAACTCATCATCAGGATCACCATCACCTATGGTGACTCCTTCTTTCAACTCTTTAAGCACAGAAACTGCTTCTCCTCCAGTAGCAGTTGCCAGACCAAGAAGAGTTATTAGACGACCAGAAAGGTACAAAGATTATGTATGCACATCATTTACTGACCCTGAATATGTTCCAACATGTTTTAAGCAGGCCAATGGAGTTCCTCATTGGGACAATGCTATAAAGGCAGAACTTGAAGCTCTTGCTCATAATGACACTTGGGATCTGGTTTCTCTTCCTCCAGGAAAGAAACCCATTGGTTGTAAATGGGTATTCAGGGTGAAATATAATCCAGATGGCACCATTAACAAACATAAAGCAAGGCTCGTTGCAAAAGGATTTCATCAAAGGTATGGGAAAGACTTTAATGAATCTTTTGCTCCTGTTGCCAAGACAGTAAGTGTGAGAATTCTTATTGCTTTGGCTGCCTCTAATCAGTGGAATATTTCTCAAATGGATATTAACAATGCCTTTTTGCATGGAAAACTTGATGAAGAACTTTATATGACTTGTCCTCAAGGTCTGATCTCTTCCTCTAATCAAGTTTGCAAACTCAAGAAATCTTTATATGGGCTTAAGCAAGCCCCTAGGCAATGGTATATTGCTTTAAAGGATTTTCTTCTCTCAACTGGATTCAACATTTCTTACTGTGATCCCTGTATCTTCTTTAAGTTTACCAATTTCGGAATGGTTCTATTGGTTGTCTATGTAGATGATATTTTGATTACAGGAGATGACATGTGTGAGATTTCTTCTGTGAAAACTCTTTTACATCAACAGTTTACTATTAAAGATCTTGGTGATGCCTCATATTTCCTTGGTCTAGAAATAACCAAGTCTGCTGCAGGCTATTCAGTTAGTCAACATAAATATACCTTGGATCTCTTGTCTGAAGTTGAGTTTCCTCCAGCTCCACGAGTTCATGTGCCCTGCCCTCCACATCAGCAATTTGATACTGATGGTCCTTTGTTTGATAATCCTCAGCTATTCAGGAAGATGGTAGGTAAATTACTCTACCTTGGATTTTCTAGGCCTGATCTGTGTTTTAGTGTTCAACAATTAAGTCAGCATATGCACTCTCCTTCTGTTAAACATTGGAATGGGGTGATTCAGATTCTGCAATACTTAAGCAACACTCTTCATGTTGGCCTTTTCTTTCCATTTGGTCTCTCTCTTGATCTCAAAGGCTTTTCGGATGCTGATTGGGGTAATTGTCCAACCACTAGAAGGTCACTCTCAGGTTACTGTGTGTTTCTTGGTGGTTCACTGATCTCATGGAAAACCAAGAAACAGGATGTGGTTTCTAAAAGCACTACAGAGGCAGAATATCGAAGTTTGGGAGTAGCTGCAGCCGAGCTACTTTGGATTGGTTCCTTATTTCAAGAATTTCATCTTCCTCTACCTTCTCCTTATCCTTTGTACTGTGATAACATGTCCGCTTTGCAGCTTGTGAAGAATGCCATTCACCACGAGAGAACTAAACATCTTGATGTTGGGTGTCATCATGTCCGAGACTACTATCAAAAACAACTAATTGATCCTATTTTTGTTCCAACCTCTCAACAACTTGCTGACATTTTCACAAAAGGCTTGGCTCCTAAAGTGTTTCAGAATTTTTGCTCCAAGCTCAACCTCTGTAGACGTTCAGCTTGCGGGGGGGATGATGAAGGCTATGATAGCCATGTTCGACAGCAGCAACCTGAGCAGCAACTTGGAGCAGGATGAGCTTATTGGGCCACTCATTTAGTTTTTAGTTGTTGGGCTTTATTTGTTTAGTGGGCCTTTTGTGTTTTTTTGGGCCATTTCTCATAGTTCAGTATTTAAGCTTCCTTTCGTGTTTTACTTCATTCATTCAGCTCATTTTCTGTTTCTCGTCTGTATTCATTCACTTTGAATATTGTTCTTGTTGGTAGTTGAATGAAAGCAGTTATTTTCCCAAAATTCAATAGTATCAGTTTTGTGTATTGAGATTGATTTGTGTTGCTCTTATTATTTTAACACTTTGAAATGTTCCAAAATTGCAATGAGTTGGGTATTGATTTCCCTAGATTCATCAAGTGAGATTGAAATCAATTAGTAATCCATTAATCAATTAGTTTATTTTATTTGTGTATTGATTAAGATGAAATCATTGATTTGTATATTATAAATCCCCTATTTCGTGTATTGATATTGAGATTAATTAAGTGATTCTGATATAAGAGAAGATGCAAAGAAAAGGTGATTTTTGGCTGCTTTCAAAGAGAAGAATGCTTATTTACAAATAATATTTATCTTTCAATTTTTCAGCCTCCATTAATTAAGTGTTGAGCTGCTTGTTTAGTAGCAACCTTATCAACCTTAGCTTCATTTGTGAACTCTCAGTTTTGATATGTCAAAAAAACTCTATAATTTGTTGTTTAGTGAAACAATGATATATAAGCATGTGTTTATGAGAACTAATTGATCTTTACATACTGTAATGTGTGAAATTATTACTAGTTTTTTCAAAGGAACTGTTGACTTTTCTAACTCCATGTGTGAGATTTGAGAATGAATTATTTTGTCTTAGCATTGTTTTCCATGTGTGAGATTTTGAGAATGAATTATTTTGTCTAATCATTGTTTCCCGAACAAGTTACATTCCTGGTCTGTCAATGCATCTGTGTTCTTTAATTTCAAAATCTTGTTAAGTTACCTGTCTGTCAGTTTTAATGTTTCTATCCAATTTCCTGGTGTCCCTTTTTAAATCATTTATCAACTAATTTTTATAGTATGAAAGAAAACCTTGGTATTGTAAGTTTGGAGGAAAGCTTTGTGGGCAGTGGGCTTGTACAAGGTTATCACGGCGAACTATTTTTCTCGGCGCCTATATACCGCCATGGCGACAACTTGGTAACATGGCGTCTTACCTATTTAAAATATATATGATATAAAACACAAGTACAATTTAATAATATAGAAAATAAAAGCAAAACACAAAAGGTAGAAAGTAGGATTTAATGGATTTAAAAGCAAAACACAAAAGCAATAACATGGCGAGATCGGTGTTAGCTTCTATTGCTATGTACACCATGCAGATGGTTTGGCTCCATGCGGATATTTGCACCAAAATTGATTCCATCATTCGAATTTTTATTTGGAAGGACTCTTTGGTCATGGTTTGAGCCTTGTTAGCTGGAGTCGAGCTGCAGTTCCTAAGAAGTTTGGGGGTTTGGATATTCGAACTAGCTAAGACATGAACGTTGCACTCCTAGGCAACTGTTACAGTGATGTGCGCTGCCTTGCTCATAACCGTGGGTTCAATTGCTTGTCCATAAATATGGTTGTGCCATTGGTAATCTCGTTCAGCGGCCGGTAGCGTCTGCTACCTATCGAGCCCTATGTAAAGTCGTCCCATTGCTTGCTGACGGTTGGCGGCTTCGGATGGGTAATGGGAGTTGTAGCTTTTGGTTTGATGCTTGGCTTCGATCCGGTGCTATAGCTTGCCGAGTTCAGAATATTCAGTTGCTAGACTTGGACGTGCGGGTCAATGAGGTCTTTCATGGAGGTAGGTGGCATTGGGATATGCTTGCTACTAAGGTTCCTGATGATATTAAACTTGAGGTTCATAACTATGGACCTTTAGTGCCTCATGCCGCGGCCAGTGACATTTGGTGTTGGATGGGATCGTCGGATGGGCGATATTCGGTTCAATCCGGTTATCTCTAGGTGATCGCTCAACGGGGGTTGGGGGTAGACCATTTTCCGTTCTTGGGTGTGGAAGATTAAGGCCCCTGAGAAGATCCGTTTCCTTATGTGGCTAATTGTGCATAGGGCCCTTCTGACTAATGATCTTTGCCTCTGTCGAGGATTAGCTCAGTCTTCTATTTGTGTGATTTGTGGCCAAGATGGTGAGACTATTTCCCATATATTTTTCAGTGCCCCTGGGCGGTAGCAGTCTGGAGGAAATTGGGTTTTAGAGCTGATGCTTGGAGGGTTGATGATGATGACATTGCCAAGGCTTTTTTCCGGTTGTGTCGGACTTGGAATGGCTTTCATTGAGCTATTATTTGGAACCTTTGGAGGGGTAGAAACACTACGGTGTTGAGAGGTGAAGCAGTGTCTGTTTCAGCTAAGGTTAGGGAGGCTTATTTCCTTGGTAATTGTCTTCTCCGGGCATTTGCTAAGGTGACCAAACCTGTTGTGCCTCGTTGGGTGAATTGGAATCCGTTGGCCTCGACTGGAGTCATTCTTCATGTGGATGGAAGTTCTCTCCGGAACCTGGGTCCGGCCGAGTTTGGGGGAGTTCTTCGGAACGAGGATGTTAGTTGGATTGATGGTTTCTCTGGTTATTTAGGCATAGGTTCGAATTTGGCTGCTGAACTTCATGGTATCTGGCATGGCTTGGAACATCTCAAAGCCTTGGGAATCATTGCAGCCACTTGCTTTTCGGATTCGTTAGCAGCTCTCAATATTATTCGTCAAGGTATTTCTGTGGATCACCGGCTGTTTCCTTTAGTTCGTCATGTTACGGATCTGCTGAATCAGATTCTGGGGGCCATATGGTTTCATATTTTACGTGAGGGTAATTTAGTTGCGGATTCTCTAGCGAAGCGTGGGGCTAATACGTAGGAGTTTTTCACATCATGGGTTTTTTCCTCCAGATGGTACTCGTGAGGCGTTAGCGGCGAACTTGGCGGGGATATGTCGTTTTTGAGTTTTAGTTTTTATTTTTTCTCGCCTTCTTGGTTTCTATATTTTTTTTTAGTTTTTCCCTTTCCTGACACTGGAGATATCTGTTCACCAAAAAAAAAAAAAACTTTGGACAATACTCACCAACAATATTTAATTTTGAGATATCTCTTGTTGGAGCCTTGTAAACGAAAACTATTTTAGTTTGGTTTACTCACAAATTTCTTTTATCAAATTATCAAGTCCTCAATTATAAAGGGCCCGTTTGGATTGGCTTTTGAAAAAAGCAGAAGTCAAAAGTAGAAGCAGAAGCAGAAGTTAAAAGCAAAAGCATGTAATTTTTGTGTTTGGATTGAATGTTTGAAAAGCGGCTTTTTCTAAAAAATATGTTTGGATGAATAAAAATGAAAAGTGCTTTTAGAGTGTGGTAATTACCAAAAAGGACATGCTACTTAATATTATAATAAGATATATTTATAGTGTAATTTTTATTAAGTAGTGGGGGTATTTAAGTCCTTGCGCAGTTTACGAGGTGCTTTTGGCTTCTGCTTTTGGGAGAAGCACCACCTGAGCTGCTTCTCCCAGAAGCACTTTTTTCGCTTTTCGATGTGCTTTTGCTTTTTCTTAAAAGCCAAAACAAACACCTAATTTCTACTAGAAGTGCTTTTGGCAGAAGCAAAAGCCAAAAGCATCTCCCTAGAAGCCAATCCAAACGGGCTCAAATTCCTCCGACTTCTAACGTTCAGTTCAGATTGACACTTTGTAAATCTTTTTACCTTGTAAACGAAAATTCTTTTTAATTTGGTTAAAAAATACTGTACTTTACTTTTCTATCCTTTGCCCACTTCCAAGTTCCAAGTTCCAAGTGTACATTTGTACAGGGAAAAAGGAAGAGGAATTTTTATTGCAACACAGTAAAAGCACTCCAATCAGAACACCCAAAGAATGGATTCCGACAACTCCCATATCTCTCCAAAACCGTCGTCTTTGCGATGGAAAATCCTCCGCCGTGCCCTCCGTCGCCACCGTGCTTCCGATCCCGGTAAGTACGCGCGCCTACCGCGCCAATTTTTTTTAAGAAACAGTTGATTTTTCTTCTAATTTTTTATCATTTGCAGAGAATCAGCGTGATGACATCCGTTTAAATGCATTTTCTCGAAGAGCGAGAAGTGGGTTTGATTTGATACCATCGCATTTGGTAAATGAAGTCAGTGATGATTCAGATTCATTGCATAAGAACGAAGGTTGTTTGTGCTACACTTTACCACTCCCTAATGCTCCCAAGCTTTGCCTACGGTTAGTACTACTATTGACTTCAATTTCATATACTTTGGCCTTTTATGTACTCGCCTCCTTGTGTTTGCTATGTTTTTTTGTTGTTTTTGTTGAACTTTTATTTTATTTTCGATTCTTCTAGCTGTTGACGTGCTTGATTTTCTAATTTAGATTATGCGATAATAGCTCATTGTTTTTCCCAATTTTTGGTCATTGCTTCTCCGCGTCCAGGAAAATTTTAGTTTGGAAGCATTCAATCAGTTGAAAGTTTTATTGTTTGTTACTTTGCCAAGGTTACCCAATTGAATTTAGTTTTTGTTGTAGACGTCAGTATGACAATGTGTGGATCTTATGCAGTCAAAGATGGGAAGATTCTGTCGATCTCAATGATTTTCAAGTCTGTAATCAATATAATATCGACAACACAGGGCTTGTCTGTAAGTAGAATCTTCTTTATTGTTGATAATTCTCAATAGCAATCAGCCTCTATGTTCTGAATACTAGCTCAGTGAACTATGTTGATGCATAGTTTTGTGTGTGTAACACTCCCGTTTTTAAAATACGTTAGGCAGGAAGTGTTACCGCCACACTCCTTAGTCAAATTCGCTAACTGCTAACTTAACTAAGAAATGCTAAGGCTAACGGTTAAAAATGACTAACTTATTTCTTGATTCCTAGTCATCTAGGATGTCCAATGCAGCCCCATGAAGTCCTCAAGTCAGCCATGGGTGTGCACCGCTTACCATAATTGAAGAAATCCCTTAATTTCGGTAATGTTCTCAAACGGGGACCGAATTAGCCACTTATTTGACCCAACCACCTAACCAAGGGAATTAGCCATTAGGAACACATGGTCCATGTCCTTGGAATGTCCTAAACGCTCTATGACGACCATTTGGGCTTGGCCCAGTTCTATGGGGACCCGTTTTGTTCGGTTTGCCCGATTTGCTTCATTTTCCTCCATTGGGGTGGCGAATTTATCTTTGGAAATAATACCATGTAGGTAAGTAATTATTTCTCATATGGATGTGATCCCCAAAGGTTGGAATCGACTTGTTGAACTCATAACCCCACTTATTGAATTTCAAAAATTTTACCGTTGGCTTGCCTCGCTTTCCCAATTTTGGTTGTTGGTTTTTCCTGGCTGCATACTTCTTGTAATATTTTGAGGTATTACAGTGTCACTCATCCCAGACAAAAGATCTAGGGTCATTGATTGTCCTTTTAGGTGCAGCATTCAACTTTCACAACATAATGTTTTAAATTACAAAATGGTGCGATTAAAAGTATCTGAGTGTCTTTTATTGGCATCTTCTTGTAAGTTTCCAACTTCTCTTTATGAATTAAGGCTAAATTTTCTTTATGGGTTGAACAATTACTGTGCCACCAATCTCCTATCAAGAGGTCATGTACTGTGTACAATAGGTTCAATTTTCTTCAACTCTCTGAATCTATTCTTTAATCTGTCTGAGCATTATCAACTAGCATGTGAATTTGCATAACTGATGATGACAAACAATTTAGGAGTTTGATTACGTAATTATGATTGATTCAGTATGTATATCATTACTATAGAAGTTGGTCAGACGTGTTGACATTTTTCCATGTGATATTGATTGTGAGTTGTTTAGAAGACAGCAAAGCATTTGCATTTGAATTTTTGGAGCTTGTAGACCTCAACCTTAAACAGTTATTGCAACTGCAATTTTTCAGAGTGTGAACTAGCATAACGGATGGTAAACTGATCAGGGAAGTCAGTGACATTTTTAGCATTTGATTTTAAATGCTGTTTGAAGAATTGCATGCTTTGTTTGTTGTAATTTAAATGTATTAAATTGGTGTGTGTTTCTGATGGTTTTATGTAGTTGAATTTGCGAAATTTTCGGTAGAATGTAGAAATATTTATGTAATTATTAAACTTTTACATTTAGAATGTTGTGCATGTATATTAGAATATGGAATGGAAGTGGTGCATGTATATTAGAATATGAAATGGGTATATTATACTTATTTATACGTTTGAATTTGAATGTAATTATAATTAATGATTGTGTAATTATAGAAATATTAGTATTCGTGTGTATATGCAAAAAGGAAGTATTTATTTTTGAAGGCACTCTGGAGGGAAGTAAGCATTCTAATATGGCGTGTAGACATGTTGGTAACTTTTCCTTCTAATGTTTTTGTCTGTATTTAAAGTAGTCTACTATTAATGCCCATTTTGGGAAGCCTGATTTGAGGTTGATAATGTTTGGTTTAGAGAATCCAAGTCTATTGGTATACATTATACTACTCTTGTTCTTGAGCTGGGAACATGATAGAGAGCAAGGAAGTGGGCTTAGCCCAATTATGAGCTTGTGTTTATTAGGGTTTACTAGTAGCTATTATTTGTTATTGTGGTTTTGTTATGCTAGTATTTAAAGGGTTGTATTAGGGATTTGAGATATTATTGAGAAGTTTATTAGAGATTTGAGCCTGAGGCTGGCCAGCGGGTTCTCCCGTTTCGAGAATTTTCTTATTCTGTTCTATTATTCAAATTGTGTTTCTATCAATTGGTCCGACCTGCCGGATTCTTTCCTCACAAGATGACTCGATCACAATCTGAGAGATTGGATAAGGTAGAATTTGATCAAGCGGAGATGAAAGCACAACTAGCGGTGGTGAATACGCAATTGACAGACATCACGGCTGCGCTTGCCGATATCACACGTGCGATTCGACAATTTACCACCAAGAAGGACGATGATGTTTCTTCCAAATCTGAAGAGGAACCAGTAGCTCCAGTCGCGTCCTCAAGTGGGAAGCACTTGTCGCTGCAGTTGCCGAATTTTGAAGGGACTGATCCAATCGGGTGGTTGGCTCGAGCTAATCAGCAGTTCGAGTTACATGGGATAGACGCCGGACAGAAAGTGGCCTTTGCGGTGGTGGCCATGGCAGACTCGGCTTTATATTGGGTGACTTGGTATCGTTCACGCAAACCGGGGCTAACATGGGAGGAGTTTTCTCAAGCACTTGTTGCTCGGTTCGATACTCGCTTTAAAGGGGGACCGTTTGAGCGGCTGGCAGATGTGAAACAATCGGGCTCTGTTGAAGAGTATATTACTCTATTTGTGCAATTGGCAGGCCAAGTCCTAGGACTTAGTGAGGAACATTATCTAGGGTATTTTATGAAAGGGTTGGCAGATTCTATTCGAGGTGCTTTGCGATTACTCCGTCCAAGGGATTTAGAAACGACAATTGAGCTTGCTAGAGACATTGAGGATAACCTTGGCTTACAAGGGGGTTACACGGGTATTGTCCCTAGGCCATCTGACCGACCGCCCACGACACCAACACAGTCGGAAGCATCCGGGCAGTCTACAGCTCGCTCTGGTTTCACTCGCCTATCTCCACAAGATTATGCTGATTTACGAGCAAAGGGATTATGTTTCCGCTGTAAGCAACCATACACCCCACGCCATGATTGCCCGTTGAAGCAGTTGAAAGTGTTGCTCGCAGAGGAGAACGAGATATTGGACTTTCGCCATGCAGAATTTTGGAAAGCCGGGGAGCAAGACAATCTAATGGGACCAATGCAAGAGGTTAAAGGGGAAGCTGGCAGATTTCAACATTGAGGACAAGGTTGTTTCGAAGGAGGGTGGAATTGATAGAGAGCAAGGAAGTGGGCTTAGCCCAATTATGAGCTTGTGTTTATTAGGGTTTACTAGTAGCTATTATTTGTTATTGTGGTTTTGTTATGCTAGTATTTAAAGGGTTGTATTAGGGATTTGAGATATTATTGAGAAGTTTATTAGAGATTTGAGCCTGAGGCTGGCCAGCGGGTTCTCCCGTTTGGAGAATTTTCTTATTCTGTTCTATTATTCAAATTGTGTTTCTATCAGAACAGGTCTTCTGGCTAATCTTGGAGTTATATATATTGCACAATGAAATCACGTGGCCACTTTCACTACTTTTTCTTCAAGAGAAGCTTTGATATTACATCACTGTGGGAAGTTTTAAATTTGTACAAGTCCTTGCTTTCTTTCAATTAGGTCAGTGGCCTTCAGAGGAAGTACTCGCTTATTATTCCATGTCACATCCAAGTAAATTCAGGTGTGTTATTAGCCTTGTGATTCAGTGACTTGCACAGGGCATTTCTTCTGATCTATTTCTCATACCTTTTCTATGTTTCTAGGGGTAAAAGAGTAATTGAACTTGGATCAGGTTATGGCTTAGCTGGTTTTGTTATTGCAATGGCCACTGAAGCCTCCGAAGTTGTGATATCAGATGGAAATCCTCAACTACTTGATTGTATCCTTTTTTCTTTTTCAAATGTGAGAACTTGAAAAATGAATTAGTGCATTAGATTATCAAAGTGGAGACCGGACACATTTATTTTAATTTATCACCATAACGATTTGTATTGCTGTGATAGTGAACTCTTTACTTGTCACGTCCTTATGAAGGCCTCTGCATCCCTTGTTTTTAAGTATAATTTGAAAAGATGTTCTTCTAGGTAGTCAGCCTGCCTCTTGCTGTAGAGTAGTACAGATACAATGCCTCATAACTTGAGAAAAAAGGGCTACTATTCTAGCTTGAGATGTACACATTCCCAAAAGTATTGTGTGTCACCTACCTTTTCCACTCTGCAGGTTTCATCAATTCATTTCTAGTTACAATGGAAGTTCTTAACAACCAGATATACAACGCAACATAGATGCCAACTCTGCTTCATTTAATGGCACAGAGGTGAAGGCGAGGATACTGCATTGGGATCAGCATGAAATTGCAGATATTTCCGGTACATTTGATGTCATTGTTGCAAGTGACTGGTAATTGGCTCCCACATACACTTAAATGTTCAAATGTCCTCTAGAATGTGCGTTTTCAATTTTTCATTAAATGATTATATTGAAAACTTATGGATGTTGATCCATTATTCTTACCTTTTCTAATCATTTTAAAACCTGTGAGAAAATGGTTTTGCTGCAGCTGATATGGTAGTTTCTAAAAACAAAAATTACTATGTGCATGGAAGCATTTCAATGAGTTTTTCTGGTCAGTGTATGAGGTTCCATCATTGACTTTACTCGTCTTTTTTGCAGCACTTTTTTTAAGGAATTCCACAAATCCCTTGTTCGAACAATCAAACGCTTACTGAACGAGCATGGTCCTGCAGAAGCCATACTTTTTAGCCCCAAAAGAGGCAACTCGTTGGATAAGTTTCTGGAGAAAGTTAAAGATATTGGGTTGCAGTTCACCCTGACTGAAACCTACGATACAGAAGTTTGGAAGCGACATAAACAATTTATTGATGGCGATCAATCCTGGCCCAATTATGAGTCAAACCACTGTTACCCTATATTGGTTAGCATCAAACGATAAAACGTTAGACTCTCTTCCCTTTACCACTTCCTGTCAGAAATCTTTTGGTTTGATTTTTCACTTGAGCCATGCCCGAACAGTCTCCCCTTGTCAAAGCAAAGGCATCAGCTGTTTGTAGCTTGTGAAACCAAATTTGCCCCTCAATTTGTGCCCAGAGTTCATGTAGTGAAATGTTGAATTTGGAAGTTCTATATTCCATAGTTTGGACTTTACAGCTGATTGTCATTTCATTCTATTTTCACTATGAATCGCTTTTCAACAGCCGACACCGGCAATGATGATGGAAAGGTTGAAGCAATCCCAATACAAGAGGGGACCAATCTCCTTGGAATCATAGTGGCACTTTTGTATGCCCAAAAGGAATGCCCGTCAACTTCACCTCTAATATATTCCTTTTGGTTCATCCAAAAACACTCCACCTTTGATTCACCCACCAAACCAATATGTTGAGACACACCCCCCACAACCCAACTCCCATCCTGAGACGAATAACACAACCAAAACCCACAAGCTCAGAGTTTCTCAGAGAAGATCAATCCGCCTTTACAATAAAGATCCATCTTTGTGTAAATCATTCTATTGGGAGTTACGTTGGAACCAAGTCCGTGGAGAATCCTATATAACCAAGTTCGTGTATATAAGTAAAATGTCATTTTTTATGCAAACCACATAAGAATGTCGTTGGAAGACAGCAAGTGATTGATTTCTAAGCATGCCTCTTTCGTTTAAAGCCAAAAAAACCCGAGTAAATACGATAATGATAAGGACAATATATGTACGTATCTCTTTGACAACAAATTTGAGTCAGGACCTATTAGGCTAACTTCCTGTCGCCAGAGTTGGGAAGTTTTTAAAACCCTCCAATATAGATTGAGCAAAACCGTGAAGAGGCAAGAATCCAATTTTTATTGTCCGCGAAACAAATAATATTTTTGAATAATTTGATTTTTCATACCAAGTTCTGGAATAAAATTATTTTATCTCTTCATTTTTTTTGGTTATAACTGACAATTCGAGCTTCGACAAAAAGATACTGGGAATACATATTACAAATACTACAAAACACTAAAGGAGAATGATAAAGGATTGGTAGTATTCAAAACCCCAATTTCGAGATTGGAAGTCGGGGGAGGTCAAGTCCCATCACCATTTTATCTCTTTACTTTTGTTATACATACATAAGCATCAAAAGAGGTCTTTGTACTCATCTAGGGGTGTAAATGAGACTGATAAGCTCGTAAAATATTCGGGCTCGACTCGATCAAAGCTCGACTCGAATTCGAGATCGGCTCGGAATATTAATGAGCTCAAGCCGAGCTAACCAATACTCGGCTTGAAAGCTCGACAATAGACTCGAATATATTATATATATATTTTTTATTTCTTAAAAATATAGTATATTTTCTTTCTCAATAAAGGTGAGGAAATCCAACAATAAATTGACTCCTCATTTCAAAAAATATATTAAAATTTATGTCGAGCTTTATTGGCCCTTCGAGCCGAGCTCAATTTCTTGAAGCTCGTCGAGCTGAACATAACTTAACCGAGCCGAGCCGAGCTACACCAGGCTCGAGCTCACTCGGTTCGTTTACACCCCTATACTCATCCAAACATATTTTTTTTTAAAAAAAAAAACTATTTTTTCAAGAATTCCATTCAAACGTAAAAATAAAAAAGTTGCATGCTTTTGCTTTTCACTAGCTTCTACTTTTGGCTTTTGGGAAAAAAAAAAAAAGTAACGGCCGCTTTTATTTGGAGAGCAAATCTCCCTTAGAGTGGAGGAGGAGCTTCTGAGCCCGAAGAAGGAGGAGGGCAATACATCTTGAGGTAAGGATTTAAAGTGTTTTTTTCTTCTCTTTCCCATTTTTGCTTTTCACCGTCCCCTTTCTTTTCTTTCACCGGAGTAGAGATTACCAAGAGGTTTAGATCTATCTCCAAACACACGCTTGCATATCTACCTCTATTGACGCCTTTTGTCACTGCATCCACATGGATAGGAGTTCCTAGAGCCGCTGCCATTTTGTTTAGAAGGAGTTCATCAAAATACTCCAAGCAAAGGCCCGGGAATCGCGCCGATACCACTGTCTTCTTGGGAATCTCAACATCCGCGATAAAATTAGGTCTTCATGGACAAACCGTTAAGTAGCTATTGAATACCATCTAAGGCCCTTCATTGAGAACTCTAGTCCAATCTGCTACATGATCAAATTTGATGAGGAAGAAACCCGGGTCCATATCTATCATCTAGAATCGGTCGTGTAAGTTCCATAATCTAGAGATCCTTTCCAACAGCGCAGTGTACCCTATCTTCTTGCCAAGGACAGAAATAATAATTCAATCTTCAAATGGCTTGCAGATGCGTTACTTTATCATGGGATCTACCGTGATTCTCGGTTTAAGTCGATCTCCATTGAGGAAGTCAAGCTTCACCAGGTTGGCATTTTCTGGTTGTTCAATGAAGCCGGTAGGAGGGGGGCATTTCCCTTCCAGAACTTTATCTCTAAAGGAGACTGGACGGCTGCTGGAGAAGAAATACGGCTCCGGTGGGGCTTGAGCTGGGTTAGTTGGGGATGATGGAGAACTAGGTTCGAACGGGGGAGGAGGAAAATCGTTTTCAGAGAGCGCCATGGGGGAAATCAACTATGACATCTTATTATTCTTGAAGAAGTGCTAAAAATTTTAATTTTGATTCATTTAACAAATTAAAATTCACAGTTATTTGTTATTCCCGTGTGATAGTTGATTCTATATATGAAAATAATTCAGTCCGCATAGTCGTTTTATAGTTATGTTCCCTGCTATACACACATTCAATTCTCTTAATTGTAGTGCTTAAGTGGGATGAGGACTTGCCTAAGCGGCCAAAAAGTAAAAAAAAAAAAAAAAGAAAAAAAAAGAAAAAGAAAAACTATAGGTTCCTCATCTATAGTGGGATGAAAATAATTCTCTTATGTTCCCATGCTTTCTAACTTTGGGTTGGGGTTAGGTTCCTCACCTGGAGCCTTATCCCACCCCTTTATCCCATTTGTGTGGCACGCGCTTCCACCACCATTGTGGCTACTAAAAAGTAAAAAAAAAAGAAAAAGAAAAACTATAGTGCTTAGATATATTAATATTCATTTTACGAATTCTTTTGAAGGCTTTCCAGGCAAGGCCTTGAGATTATATCTATACAGGGCATCGTCTTTTTTATTTACTACCAATCTCGCTCGTTTCTTGTTCTTCGCTGATTGCTGACTCAGCATGATTTATACTCCAATTTTACTTTGTGTGAGGTAGTTTTGAGCAAATGTGGATCATTCATATGCAATACAACCTTTTATAAACTTTCATGGATTAGCAAAATGATAGTTATATAAATCAGTGATCAGACCATGTGATTGTATATTGATTGAATAGTTATACACAATGACGAAATTACTTTGAGGAATATTTATGTACGACTTGTAGGGGACGAAATAGGGCCTTCTGATTTCTGAAACAAGGGTTGGGTGGGTGAGGGAATGGAAATTTTAAATTATAGAAAGAAATCAATTAGGCACAAAATCACCTATAATTAGGATTTTAATTAAATTGTCTAAAATTAAGATATACTTCTATATTAGCTAAATTACACTACACACTCATCACACTATATAAACAAACTTACAGATTCAGTTTCAGCTCTTGAACCAATTCCCAATTAATATGCTCTATTAGACCGTTGTTTCAATCATTCTATTTCATAATACTACTATTTTTTTTTTTTTGCCTTCGTTCTTCAGCTCTTATCATCAGCGTCCTTTCTTGTTGATTGGTACAAAACAATTACGGTGCGTATGGTTGGAGAAATCTTAGATTACCGGTGGAAATGTGATTAATGAGAATGTAAGATTACTGAGAATATGATATTACTGGGAATCTTATTTTTTGATGTTTTAAGATTGTTGCGTTTGGTTAGATTGGGAATCTTAGATTTTCAGTTCTAATTAATTTACCATAATGTCCCTAAATTTTCAATTGAACGAATGTTATATATATATATATATACTAGTTGGCGAAGCTGTGCGATGCACAACGTATTTAATATCTACAACTGCCCATAAAAAATAAGAAATAATTGTAGAAGAGTAAAGGGAAAACAAAGAAAAGATAAACACTGAAATGGTATAATGTGAATGATAAGTATCAAACCGGAAGAGTCATGAAGTAGCATAGGTATCAAACAGAGAATAAGTAGCAAATCAATTTGAATAGTAAGGACAGTGTCATATGGCAGTGTTAAAAGAATTTTATGTTAACATAAGCCAAATAAAATGGCACATATTTTGTGCTCTTTTGTCAAATATAAGATCCCAGGGGCTATCCTTCAACTTAATTTAAAGGTCAGCTGTGTTTCTTATCAGGAATGTAATTTATGCATCTATATTATATGGAAAATTAGTGATTTTTCACTAACAAGAGTGGTTAATCAGGTCCCCGTAAGTCACTGGGGTATTTACGTTGTTGTCTGACTAATAAACAAAGAATAAAACTATGATTAGGCTACCAGAGCAGTAAAAGACTCTAAACTTCACCAGAATTTCACTTAAATACTGGAATAACCTATAGCAATACCTTCCATTACTAAAACAGAATAATTCATCTGATCTCCGGAGAATCTGCAATTGCACATACAAAAATGAGCAACACACCAGCAAGGCTACACCAAAGTACACAAAGAATCGAGCAACACACCAGCAAGGCTACACCAAAGTACACAAAGAATCGAACAACAAAGCAGAGGGCCAGGATAAACTAATGGACCTGATCCTGAAAATAAACCAAGAAAGCTCGAATAGTTTCCCGGTATGGTTTTCAGACAGCTGTCCACAGAGAATGCTTCCCTTCAACAATATCATACCTGTCAAATCCTCAAATTAGCCTGTATGTCAAACATAGAACTTAATACAACAGTTTCAGAAGATAATATCTAAAAAACAATGTGTGCTTTCCACATTAAGGGGAATAAAGAAAGAACAAAAAAATGATCTTCTCAGATCATGCATTTGCTAAAGATGGAAAGAAAATACAATCTAGGAAAATGAGACTTCCAAAGCAAGAATGGAAACGTAAACTGAATAGGGGAAATGAGAGTTTCAAAGAAATATTGATCTCATCACCACTCATATTTTATAGCATGTGCATCAAGAGGCAAGCAATAGCCTAGAAGTGTCCGAACTGCAAGAGCTTCACTTGTACTATGGTTAGACAGCCTCAAGTATCTTGACCGACTGTCTCCAACAGGTGGCCCACCTGCAGACATCCATCAAAAGAGCGAACACTGGAATATTAGTTTCCATGGAGGACTATGGACATAATTTTCGATTAATTATTCCCCGCAAGTTTTAAATGTGAAAGAAGAATGCTGTGACTGTTGGTACCATGCATTCAGATATTTAATTGAAAAAACACTCCTCTGCGATTTTTCGATTTTTTTTAATCATAAATCAATTTGAGAAACTATATACTAAGTAGAAGTATTGAGACACAAAGAACACGAACAATCTCAGTTGTGCTCCCGCCATCATCGAAAACTCGGAGAACACGAGTGACATGGGTTGTTAACTTTTGAAGCTCTTCCACTACACCATTAAACCCCGTCCCACCTGCAGTACTGCAGAATTTGTATTATGCTTTCAAAATAAATTATGAAAAAAATTTCCCATTCATGTTACACAGAGTTACATACTCTCCCATTCAAAGATCTTACTCGGATAAGTTCAAGAACAATCAAACACAGTTCTTGACTGCAAATCACATACAATTCCCATAAAGCTCAGCCGCATCAGAGGTAAACCAGGTAAAACAGACTAAAGTCCGACAAAAGGGAAAACCTAGCTGTCATCTCAATCAAACACATCTTGATATCAATGTTTATTTCGGGAAAAGAAAATACACCATCACACAATGAAAAACCTTCAAATTTAATGAGCTTTCCTATAGATTTGCGCACAGATGAACATAATATCTTCAAACATGCCACCAACAATAGATGTATCTCAAGTCTTCTGTTCTAATCAATCTAAATCAAAAGATAAGCGTAGTGGATTTCCTAAAGATTATCAAACATGTAAACCATAGCAATGTACATTAACCAGCTTTCCTAATGGGTACAGGATTCAATACAAGCTTATAACTAATTTACTCCCATCGTAAAAGTCCCATAAACAAATAAGTAATAAACAGACAAATGTAGCTATCCTCGGCAAACCTTTACTAAAAGAAGGCACTACTGAACCACATGGCTCTCCTATCCATACCTCAAATGTGCAATTTGGAACTATTATGTATGTATCTGAGGTTCACCCAAGCTGCTCTTCCCATTGTTTCTTGTTAGCTACTCCGCATCATTCTAATCTAGAAAACCCGCAATTCAAATATGTATATGGCAACTAATAGCTAAAGCCTGGTTTGGTTGAATTCAAGTCAAAACAATCCATGAACAATCAGACGGGGCCAACTAAGATTAAATAAAACCAAGATGAAATAATTGAGCAATGAAAGAAACTTTGTGTAAGGGAGACGAAGCCCAATTCAGATTTCTTGTCTACGAAATAGTAGTCAGTTTAGGGCATACTCTTTTGTTGAAAATAAAAATACTCATTCTTAGCTATTATGAAGTTATGCAATATCTATATATGAGGTTGATGCTGGAAGTTGCAGAGATTGATGCACCAGTCGAGTCTACAACATATGTATGAGTTCCCTTTGCAACACCAGTTTCTTTTGTAACACGGGCTTTTACGGAACGGTCACTTGGTTCTCTATTCATGGGTGCATTAATAATAAAATTCTTACTCCGGGTGATATATGATATATGATTTATTTGATCGCAGTTTCCTCTGTGACATGGGACAGTGTTAGAAGAATATGGGAATAAACGGCACACATAAGCCAAGCCAAGCACCAGAGAAAGCATCATAACCTCTCAAGCATGATGATGTATTGAGAATCCTTCTGACAAACCTTTGCCCTTGATTGAACATAACTCTGAATAGTTTTGGGTAGATCAAAACGAATCACGGTGGAACACTTGGATGCATCAAATTCCTCCTCAACCACATCCATAGTGAATAGAAGATTCACCTGGAATATTACTAAGTCAATAAGGAAACCAGGGGGAAGGATTAATGTAATGCTATTATTATCAGTTTATCACATACTTTCCCACCACAAAGCGGTTCCAAAACTCCTGTCTTGACTTCTGAAGGCCCACCAACTGAAGGATTACTTCCAGCCAAGTATGCCACATTAAAATGTAAAAATTCGATAATCTTATCCATCACTTTAGCAGTAATTATTCTTTCAACAAACATGATACAAAAAACCTCTGTATCTTTGTTGCAACAACATATAAGAGAATGTGAATGAACAACGTAAATTTTTTCCATGAAGAAATTAGCAGGAAAGAAGAACATCAATAAAAGAGACCAGCAAAATAGTGGAATGGACTTGCTACCTGAGAGATCTAAATATTTCAAAAAGCTCATGTAGTTTGTAAGATATTTGGCGACAAGCTACAACACCTGATCCAACGTCTAGAAACTTCTTACAATCTGTAAAGACAATGAATTAAAATAACAAGATTCAAAACATGTATGTATATCCCTTTCTAATAATAACAGTTGTTACAATTATCACATTAAGACTTCTTTAAAAAAATTAGGACACATTGCCTTTGCAAAAAACCAAAAAACATAAATGCAACAGCAGAGTAGAGCTCTAGACGACACTTGTACCATTAGAACAACTTCATGCTACAACTCACAGCTTTTGCAATATCTATAAACCATGTTCTATTTTAGTATTTTGACCTTGCGTAAAATCTAACCACGGTCTCTATTTGAAGTCCATGAGTTTCCCATATACACCTATTCATGATTTCTTTATACAAAATCACATAAAATTCCATGCCATCCCACTCTCGCCTCCAAAGGTTAAATATTGGCATTTCATTTATGCATTTACACGAGTCCTGTAACCTGTTTTTAAAACTTGGATTTTCTGAGGTCATCTCATCAAAAACTCTAGATAGGAATATAATGAATATATGTCTTGAATCAGACATGGGGGTCAAAATATATAGCAATGGCCTGAAAACTTAATACAACGATAATGGGCTCGGGTGGTCACTTCAAAAAATCTGGTGAATAAACATAAATCCTTCAATAGTCAATAGAATTTACTTTTTCATCATGAAATTCTGTCGTAGGATCTCCACGATATTTAACACCTTGATGGTAACTTAGAAATAGAAGCACACCGACAAAAAAATAAAATAAAGTGAAGCACAAAGTCAATATACAAACCTAAAAGTCAACATTGCTCTATCAGACCTCACTATTTTGTATTTTCCCAGGGTATACATAAAGCAAAACATCGCCCGTTGACCGTGATCTTGCAGAGATGGAGGTTGCAACAGGATACCACCAACAATTTTGTTTGAAGAGATCTGAAAAAATTCCATCAGAGAGCAATGATTGATAACAGTGAGTTAAATACTTGGCTAAACCAAGTCCAAGCCCCTTTGAAGAAAAAAAAAGTGTCAAATAAGATTGGTGCACATAGAACTTACATTGTATGTAAAAATGAAGTCATCTCTGGACCAAAATGATACATATTGCTTGTAACAAAATCTTGTTTTCACTGTTTCTGGTTCTTTTCTCTACCACAAAAGGAAAGAAAATTCTATAATCCATAGTCTTTGAAGACTATAATCTGTTTGACAAAGTAAAAAGTTGAAGGGTGCCTGACACTATCTCAGCACTCATAGTTTATACATTACCAATGAAATTGGCCATATCTTTGTTCTAGTATAATACATTACCAACTCCTGTTCACTGGGTACGGTGATCATATCTTTCTTCTAGTATAATATTTTTTTTTTCTGAAAAAGGCCAGTAACTCCATTAAATTTATCAAACCAAAAGGCAAGTCCTCTCCTGGAAAACAGTAAAAACTCCGACCTCTCGCGGGGAAAAAACAAATAATAAGTAATATTATAAAACAAAACAAAAGGGAAAAAGATGAATATGAACAAGCTAAATTTTTCGAACAAGCATTTTATCAAACACTTGATGGACAAAGGGCAAGGCATCATAGAATTCTGTAGAAATACAATTCCATAAACCGGACATCAAAGTGAACTAATTAAGGTGAGACATGGCGTAAAATTTTCCAGTTTCACATTACGCAATCTTGCAAATTGTAGCAGACAAATAACAATACAAAGCAATTGAAATGAGTTCCCCAGCTGGAAACACATTAAGCAATACAAAATCTAGTCCAATACAAAGGCACCTTATTCGACCCTTTCAGGAAGAACAAAACTCTAAGTGTAAAAAGCTTAATTCTTGAATAAGGAACTGAAATCATATTACAGATTTACTTGCCAACAAAACACTACATAAAATGCTATCAAATGATTTGGCATCCTATTGCAGAAAGACAATAGATTAAAACTCCCAAAATCCCCAATTTCCATAAGAGGACCTAATTCAAAATCCTGAAGAAAACATATAAGAATCCACAAAAAAAAAAGAAACAATCAAATACTCACAGAAAATGTGAGAACGGAAGGCAAAACTACAATAAGCAACAGCTGGAAATAATCAACACCTGTATAATCCAATAATACAGAAGCATGAAGCAAGAAAATATTAAATGGGTGAATCAACCAGCAACATCTGAAATCACATATAATTTTAAAGAATTTTCTAACCAAATCGAGCATTTAAAGCATTGGCCAAAACGACGCGTATGATCAGATGCACTTCCCTTCCACCACAAAATGTAGAAAAATAGCACCGAAAGGAAACACCAATTGCAAAAATAAGAGAACACAACAAGCAAAATAGCTGATAAATTACACCACCTAATAACCGTTCAATACAGACTATAAATAATAAATGGATGGGACAAATAAAGATGAATCAAAGAAATACCAGGGAAAGGAAGAGCAGGCAGAGTCAGAGGCAATTGCGACTCGGAGAGGAGTGAGGGGATGAGGATCTTCTCAGTTCGGATTCAAATGTGAGTGTGCTGCGGATCGCGTTCTTGCTTCGCCAATGTTGGCAGGCAGCGACCATGAAGTGGAAACTGGGCAGGCAGCAACGACGAAGCTTCCCACCCTTCAAGTGGAAATGAAGTGGGAAAATCCATCTAAATAGAAATCTGAAATAACGTTCATATAAAGTTTTAGATCAAAAGAAGGCGCACATCATATTTGGACAGCCAAAATAAGCATAATAAGTAAGTTGACATATAATCGAAGCAAACATATGTATGCAAAATTGGTGAACCATACAATGACATTATTTAAACAAGATTTCCAAAGATGGAAATTAGAAAATCTGTGAAATCCAAAAATGTTCTATTTTGAAGATTCCACCTATGAAACGCTAGTAACACAAATCTGAAATAATGTGTAGTAGTGTAGTATAGTTCAAAAGAAATGCATGTTCATACTTTGAAGACAAATAAGTAACTTTCAAGTATTAGAGTCATTTTAATTGGTGGCTGATACAATTCTTTGAGTCATTCTTATAAAATGCCAAATCTAAATTTCAAATAAATTTCATAAAGTAGATGAGCCAGACAACTCAGCCCCACGCTTTTTATAATGGAAGTGATTATTTTGCTCTGGAAACAAATAGAAATCATTGTTTTGATCATATTCAGGCAGGGAAACAAGTGACTATTTTCTAGAATTAAATCAAAAGTCAAAAGTCAAAAGTCAAAATACAAATGAAGGGAGTTGTGGTGTGACGTGCGTGTGAATAAAGAACCTTAATAATGAATAAAGAAAATTGCTAAATAATGAATAACGGTAATCACAAGGTAAAGAAGTAAATTCCAGACTATAAGGTAGCCCCGAAACTTACGTTGAGAATATTTTATATGAACAAATTCAGCAGCAGTGCAAGAACCCAAATCCAATTGAACCATTCCTGAAAATTCAACGGTAGAAGTGAGTCACAGGTTTCAAGTTTCAACAACAATGTCATAGATCTCATTGAGTTTGGTTTCAACGACCAATTTCAAAAAAACCATCAAATTCATATATAAGTAAATCTAACTGATTATCAACTACACCGCTAACGGAATCTCCCCTTCTCCGCTTGTTCTTCGGCAATTGAAAATGGTAGCGGCAAATGTGGCGGACTCGGCCATGCAGCGCTTATATTGGAATCATGATACTCTATCAAATCCAAGTCCCATCATATATATATATAGAAAAATAGTTACACCCTAAACCAATTCATCAGACACAAAAAGACAGCTTTCTCTAATATAAAATATCAAGACAAAACAAATGAATATCAGATGGCCAAATGAGAGCCCCATTTTTAGGTATTGCTTCAGTATACATAAATCACTGATAGTGAAATCTTTGAAGTTGTCTCCTGCAATGTTTGATCAGATGTGTGATCTTAATCCACCTGACCAAACCCATCCTGAAGCATCCTCAACAACATTTCACTGAGTTTTTTCTTTTTCTCTTTTCTTGTTTGATCTTTTTAAGTTATTTCCGTAATTTATATGGAAAGCAATAACTAATTTTAACAATCCCTGCAGGTTACCATTAGAGCGTAGGGCAAACAAATAGTTTTCCACAGATTGAAAAAATTGGCACTGACGATCAATGTTTAGGCTCCACAGATCAGCTCAATACGTAGAAGAAGCCAGGCCAGATGATGAGAAAGAAATCTGCAGCCATAAAAACGAAAAGTACGTTTTTTGAAATTAAGGAATATTAACAATACGATGCTAGAAATAGAATCAAAGAATGATATCATGCAATCCATCTCTATGTCCAAATACAAGCTTTCAATTTCTATATTACCACCACTCATGACTCATCAGTAATCCATGGAAGCCCATCCCCTACCCTATTGCCATTTTAAGGAAACAAGTTTCAACTCCTAATCGTATTTACATGGCTACACATTATGCACATTAATGACCATTCGAAAAAGAAACACAAAACAAAACATAGCATATGGAAACCAGCACTTTCAGGCTGCAGAAACCAAACACAAAGAAGAAGATAAAATAAACTAAGGATAATGAGATTGGATCAAACAGTACATTATACATTTTCAATGTTAAAATGAAATGTGTTGTGTTGTGTGAAAGTAGATACACAAATCAAATCTAATTTGTTGGTAGAAAATAGAAATTGATGGAGCAGGGAACATTGTATCCGATATCTAAAGGCCATAATTCGAAGTAACATTATACGATGAAGTTGAATCAGCAAATAAACAAACAATGAATGGGCTAAACAAGTAAACATGTTCAACTACATGACGTAATTTCATGGTTGAGCAGGACGCCCCATATGATCAAATATTTCCCCAATCAAAGTAACCCCGTTGGCGAAATTTACCACCGACCCAATCGAATGAAAAATGACCAACATAAATTTTCATAGGGAGCAGAAAATCAAACGGGGACCCTAATTTACAGCCCCAAACAAATCAAATATGCCAAAAGTACAATTTCCTGGGTTGGAAAACTCACAGTTGGTGTCCCGCAAGACCGTAGAGCGTTTGAGGTGGCACGGTGCGAAGGACGTCGCAGGACGGCGTCGGGTTGGCGATGGGGCACCGGCGATGTGATTGCCAACGGCCGACAACACGGACGCTACGGAGTGATTAGGGCAACGGATATGGATGAGATTGAACAGGGATTCACCCGGCTGGAATACGGAAGCCGGGGCAGACGCGGCCATAGAAGACAGCAAGCGAAGGGGGAGGCGTCGTGGCGATCGACGAGGGTCGGAGGTCCGGCACAGTGCGCACGGCGACGGGCTTGGGAGACGACAGCGGGGCTGCCACGGAGGCGCGACGAGACGTTGGGATTCTTGGAGATCGGAGAACGCAACCGTTCACTTTGGCTCGCCCTCCAGTGCGAGACGAACGGAGCGGTGGAGATGTGAGCATGAGAAGGTTAACTTTTCTGGAGAGCGCAATTGGGAATGTGGATTTCCCTGAAGAGCCGAGAACACAATTGCAGAGTAGGGTAATGGAGAGTTGGAGCAGATAGCAAAACGAAGATAATGAATTGCCCACGCGAATCGACCCGATAATAGCAATTGAACACTCAATCCAATGGCCACAAATTTAATTGGATTTTGCATCCAACGGTGGAGATCAAAATTGAAGTTTGGACGGATTTAGAGCTCTCGCTCTTATAGGATATAATAGATAATAGATATATCATTTTGCTACACAATAAAAATATTTAAGCCACTTTGTTTTTTAAAATATTGAATATTTTTTATACGTAATTTGTTGTATGATAATTACTTATTTAACGTATCTAAATCCTTATTATTTTTATTTTATATTTTATATATAGAAGAAAAATAAATTTTAAGAAAATATGAAAATATATATTAAAATATGAGAATATATATTAAAAATATGTTTAAATAATTTAAAATTTTTCAATTGATTTTTTAAAATTAAATTTCATATACTTATCATTTTTTAAAATACAAATATATAAATTTATAAAATAAAATAAATATAAAAAATGGGGGTATAAAAGCCAAATTAGTATAAAAATAGGTAAAGTGGAGGTGGTAATCTAAGATTACCTGCCCTCCAGGTGGGAATCACATTCCCACCTAAAACACCCAACATTCCCACAACTTCGGTGGGAATGTGATATTCCCACATGAAACATGCCCCGAACCAAACATGGGAATGTTTCATTCCCTACCCAAGATTACGCCCCGTTACTTTTTATCAATATTTACATACATAAGAGTTTACTTTACTTTGACTTGTTTTTGTGAGAATCATTCTATTACTACATGATGATTGAATTAGTTTGAAACATGTTTTAGGTGTACTGCAAATCATGATTGAAATTAGATCTGTTGTATAATTCATTGAATTGCTTATTTTGCTCTTCTCTTGCAATCCCAACTATTCCATCTTTAGGACTCTAAGATGGCATTGACTCGATCGGGGAATGAAACTTTAATACTCCATTTCATCACATCACAAAAACATTCCTCTTCGTGCAGCAATGCGAGCAACGAGCAACGAGTTCTTAAGTTATCATATTAGATCATCTCCAACTCATTCATCTATTTTATAGTTACACTATCTCTATTTTACAGTTAGATTTACAGCTTTCCACTATTCATCTCCAACCCACAACTCGAAATTTCCTTCTGCAATAGAATATTCCATTTTGATTCTTTTTACTATCCCTATAATATTTCATTTATCAATTAATATTAATACATATTTTGTCTATATATTATATTTAATTTTTATATTTAAATTATTTAATTATAAAATGATAATTACTATTTGTAATTATATTTATGTAAAAATAATTATTTTTATATTAAAATAATTTTAAAAATAAACAATTTAAAAATATATTACAAATAAAGGATTTAAAAACAAACAATTTATTAAACACATTTCATAACTCATAATACATTAAACATCATATATAATTCATGCGTTCTTTCCACAAATGATCAATCAAAGTATTACGAAGTGATATATGTGCATCTTTGTCCTTAATTTTCTTAAATCGGGCAAGAAATGTCTGGAATTGATCGAGTTCTTCATTCACAATTTCAACATCTGGGATCGGAACTTCTCTTTCTTCAATTGATGGGTATATTAAGATCCCGCTCATCCTCAATTATCATATTGTGCATGATAATACACGCAGATATTATATCATACAAATCATCCTTGCTCCAATATCGGGAAGGATTGACAACAATTGCAAACTGGCTTTGAAGAACTCCAAACGCCCGCTCGATATCCTTCCTACACGACTCTTGTTTCATTGCAAAATACCTCTTTTTTTTTTCTTTTTTTTCCTGTGCGAGGATCATGAATAGTTTGAACAAGTGTTTCCCACTTTGGATATATTCCATCCGCGAGGTAATAACCCATATCGTATACTTTTCCTTGGATGATATAATGTGCTGGTGGAGCGATGCCTCTAGCGAGATGTGCAAAAGATGAGATCTTTCCAAAACATTTATATCATTACTCGATCCTGGCATATCAAAGTATGCATGCCATATCCAAAGATCATAATCAGCAATAATTTCAAGAATTCGGTTTTCCACTATGCCTCGCATATTGTACTGCCCAAGCAGTTGGACAATTTTTCCACCTTCAATGCATGCAATCTAGAGAGCCTAACATCCCTGGAAATCCATGTTGTTTACCAATATACAGTAGTCTAGCAACATCATTCGAATTAGGAGATCTCATATATTGGTTGGAAAATAATTCAATAATTGCACGACAAAGCCTTTTCACGCATTCAATTGTAGTTGACTCACCAATATTTATGTATTGATCGACTGCATCTGCCGGCATTCCGTACGCCAACACCCGAAAGGCAGTTGTAACCTTTTGTAGAGTGGACAAACCCGGTCCCCCAAGTGCATCCATACGTTGAACAAGTACTCATCGTGGCTTCTTAAAGCTTCAACAATACGGAGAAATAAATTTTGAGACATCCGAAAACATCTGCGAAACATCTCTTCATTGAAGGTTGGAGTTTCAAAAAAGTAGTCATTGAAAAGTCCCTCGATAGCTCCTTCTCGATCACGATGGATTACTCTACACCCACGAACCGAACCTCCATGAAAATTTGTTGAATTTTGGGATGCTAGTAATGTCCCTATTGCAAGATTGCTGGTATGCATTTGTTGAAGCAATATTTGTTGGAGCTCTTCAAGGTCGTCATCATCATCGAATATGTGATACATTTTTCCTAAGATTTTTTTTAGTAAAAAATTAGAATACAATGAAAATTGTGGTGGTGTGCAATTCTAAACAAGATATCTACCTTATATAGATAAATTGAATGTTATCTAGAAAGAATACTAGCCATTGGATTCATGCTTTCAATCTGAACTATTAGATTTGTCGGTAGGATCTTGACCGTTAATGTGGAATAATATTCAAATGAGTTGATCTGAACCATTAGATGTGTCGGTAGGATCTTGACCTGTAACACCCCGGATTTGATAACCCAGGCCGAGGTGTCACCGCCGCATCCCCCTAGCAAGACACGGCTTCCCGAGCTCGCTAAGGAAATGCAAGGCTTGTGGGTATGCAAAAGATTTAAAACATTCAAGATATAGTCCGGAAATTTATAATACTTAAAACGATAGTAGTAATCATCATACGCGAAAAGTAAATAGAGTAAATGCAGCGGAAAGTAAATCACGGCCAACATGGCCAAATCCTCGGGTTTAACAGACCCGGTAAAACAGTACGATGCAGAAATAAAATGTTCATAAATAATTCCCCCAAGTGCATGCGTATGCGTCACTCGACATACTCTGTAAAAGAAAAATGACAACGGTTGTCAGTATAAAAATATACTGAGTAAGTTAATCCCTAACTAACAAATAAAAGGGTTTACAAGTGTTTAAACTAAAGATTTCGCTTATCGTACGAGAATTTAAAAGTACATGATTTATTAGCAGCGGAAAATTATGATTAAAGAACTTAATTTAAAAAGCGAAATTTAAAGCATAATTTAAGATGCAAAAATTTAAATACGTAATTAAAGACAGGATAAATACGATTTAAGCATAATGAAACACTCACACGAGTCTTTTACTTTTCATCCCGTAAACTAAGAAGAGGACACCATACCGGGAGATCACTAACGAGGCAATCTCAACATAGGACCACTAACGAGGCAGTCCACACAATGGGAGACCACTAACGAGGCAGTCTCAAAGATAGTAGGACCACTAACGAGGCGATCCACAAAGATAGTAGGACCACTAACGAGGCGATCCACAAAGATAGTAGGACCACTAACGAGGCAGTCCACAAATACAGCGCGCGAGATCACTAACGAGGCAATCTCAGATAGTAAGGAGACCACTAACGAGGCAGTCTCAAAGATAATGATAGTATGAAGATCGGCTCAGCCTAGTGAACGGGATTTTTCGAAAGTTCGTATTTCAAAGTTATCAAAGGATCGATATCGCGTTTTCATAGTTCGAGTTTTCTCAAGTTCGAAAAATCCTATTCGAGGCAGTTCACGCCTTTCTTAATTTAAAATTCGTTTTTCCTCCAAAAATTCTGAAACTTGGCCAGTAATTCAAAAACACACACACGAACAACTTTCATGTTTTAAGTTTTTGGAAATAAGGTTCCGAAGTGAGTTAAAATTTGAGTTTATTGCAAAGAATAATTTACGTCTTAAAAACTGTTGTCGTCACAGGTTCGTGTAACGCCGATTAAAAATTCATTTCAAAACCAATCGATGTGAAATTTTTACAGTAACTACACGACACATTAAGGAACAACTTTCATGTTTTAAGTTTTTGGAAATAATGAGTTCTTGGTACTCAAAAATCGTGTGCAACTCACTGCATGCTCATGGCCCTTAAAACGAATTCAAAACAGTTTCAAAAACTTGGCCGTTTGACATATCAAATGAACACCAAAATTCGTGAAATTTTGTAGGCATAATCTAGACACAATTATCTACAACTTTTGTTTAGGAATGCAAAGTTAAATCATTCGAAAAATGGGTGAAAAACATGCATCAAGTTGAATGAAGGAATCTGTCACAGATTTGAAACGTTCGGTTTGATACAGAAAGTTCATGGCGAAAATTGGGATAGCAAAACTTAATGTCAATGGCTGAAATTTGGACACAAGATAGATAAAGGTGTTAGGAACAACTTTTATGTTGAAAAGTTTTCGGTTTGAATTCCCGAAGGTCGAGTTTTTGGCGAGTCTTTAAAATTGGACGAAAATAGGGTTTTTGAAAACCGATTTTTGTTACAAGCCTATATCTCGAGATTTAAACAACAAACAACCGCAAAAATTTGTGAGTAAGGTGTTAACTTACTGAGAATGATGTTAGGGTCGCTGGATTGGGTTTCCGGACGTCCTAGGGTCACGACGAACGGCCAACTTCTCCGATCGCTTTTTGTTCGTTTTCCGACGTGAAATCGTAGTAAGGAAATAATGTTAGAATTCGAGTTTCAGGGGTCTATGGACGAATTGAAACATTGCACAATGGCTTACCAAGAGTCTAGAGGGCAGGGCTCTGTCCCGTGTGCCTCGTCGTCGCCGGAATGTTCGCCGGAAAGTGGAGTCGAATAGGTGTTTGGCTTGGGAAGGAAGAATGAAGTGGTAGGGGAGTGTTTTCTGTAAACCTAGGGTTTTGAGGCGCCCCCAGCCATCCCTAAGCCTTCCTTAAGGCTGGGATTTGGTTTCCCTCGAAGGGAGATGTAATTTCGGCAAGAAAATCACCCCCGAATGGAAAGATTACACCTTCAGCCCCTCTGGCGCGGAGGTGGCGCGCACCTACCCCTATGGTCGTGCGGAGCACGTGCGCCAGGCCTGGCGTCGCGACACCTTTGGCCGCGCGGTGGCCGCGCGGCGGCGCGCGGACAGCGCGGGCCGGCCGGACCGGCCGGTTCGGCTCCGCGTGTTCCGTCGGGTCTTTCCTTGCTTTCCCCTATCGATTTTCTACGTGTTAGCTCGATTCCTTGGGTCGTCTCTAGCCCGAAATCCTTTCCTTAATCTCGTTGCGAGTTCGGCTTATCGCTCGCAACATTTCCGTATCCTAATTGGCCTAGTCTAAATTGGTTCCAACTTCCCCTATCGTCCTTGTGGTCTAATTCGTGATGTAATTTGTGATTTATTTCGTGACTGAACTTAGAAATTAGTTCTAAGCTGCCTACGTACCCTGTGAAGGGATCAAGTCATGACGTAGTTCAAAACAATTTGAATTTGTTTTTCCTCGGGTGTTACATCCTCCCCCTCTTAAGAATACAGTTATGTCCCCATAACTGTGGTCGGGTCGTCTTGGAAGAGGGTAGGGTAACGTTGCCTCATGTCGGCTTCCAATTCCCAGGTTGCCGTCTCCGTCTCGTGGTTGGACCACAGGACCTTGACCATCTTTACAGTTTTATTCCTTGTCACCCTTTCCTTGTAGTCGAGTATTTGCACCGGGGTTTCTTCATAGGTCAAGTCATCATCCAATTCGATTACGTCCGGTTGGAGTACATGCGACGCGTCGGGCACATACTTCTTTAGCTGGGAGACGTGAAACACGTTATGGACGCGTGCTAGTTGAGGCGGCAGCGCCAGTCGGTACGCCAGATTCCCTACTCTCTCTAGGATCTCATATGGCCCTATGTATCGTGGGCTCAGTTTCCCCCGCTTGCCAAAGCGCATTACGCCCTTCATTGGCGAGACCTTCAGCATGACCTTGTCACCGACTTGAAATTCCAAGTCCTGCCGTCTCACGTCCGCATAACTCTTTTGCCGGTCCTGAGCGGCTCTCATCTTCCCCTGGATAACCTTAACTTGCTGAGCCATGTCCTCCACCAGTTGTGGCCCTACTATCACTACTCGATCGTTCTCTTCCCAACTCAATGGGCTCCGGCATCTTCGTCCATACAGTGCCTCGAAGGGCGCCATGCCGATGCTCGCATGGTAACTGTTGTTATAGGAGAACTCGATCAAGGGTAAATGGTGCTCCCAACTTCCCTTGAACTCCAACACACAAGCCCTCAACATGTCCTCCAGCGTCTGTATAGTTCGCTCCGTCTGTCCATCCGTCATAGGGTGGAACGCCGTACTCATCTTTATCTGCGTCCCCAGAGCTTCTTGCAGCTTGGTCCAAAACTGGGAGACGAATCTGCTATCCCTATCCGAGATGATGTCATGCGGCACCCCGTGCCGGCGTACCACATTGTCTATGTATGCTCTTGCTAGTTGGTCCATTGTCCAAGTGTCCTTCATCGGAATGAAAATGGCGGCCTTCGTTAACCTATCCACGATCACCCAGATCTTATTCATTCCTTTTGGCGATCGTGGCAACCCTGAAACAAAATCCATGGAGATGCTATCCCACTTCCAGCTTGGGATCTCCAATGGTTGCATTAATCCTAAGGGCTTTTGCCGTACTGCCTTGATCTTCTGGCAGGTAAGGCACCTTGCCACGAATTCGGCCACCTCTCTCTTCATGTTCGGCCACCAATAATTTTTCTTCAAGTCCTTATACAGCTTATCCCCTCCGGGGTGGACCGAGTAGGGGGTGCTATGGCCTTCCTCCATTACCTTCTTCTTCAGACCTGCGGACTCCCGGGGTATACACCATCTTCCCCTGAAGCGGATGCTCCCGTCCTCGTGAATCTGGAAATCTACTGCCTTTCCTTCGGCAATGCTTCTCCTTATTTCCTCCATCTGTTCGTCACCCGACTGGGCGAGTCGTATTTCTTCGAATACGGTAGGGCTTACTACCATCGCGTTGACGACCTCGGTTACCGTACCGGGCTGCACCAGTTCCAGGCTTAGTTTCGCCAAATCTCTGTACAATTCGGCCGGTATCACCAGTGAGTTCGTGACATGTTGCGCCTTCCGACTCAAGGCGTCGGCCACGACGTTGGCCTTGCCCTCGTGATACGCGACTTCTAGGTCGTAATCTTTGATCAACTCCAACCATCTCCTCTGCCTCAAGTTCAGTTCTCTTTGCGTGAATATGTACTTGAGGCTCTTATGGTCGGTAAACATCCGACACTTCCGCCCATAGAGATAGTGTCTCCAGATTTTCAGGGCGAACACGACCGCGGCCAGTTCCAGGTCGTGCGTCGGGTAGTTTTGCTCGTGCGGTTTCAGCTGTCGTGATGCGTACGCTATGACCTTTTGATCCTGCATCAGTACGCATCCCAGTCCTTCTCTCGAGGCGTCGCTATACACCTCGAAGTCTCCATCCTCTGATGGTAACGCCAACACCGGCGCCGTGGTAAGTCGTTTCTTCAGCTCCTGGAATGCGGCTTCGCACTCGCCAGTCCAGTCATACTTCACCCCCTTCTTCAGCAGTTGGGTCAATGGGCGGGCGATTTTGGAGAAATCTTGGACAAATCGCCTGTAGTAGCCCGCCAGTCCGAGGAAGCTTCTTATCTCCATTGGGCTCTTCGGGGGTACCCACTCGGTTACAGCCGAGATTTTCGCCGGGTCTACCGCCACTCCGCTGGCGGATACGATATGCCCAAGGAATGATACCTCCCTCAGCCAGAAGTCGCATTTGGACAACTTCCCATATAGCTGATTTTCTCGGAGGATCCTCAGCACTTTATGTAAGTGCTTGGAATGTTCTTCCTCGTCCCTTGAGTAGACCAAGATGTCGTCTATGAATACCACTATGCATTGATCTAACAGTCCTCGGAACACGTTGTTCATGAGGTTCATGAACATCGCCGGGGCATTCGTCAGTCCGAATGACAGGACTGTGAATTCGTAGTGGCCGTAGCGAGTCCTGAACGCTGTCTTTGGGATGTCCTTCTCAGCAATTCGCAGCTGATGATATCCCGATCGCAGGTCGATCTTGGAGAACACAGTAGCTCCCTTCAGCTGGTCAAACAGATCCTCGATTCTGGGCAACGGATACTTGTTCTTGATAGTGACTTGATTAAGTCCCCTATAGTCAATACACAGTCTCAGACTCCCATCCTTCTTTTTGACGAATAAGACCGGTGCTCCCCATGGAGACGTACTCGGTCGGATATATCCTTTTTCCAGCAATTCTTCGAGCTGTTCCTTTAGCTCCTTCATCTCCGGCGGTGCCATGCGGTAAGGAGCCTTTGATACAGGTTCCGTTCCCGGGATAAGATCTATGGTGAACTCGAGATCCCTCTCAGGGGGCATGCCAGGAACGTCCTCTGGGAACACATCCGGGTATTCTCTCACCACCGGAATGTTGTCTATCCTTACCCCTTCCGCTTCGAGGTTGTGAACGTAGCATGCGTATAGCGCGTGACCCTTACGCATTAGGCTACCTAACTCTAGGACGTTGATTAACTTGTTAGATTTCTTAGGGGGTTGAGAGTAGAAGATGACTCTTTTCCCCCTACTTTTTGACAGCGTGATCTTTTGCTTTTGGCATTCGATCACGGCCTTATACCGGGTTAACCAATCCATTCCTAGTATGACGTCAAAGTCCCTGACGTTGAACTCTACCAAGTTTGCGAAAAACTCTACGTTCTTTATCACTATAGGTATTCCATTGTAGCGTTTAGAGCATGCTATTACTTCTCCAGAGGGCAGTTGGATGCCTAAGCTAATTATCTCGCACTTAGGTAGATCTAGTTCAGTTACGACTCTCGAAGATACAATCGAGCAACTGGCTCCGGAATCAAATAAGACTCTAAGTGGAGTACTTAGGACATGGAAAGTACCTGCCATCACGTCACCCTGCGCGGGTATGTCAGCCTGGTTGATCACGTTCAACCTCCCCATCGGCCTCCCTTGATTGGCTGGCTGGTTCTGATTTGGGTTTGCATTTTGCTGCTGGTTCGGAGGGCGTTGGTTCGGATTCGGAGGAGGCCGATATCCTTGGTTGTTGCCATTCCTACCTCCCTGGTTGAACGGCTCGTTAGGTCCAATGACCAAGTCTTCTCTTTTCGTGATGTTCTCGAGTCGGGTTCGACATTCCTCCCTCCGATGGCCAATTCGGCCGCACCGGTAGCACTCGCCCATCTGAGGACACCTCCTTACCAGGTGCGGCCTGCCACATCGTGGGCACGGCGGCACTCGCCCTCCTTGGTTGACATTCCGACCATTGTTGTTCTGAGCATTCCCGTTCGGCCCTTGCCGAAAGTTGTCCCCGCCAGTAGTGTTGCTTGTCCGGTTATCCCTGTTCCTCTTGTCCGGGCCTTGCGCCCCTCGGCTGGATTCCCCAGCAGTCTTCCGCTTTAGTTGTTGCACTCGTGCTACTGCTACTGCACGATCGTAGACAGATTGCAGGTCCGGGTAGTTAACTCCAGTGATCACCTCCCGAATCGACAAGTTCAAACCCATTTCGAACTTTTGTGCCTTTTCCCCGTCAGTAGGTACCATCCTGGGCGCAAATCTCACCAATTCCTTAAACCGTGCATAGTATTCTTGAACAGATTTCTCTCCCTGCTTCAGGGATGAGAACTCCTCGTACAGTGCTGCCTTAGTACTCATCGGGTAGAAGCGCTCCCGGAGTAACTCCATGAACTCGTTCCACGAGTAAGGTTCATCATCCTCCGCCAGCTTCCCTTGGGTAGCCTGCCACCAGTCGTCGGCCTCGCCACCCAGATAGTACGAGGCCACGTGGACCTTCTCCCCCTCCGGGCATCTTACCGCCTTTAGCAATTTGTCGAAGGTTCTCAACCATTCTTCCAGCTTAGCGGGGTCTTCCTCCCCGACGTAGTAAGGGGGTCGGTAGGGGTTCACCGCAGCCAAGTAGTTGATCCTCGCTTCTGGTGGTGGCGCCGCGGCAGCTCCACCCTGGTTAACGTAAGCATTACCCAGTGCGATTAGTAACTCTTCCATATTTCTCAATCGCCCTTCTGCAGGGTTAGGCATTGGTCCTGCCGGGTTTGGCATCTCCGCGTCAGGTGCCTGCTCATTGGGTTGTCCCGGCGTGCCGTGGGTGTTGGGGGTGGCAGGGAAGGCCCTTGGTCGTCCTCGAGGTGCCATCCTGTTACAACCGAGGGAGGGGTAAAGTTCAGGGAGATTCGATAAAGTGGAAAAAAAGTCTTGCTGAATTGTATGGTGCTAATCAGGAGTTGGTCAGTATTTGCATTTATTTATTCAGTCGTTTAGGGTTTAGGGTCTGAGGTACTTGTCGTTTTGTTATGCAGAAATAGATGCGTTGTTTGTCTGTCGGCGCTTTGCTAGGATATAAAGAGGGTGTATAAAATAAGTTTTTGTGACTTTATTGCTCATTAGAAGTTTTTGTTTCGATACAAGCGACAAGTAGCAAAGATCCTGAAAATAGTTTTGGGAAAATAGAAAAGGAGAACAATGGGAATAATGCATCAAAAATCTCTAATCCTGCGAAGGGTAGGTGGTCGGGTCCTCCATGGGGTCATCCTCGTCACTTGATTCCTCGATGGTGCCCGTGCCAAGGGGCCCATGGAACACTGGGCTGGCTGGCCAACTGGGCCCAGCAACAGGAGCAGGATCAACGAATGCAACTGGGGTTTGGACGGCTGCAGGGACGGCGACAGGGTCAATAACGAGGCTAGTGACAGGAGGAGTTCCTGGGTTGAGTGGGGCAGGTGGAAGCAGATCATCCTTCAGGTGATGCAGTTGATGTCCCAAGACCCCTGCTTGGGTCTCTACGTCGTCAATCTGGGTCCGAAGCTCGGTCTCGCGGGTCTGGAGTTCGTTGATTTGGACTTGGAGTTGGGTTATATCTTGGTGTCCTGCTTGGCCCAGATTAGTTAGGTGGCCCAAGTTAGCTTCCATTTGCTCTACCCTTAGTCTGAAGTTGTTCACGTTTTGAGGAGATTCGAGGTATGCTTCAATCAACCTCATTAGTAGGTTGATCATGTTCACGTTTGGGGAAGCCATCTAGTGTTAACAAGGTAGGTTAGAGTTAGACGTTTTTCAGGCAAGGTTAAGATATGCACAAATTTAAATCTATATGCAACATGCAAGTGCAAGTCCCTTCCCCATAAAATTTAGTTTAAAATAAATTGCTAAGGGTTGGGCCTCTATAGTGGGCCAAAATTTAATATTTCTTGGGCTAAGATTCGGGCTATGTAAAAAAAAGGATTATAGATTTTTGGGCTAAAAAAAATAGTACTAGTAGTCAAATAAATAGTTTTAAAAGAAATAACACTTGGGTTTAAAAATATTGGTTTAAAATAATAGTAGTAGCTTTAAAAATTTTCCGGGCTCTGATACCAACTTGTAACACCCCGGATTTGATAACCCAGGCCGAGGTGTCACCGCCGCATCCCCCTAGCAAGACACGGCTTCCCGAGCTCGCTAAGGAAATGCAAGGCTTGTGGGTATGCAAAAGATTTAAAACATTCAAGATATAGTCCGGAAATTTATAATACTTAAAAAACGATAGTAGTAATCATCATACGCGAAAAGTAAATAGAGTAAATGCAGCGGAAAGTAAATCACGGCCAACATGGCCAAATCCTCGGGTTTAACAGACCCGGTAAAACAGTACGATGCAGAAATAAAATGTTCATAAATAATTCCCCCAAGTGCATGCGTATGCGTCACTCGACATACTCTGTAAAAGAAAAATGACAACGGTTGTCAGTATAAAAATATACTGAGTAAGTTAATCCCTAACTAACAAATAAAAGGGTTTACAAGTGTTTAAACTAAAGATTTCGCTTATCGTACGAGAATTTAAAAGTACATGATTTATTAGCAGCGGAAAATTATGATTAAAGAACTTAATTTAAAAAGCGAAATTTAAAGCATAATTTAAGATGCAAAAATTTAAATACGTAATTAAAGACAGGATAAATACGATTTAAGCATAATGAAACACTCACACGAGTCTTTTACTTTTCATCCCGTAAACTAAGAAGAGGACACCATACCGGGAGATCACTAACGAGGCAATCTCAACATAGGACCACTAACGAGGCAGTCCACACAATGGGAGACCACTAACGAGGCAGTCTCAAAGATAGTAGGACCACTAACGAGGCGATCCACAAAGATAGTAGGACCACTAATGAGGCGATCCACAAAGATAGTAGGACCACTAACGAGGCAGTCCACAAATACAGCGCGCGAGATCACTAACGAGGCAATCTCAGATAGTAAGGAGACCACTAACGAGGCAGTCTCAAAGATAATGATAGTATGAAGATCGGCTCAGCCTAGTGAACGGGATTTTTCGAAAGTTCGTATTTCAAAGTTATCAAAGGATCGATATCGCGTTTTCATAGTTCGAGTTTTCTCAAGTTCGAAAAATCCTATTCGAGGCAGTTCACGCCTTTCTTAATTTAAAATTCGTTTTTCCTCCAAAAATTCTGAAACTTGGCCAGTAATTCAAAAACACACACACGAACAACTTTCATGTTTTAAGTTTTTGGAAATAAGGTTCCGAAGTGAGTTAAAATTTGAGTTTATTGCAAAGAATAATTTACGTCTTAAAAACTGTTGTCGTCACAGGTTCGTGTAACGCCGATTAAAAATTCATTTCAAAACCAATCGATGTGAAATTTTTACAGTAACTACACGACACATTAAGGAACAACTTTCATGTTTTAAGTTTTTGGAAATAATGAGTTCTTGGTACTCAAAAATCGTGTGCAACTCACTGCATGCTCATGGCCCTTAAAACGAATTCAAAACAGTTTCAAAAACTTGGCCGTTTGACATATCAAATGAACACCAAAATTCGTGAAATTTTGTAGGCATAATCTAGACACAATTATCTACAACTTTTGTTTAGGAATGCAAAGTTAAATCATTCTAAAAATGGGTGAAAAACATGCATCAAGTTGAATGAAGGAATCTGTCACAGATTTGAAACGTTCGGTTTGATACAGAAAGTTCATGGCGAAAATTGGGATAGCAAAACTTAATGTCAATGGCTGAAATTTGGACACAAGATAGATAAAGGTGTTAGGAACAACTTTTATGTTGAAAAGTTTTCGGTTTGAATTCCTGAAGGTCGAGTTTTTGGCGAGTCTTTAAAATTGGACGAAAATAGGGTTTTTGAAAACCGATTTTTGTTACAAGCCTATATCTCGAGATTTAAACAACAAACAACCGCAAAAATTTGTGAGTAAGGTGTTAACTTACTGAGAATGATGTTAGGGTCGCTGGATTGGGTTTCCGGACGTCCTAGGGTCACGACGAACGGCCAACTTCTCCGATCGCTTTTTGTTCGTTTTCCGACGTGAAATCGTAGTAAGGAAATAATGTTAGAATTCGAGTTTCAGGGGTCTATGGACGAATTGAAACATTGCACAATGGCTTACCAAGAGTCTAGAGGGCAGGGCTCTGTCCCGTGTGCCTCGTCGTCGCCGGAATGTTCGCCGGAAAGTGGAGTCGAATAGGTGTTTGGCTTGGGAAGGAAGAATGAAGTGGTAGGGGAGTGTTTTCTGTAAACCTAGGGTTTTGAGGCGCCCCCAGCCATCCCTAAGCCTTCCTTAAGGCTGGGATTTGGTTTCCCTCGAAGGGAGATGTAATTTCGGCAAGAAAATCACCCCCGAATGGAAAGATTACACCTTCAGCCCCTCTGGCGCGGAGGTGGCGCGCACCTACCCCTATGGTCGCGCGGAGCACGCGCGCCAGGCCTGGCGTCGCGACACCTTTGGCCGCGCGGTGGCCGCGCGGCGGCGCGCGGACAGCGCGGGCCGGCCGGACCGGCCGGTTCGGCTCCGCGTGTTCCGTCGGGTCTTTCCTTGCTTTCCCCTATCGATTTTCTACGTGTTAGCTCGATTCCTTGGGTCGTCTCTAGCCCGAAATCCTTTCCTTAATCTCGTTGCGAGTTCGGCTTATCGCTCGCAACATTTCCGTATCCTAATTGGCCTAGTCTAAATTGGTTCCAACTTCCCCTATCGTCCTTGTGGTCTAATTCGTGATGTAATTTGTGATTTATTTCGTGACTGAACTTAGAAATTAGTTCTAAGCTGCCTACGTACCCTGTGAAGGGATCAAGTCATGACGTAGTTCAAAACAATTTGAATTTGTTTTTCCTCGGGTGTTACATGACCGTTGATGTGGAATAATATTCAAACGACTTGATCTGAACCATTGGATGTGTCGGTAGGATCTTGACCGTTGATGTGGAATAATATTCAAAAGGGTTGATCTAAACCATTGGATTTATTCTTTAATATTTTAAAGTAAAAAATTTAAATATTGCTAAAAGAAAATAATAAAATTGAAAATATAATTTCAAAGAAAACCAATGTTATGAAATAAGATAAACCAAAAATCAAACAAAAAAAATCAAATATAAATTAAATGAAAAAAATGAAAGAAAAAGGAAATGGGATAACAAGATGAACAGTGTGTACCGCAAAATTTTGCGGTGCACTGTTGGGAATCGCCAGTTTTGGTGTTCCTGCCCTCCATTTTTGCGGGCGCGTTGGAGCGCCCACCATCTCCATTTTGCTGTCCAACGCCATTTTGAAGTAGGCGTTGGAGAGTGGAAGAGTATTAATGATAGTAGGCATAAAATAAATGCTATCGAATACAATGATACAAATGTATGGTGACTGCCTAATATTTATAGGCAGAGTTGCAACAGTAAGATGAATAGGAATGAGACGAAATATGTACAGAATTGGCACATTTGCCATTAGTCATAAAGTGCGGTGGCAGACGAAGACGACATTCATATATATGCATTTATTACACGCATTATCTTTAACACTCCCCTTGAATGTCTTTGATACAAAGAATATGCCTCATTAAAAGCTTACTAGGAAAAAATCCAATGGGAAAAATCCTAGTTAAGGAAAAAAAAGTACAATATTCTTGTATCCAGTGCTCCCCCTGATTTGGACATCATTTTAAATCTCGAAGTCTCCGCATTCCAATTTTCTTCACGAGCTTCTCGAATGTTGCAGTCGGCAATGCTTTGGTAAATAGATCCGCTAAATTATTTTCTGATCGAATTTGTTGCACATCGATTTCACCATTGATCATGAGTGTAAAAGAATTTTGGTGAAATATGCTTCGTTTCATCTCCTTTGAAATACCCCTTTCAACTGGGCTATACAAGCCGAATTATCTTCAAATAAAATTATTGGCGGGATTTGTGGTTCAATGATTAAACCACAACTCTTTAATATATGTTGAGTCATTGACTCAACCAAACACATTCTCGACTTGTTTCATAGATTGCTAATATTTCGGCATGATTAGAAGAAGAAGCAGTTAAAATATGCTTCATTGATCTCCAAGAGATGGCAGTTTCGCCACAAGTAAATACATAGCATGTCTCAGATTTGGCTTGTGTGGGTGGATCTGATAAATAACCTGCATCGGCATAGCCGATTAACTCATGTCGAGAGTATTTTGTGTAAAATAACCGAAGATCAATTGTTCATTGGAGATAGCGAAAAATGTGCTTTATGCCCTTCCAATGTAATTGAGTAGGGCAAGAACTTAATCTTGCGAGTAAATTGACTGCAAACGCGATATCAGGTCGCGTGCTATTTGCAAGATACATTAAAGCGCCAATTGCGCTTAAATATGACATTTCTGGTCCAAGTTGCTCTTCATTATCTTTTTTTGGCCTAAATGGATCATTTGCAGGATCAAGTGCCAACGACCATTGGATTATTTAGTGGATGAGCATAATTCATTCGAAATTGCTTTAATACCTTTTGGGTATAAGCCGATTGATGAACGAATATGCTTTTTCTCCAAATGCTCAATTTGTAGGCCAAGGAAAAATTTTATTTTCCCACAATCCTTGAGTTCGAACTCTTTTCTCAGATATTCAACTGCCTTTTTCAACTCTTCATGAGTTCCAAATAGATTTAAATCGTCAACACAGACTGCGACAATTACAAATTCTGACCAACTTTTCTTTATAAATACACAAGGACTAATTGGGTCATTTGTATAACCTTTATTTATCAAACTTTCACTGAGACGGTTATACCACATTAGGCCAGATTGTTTGAGTTGCAAGACTCAGGTAACTTAAACCCTTCAGGTATTTTCATATAAATATTATTTTCCAATGAGCCAAATAAATATGCAATAACAACATCCATCAGCCTCATTTCAAGATTTTCTCGTACTACTAGGCTCATTAGATACCTGAATGTTATTCCATCAATAACCGGGGAATAAGTTTCCTCAAAATCAATTCCCGGTCTTTGGGAAAAACCTTGGGCTACAAGCCTTACCTTATATTTGGCAATTTCATTGTTTTCATTTCTTTTTCTCAGAAACACTCATCTGTAGCCAACAAGATTCACATTTTTTCGGTGTTTGGACAATAGGGCCTAATACTTCTCATTTATTCAGTGAGTCTAGTTCAGAATGAATCGCATCTTTTCATTTTGGTCAATCATTTCTTTTCCGACATTCTTCAACTGATCATGGTTCAGGATCCTCGTTATTTTCCATTACATCGAGTGCAACGTTGTATGCAAAAGCATTATCAACGTTTGTTTCTTTTCAGTTCCAACATTTTTCATTATTGATATTATTGAAAGAAGTTTCAATAACTTCATTTTCATCTGGGTGAATATTTTCAGGGGTTGAATCAATTTCTCCTTTGGCAGTATCGTCGGTGATTGATTTATAGCCCATATAGATAATTTTCCTCTTTCGTGGATTTTTATCCTTGGAACCCAAAGGCCTACCACACTTCAGGCGTGCAGTATGTTCATTTGCAATCGGAATTTGCCCTTCTGGGACATTTATATTAGCTGGTGCATTTGCTGCTGCAATATATAATTTTATGACTTTAGCAGCATCATTAAAAGCATCAGGTAATTGATTTACAATTCCCTGCAAATGTACAATTCTTTGAACTTCAAGTTCGCATTGCCTTGTACGAGGATCAAGGAAATCAAATGGACTTTTCCGAGATATTTCCTTTTTCAGTCGATCATTTCCTCCCCCTAATGTCGGGAATTGAATTCCATCAAAACGACAGTCTGCAAATCTTGCATTAAATAAATCACCCATTTTTTGCTCAATATATTTGACAATCGAGGGTGATTCATACACGATATATATGTCCAACCTGATTTGAGATGCCATTTTTGTACGTTGTGGTGGCGCAATTGCTACATAAATTGCACACCCAAAAATTTGCAAGTGGGATATATTGGGCTCCTTTCCAAACACAATTTGTGTAGGAAGGTAGTTATGATAGCTTGTCGGCCTTATTTTCACAAGTGTTGCTGCATACAATATAGTATGTCCCCAAGTAGAAACAGAGAGTTTTGATAACAAAGGCCTTGCAATTAATTGCAATCGTTTAATAAATGATTCTGCCATACCATTTTGCGTGTGCACATGAGGCACGGGATTTCAACAATAATTCCAATCGACCTGCAGAAATCATCAAATGCATGTGATGTATATTATCCAGCATTATCAAGGCGAATTTTCTTTATCGGGTAATCTGGAAAGTGTGATTGCAATTTTATAATTTGTGCAGGTAATCTTGCGAAAGCCAAATTGCGAGTTGATAATAGACAAATGTGTGACCAGTGTGATGACGCATCAATTAGTACCATAAAGTACTTGAAAGGTCCATACGATGGATCACTAGGTCCACATATATCGCCTTGAATTCTTTCTAGGAATGTAGGGGATTCAATTCTCACTTTTACTGGAGATGGTCTGGTTATCAATTTCTCTAGTGAAAGGCTGCACAATTGAACTCATTTGGGTTCAATATCATTTGCCTTTTCAATGTATGACCATTTGAATTTTCAATAATTCGCCTCAGCATTACACTGCTAGGATGCCCAAGTCTATCGTGCCAGGTAATAAATTCACTAATAGCTTTCAAGCCTACTAGGTTATGTATTTCTGCGGCATGTGTTTTTGTATAATATAAGTCAGGGGAGTAACATGACAATTTTCCATTCACAAATTTTTTGCCATATTCAATTCGAGTTATCAAATGATACTCATGATCTGCCTCTTTTGAAGTTTCAATGTGATATCCATTTTTTCGAATATCATTGAAACTCGGTAAATTTCTTCGAGCTTTGCGTGAGAACAAGGCGTTTTCAATTGCCATTTTTGTCCCTTCAGGGAGAAATATAATAGCTCTACCGGAGCCTTCAATGCATTTTGCATTACCGCTTATAATTCTCATTGCGGTCTTTTCCAATTTTAAATTGGAGAAAGAGCTTTTGCTTTTCAAAATACTATGCATTGTTGCACTGTCAATAAGGCAGATATCATCTCCGACTTTTGAATTTCAAGCATCCATTTCTTTACAAGAATATAAGAAGGTTATTATACATCAGCAATATAAATATTTAATGCAGAAACATATTTATATTATACATGGATAATAAAAGGGAAGTACAAGATATCATTATTTAGATTAAACATGAATTATAAAAGATAAGTACAAAATATATATAGCTATACAATATATTATTTAGTAACAGTATCTAGCTCAATAAAATCATCAGCTTCCAGGTGCGTGATATTATCATTTAATATATCATCATATGTATCATTGTTGGCATTTTGGTGTGATTCAACACATTGTCTTTCTTTTTGTTTCAAGGCCTGATACAATTCAGCTAAGTGTTTAGCTGTGTGGCATGTTTGAGCCGCATGGCCTTTAAGTCCACAACGATCACAGATTTCATCATTTTGTTTGTGCTTTTTGCATAATTTCTTTGTTGTGGTTTGTAAGGTCTTCTGGTATCATATATGCGATTTTGCTCAAATTGAAGCTTATTTCGATAATTATTTTGACGGGATGATTCACCTCGGCCTCGATTGTGATAACGATTTTGGCCACAATCATCATTTTGATTTTTAAAGTGCCCACGATCACGCAAATATTTTGCTGATTGAGCCGCATTCACCTCAGGGAACGGTTTTGCACCTGCGGGCCTAGATTCATGATTTCTCAACAGTAATAGGCTGTTTTGTTCAGCCAACAATAAGCAGGTGATAAGATCAGAATATCTTTGAAAATCTTTTTGACGGTATTCCTCACTCAATACTGAGTTTTTAGCATGAAACGTAGAATACGTTTTTTCAAGCATTTCTTCTTCAGATATCTTTTGCCCACATAATTGCAATTGGGCCGTAATTTTGAACACAACGGAATTATATTCCCGGACAGTTTTGAAGTCCTGTAGCCTCAGGTTTTGCCAGTCATCACGGGCTTTTGGAAGCACCGTCTTTTTAAGAGTATCATATCTTTCTTTCAACTTTTTCCACAACGCCAGTGGGATTCCACAGTCACATACTCCATTTTAAGTGCCTCTTCGATATGATGGCACTAGAAAATCATGGCTTTTGCCTGATTCTGATGGCTGTGATTTTTGCCTTAAGCAATAGTATCTTCCAGACCCATTGAAGTAAGATACTTTTTCACATCTCGGGCCCAGAATATATAATTGCTTCCTTCAACGATTAAGGGAGCAAATTCCTGCTTTGCAAGGTTAGCCTAATCTTATTGAAAATTTTGGAATAAAAATTATACCTCAAATTCCGGTAACCCTGGCAGAGTCTCATCGTGCTGTAAATAACTATATATATATATGGCCCCTGCCAATAATTAAGGAGATATGAATGTTATATATATATATATATATATATATATATATTAATGGATATAAAACTATAAGACAAGTGAAGAGACAGAAGAAGTGTGAGAAATGGAAATAAACAAGTGATGGGGAGTGGAAGTGTATTAATGATAGTTGGTGTAAAATAAATGCTATCGAATACAATGATACAAATGTATGGTGACTGTCTATACAATAGGCAGGGTTGCAGCAGTAAGATGAATAGGAATGAGACAAAATATGTACAGAATTGGCACGTTTGCCATTAGTCATATAATACTGCTCCTTAGTCATAAAGTGCGGTGGCAGACGAAGACGACATTCATATATATGTATTTATTACATGCATTATCTTTAACAAAACTCATGCTGCAAGAATATTATTTCTCGATTTTTTTGTATTATATGCAAGAGGAGAGCTGCTTGATTCTTTAATAAGGATAATTTTTTTTATGAATGTTATATATTATTTTTTGTATTATATGCAAGAAAGGATAAAAATGTGGTTGGGAAAGTGGTCAACATTGTGCCTACAATTTTTCATTTTTTATGTGTATTTTTTCTTTTTTATTTTCTAGGATAATCGAAAACTTGCATGAGTGTAAAAGAAGAGATAATAACTAAATAAGCCACCAAAAGGAAGTCCTTCCACTTTTAGGTCACGATATTTTGATTTAGGGAAATGGGCCATTAGAAGGATTTGGAGCCCGAATTTATCTGCAATATTGTGACCCAAAAGTGGAATGGTCTCCTTCTCATGACCTATTTTAGTTATTATCTTGAAAAAAAAATGCGGAAACTTACGTCATGGAGTCCTTACTACAGCTTCTAATGGACGAAGGCTAAATCACAGTGGTTGTTATTAAGCCAATCTAGACATAAAAGAATTGGAAAAGTATCCATGGGGCTTGTATGGCCCAAGTCTACATTCCTCACACGACAAGCTTATTGGTTGAGCGCAAGCACATATGCACTTGTTTATATCGTGACTTGTGAGTGGTAAAAACGAAAAAGTGAGATCAAATGGGCCGTTTGATTGAAGAGATCGTACATTACCAGTGAAAATGTCATTACTAGGAAGCTGGAATGTCGTTATTAGGAAGCTAAGATTACTTTGAATATGAGATCATTTTCAAACTAATTTACAACAATATCCTTATTTTCAAATTAAAAAGTATTAATATATGTATGACATTTTACTAAAAAAATAGTTAAACATAATTGTATTATTTAAAAAAGAAAATTATTTATACTTAATTTTATCATATTATAATTATTATTTTCTAGCTAAATAAATGTAACACCCCGGATTTGATAACCCAGGCCGAGGTGTCACCGCCGCATCCCCCTAGCAAGACACGGCTTCCCGAGCTCGCTAAGGAAATGCAAGGCTTGTGGGTATGCAAAAGATTTAAAACATTCAAGATATAGTCCGGAAATTTATAATACTTAAAACGATAGTAGTAATCATCATACGCGAAAAGTAAATAGAGTAAATGCAGCGGAAAGTAAATCACGGCCAACATGGCCAAATCCTCGGGTTTAACAGACCCGGTAAAACAGTACGATGCAGAAATAAAATGTTCATAAATAATTCCCCCAAGTGCATGCGTATGCGTCACTCGACATACTCTGTAAAAGAAAAATGACAACGGTTGTCAGTATAAAAATATACTGAGTAAGTTAATCCCTAACTAACAAATAAAAGGGTTTACAAGTGTTTAAACTAAAGATTTCGCTTATCGTACGAGAATTTAAAAGTACATGATTTATTAGCAGCGGAAAATTATGATTAAAGAACTTAATTTAAAAAGCGAAATTTAAAGCATAATTTAAGATGCAAAAATTTAAATACGTAATTAAAGACAGGATAAATACGATTTAAGCATAATGAAACACTCACACGAGTCTTTTACTTTTCATCCCGTAAACTAAGAAGAGGACACCATACCGGGAGATCACTAACGAGGCAATCTCAACATAGGACCACTAACGAGGCAGTCCAAACAATGGGAGACCACTAACGGGGCAGTCTCAAAGATAGTAGGACCACTAACGAGGCGATCCACAAAGATAGTAGGACCACTAACGAGGCAGTCCACAAATACAGCGCGCGAGATCACTAACGAGGCAATCTCAGATAGTAAGGAGACCACTAACGAGGCAGTCTCAAAGATAATGATAGTATGAAGATCGGCTCAGCCTAGTGAACGGGATTTTTCGAAAGTTCGTATTTCAAAGTTATCAAAGGATCGATATCGCGTTTTCATAGTTCGAGTTTTCTCAAGTTCGAAAAATCCTATTCGAGGCAGTTCACGCCTTTCTTAATTTAAAATTCGTTTTTCCTCCAAAAATTCTAAAACTTGGCCAGTAATTCAAAAACACACACACGAACAACTTTCATGTTTTAAGTTTTTGGAAATAAGGTTCCGAAGTGAGTTAAAATTTGAGTTTATTGCAAAGAATAATTTACGTCTTAAAAACTGTTTTCGTCACAGGTTCGTATAACGCCGATTAAAAATTCATTTCAAAACCAATCGATGTGAAATTTTTACAGTAACTACACAACACATTAAGGAACAACTTTCATGTTTTAAGTTTTTGGAAATAATGAATTCTTGGTACTCAAAAATCGAGTGCAACTCACTGCATACTCATGGCCCTTAAAACGAATTCAAAACAGTTCGAAAAACTTGGCCGATTGACATATCAAATGAACACCAAAATTCGTGAAATTTTGTAGGCATAATCTAGACACAATTATCTACAACTTTTGTTTAGAAATGCAAAGTTAAATCATTCGAAAAATGGGTGAAAAACATGCATCAAGTTGAATGAAGGAATCTGTCACAGTTTTGAATCGTTCGGTTTGATACAGAAAGTTCGTGGCGAAAATTGGGATAGCAAAACTTAATGTCAATGGCTGAAATTTGGACACAAGATAGATAAAGGTGTTAGGAACAACTTCTATGTTGAAAAGTTTTCGGTTTGAATTCCCGAAGGTCGAGTTTTTGGCGAGTCTTTAAAATTGGACGAAAATAGGGTTTTTGAAAACCGATTTTTGTTACAAGCCTATATCTCGAGATTTAAACAACAAACAACCGCAAAAATTTGTGAGTAAGGTGTTAACTTACTTAGTTAGAGGATGGGGTCGCTGGCTTGGGTTTCCGGACGTCCTAGGGTCACGACGAACGGCCAACTTCTCCGATTGCTTTTTGTTCGTTTTCCGACGTGAAATCGTAGCAAAGGAAAAGGGTTAGAATTCTAGTTTTGGAGACTTATGGACGGATGGAATACTGTATTAAGACTTACCAAGGCTCTATGAGGCAGTGGCTCTGTCCCGTGTGCCTCGTCGTCGCCGGAATGTTCGCCGGAAAGTGGAGTCGAATAGGTTTTTGGCTTGGGAAGGAAGAATGAAGTGGTAGGGGAGTGTTTTCTGTAAAGCTAGGGTTTTGAGGCGCCCCCAGCCATCCCTAAGCCTTCCTTAAGGCTGGGATTTGGTTTCCCTCGAAGGGAGATGTAATTTCGGCAAGAAAATCACCCCCGAATGGAAAGATTACACCTTCAGCCCCTCTGGCGCGGAGGTGGCGCGCACCCTCCCTATGGTCGCGCGGAGCACGCGCGCCAGGCCTGGCGTCGCGACACCTTTGGCCGCGCGGTGGCCGCGCGGCGGCGCGCGGACAGCGCGGGCCGGCCGGACCGGCCGGTTCGGCTCCGCGTGTTCCGTCGGGTCTTTCCTTGCTTTCCCCTATCGATTTTCTACGTGTTAGCTCGATTCCTTGGGTCGTCTCTAGCCCGAAATCCTTTCCTTAATCTCGTTGCGAGTTCGGCTTATCGCTCGCAACATTTCCGTATCCTAATTGGCCTAGTCTAAATTGGTTCCAACTTCCCCTATCGTCCTTGTGGTCTAATTCGTGATGTAATTTGTGATTTATTTCGTGACTGAACTTAGAAATTAGTTCTAAGCTGCCTACGTACCCTGTGAAGGGATCAAGTCATGACGTAGTTCAAAACAATTTGAATTTGTTTTTCCTCGGGTGTTACATCCTCCCCCCCTTAAGAATACAGTTATGTCCCCATAACTGTGGTCGGGTCGTCTTGGAAGAGGGTAGGGTAACGTTGCCTCATGTCGGCTTCCAATTCCCAGGTTGCCGTCTCCGTCTCGTGGTTGGACCACAGGACCTTGACCATCTTTACAGTTTTATTCCTTGTCACCCTTTCCTTGTAGTCGAGTATTTGCACCGGGGTTTCTTCATAGGTCAAGTCATCATCCAATTCGATTACGTCCGGTTGGAGTACATGCGACGCGTCGGGCACATACTTCTTTAGCTGGGAGACGTGAAACACGTTATGGACGCGTGCTAGTTGAGGCGGCAGCGCCAGTCGGTACGCCAGATTCCCTACTCTCTCTAGGATCTCATATGGCCCTATGTATCGTGGGCTCAGTTTCCCCCGCTTGCCAAAGCGCATTACGCCCTTCATTGGCGAGACCTTCAGCATGACCTTGTCACCGACTTGAAATTCCAAGTCCTGCCGTCTCACGTCCGCATAACTCTTTTGCCGGTCCTGAGCGGCTCTCATCTTCCCCTGGATAACCTTAACTTGCTGAGCCATGTCCTCCACCAGTTGTGGCCCTACTATCACTACTCGATCGTTCTCTTCCCAACTCAATGGGCTCCGGCATCTTCGTCCATACAGTGCCTCGAAGGGCGCCATGCCGATGCTCGCATGGTAACTGTTGTTATAGGAGAACTCGATCAAGGGTAAATGGTGCTCCCAACTTCCCTTGAACTCCAACACACAAGCCCTCAACATGTCCTCCAGCGTCTGTATAGTTCGCTCCGTCTGTCCATCCGTCATAGGGTGGAACGCCGTACTCATCTTTATCTGCGTCCCCAGAGCTTCTTGCAGCTTGGTCCAAAACTGGGAGACGAATCTGCTATCCCTATCCGAGATGATGTCATGCGGCACCCCGTGCCGGCGTACCACATTGTCTATGTATGCTCTTGCTAGTTGGTCCATTGTCCAAGTGTCCTTCATCGGAATGAAAATGGCGGCCTTCGTTAACCTATCCACGATCACCCAGATCTTATTCATTCCTTTTGGCGATCGTGGCAACCCTGAAACAAAATCCATGGAGATGCTATCCCACTTCCAGCTTGGGATCTCCAATGGTTGCATTAATCCTAAGGGCTTTTGCCGTACTGCCTTGATCTTCTGGCAGGTAAGGCACCTTGCCACGAATTCGGCCACCTCTCTCTTCATGTTCGGCCACCAATAATTTTTCTTCAAGTCCTTATACAGCTTATCCCCTCCGGGGTGGACCGAGTAGGGGGTGCTATGGCCTTCCTCCATTACCTTCTTCTTCAGACCTGCGGACTCCCGGGGTATACACCATCTTCCCCTGAAGCGGATGCTCCCGTCCTCGTGAATCTGGAAATCTACTGCCTTTCCTTCGGCAATGCTTCTCCTTATTTCCTCCATCTGTTCGTCACCCGACTGGGCGAGTCGTATTTCTTCGAATACGGTAGGGCTTACTACCATCGCGTTGACGACCTCGGTTACCGTACCGGGCTGCACCAGTTCCAGGCTTAGTTTCGCCAAATCTCTGTACAATTCGGCCGGTATCACCAGTGAGTTCGTGACATGTTGCGCCTTCCGACTCAAGGCGTCGGCCACGACGTTGGCCTTGCCCTCGTGATACGCGACTTCTAGGTCGTAATCTTTGATCAACTCCAACCATCTCCTCTGCCTCAAGTTCAGTTCTCTTTGCGTGAATATGTACTTGAGGCTCTTATGGTCGGTAAACATCCGACACTTCCGCCCATAGAGATAGTGTCTCCAGATTTTCAGGGCGAACACGACCGCGGCCAGTTCCAGGTCGTGCGTCGGGTAGTTTTGCTCGTGCGGTTTCAGCTGTCGTGATGCGTACGCTATGACCTTTTGATCCTGCATCAGTACGCATCCCAGTCCTTCTCTCGAGGCGTCGCTATACACCTCGAAGTCTCCATCCTCTGATGGTAACGCCAACACCGGCGCCGTGGTAAGTCGTTTCTTCAGCTCCTGGAATGCGGCTTCGCACTCGCCAGTCCAGTCATACTTCACCCCCTTCTTCAGCAGTTGGGTCAATGGGCGGGCGATTTTGGAGAAATCTTGGACAAATCGCCTGTAGTAGCCCGCCAGTCCGAGGAAGCTTCTTATCTCCATTGGGCTCTTCGGGGGTACCCACTCGGTTACAGCCGAGATTTTCGCCGGGTCTACCGCCACTCCGCTGGCGGATACGATATGCCCAAGGAATGATACCTCCCTCAGCCAGAAGTCGCATTTGGACAACTTCCCATATAGCTGATTTTCTCGGAGGATCCTCAGCACTTTATGTAAGTGCTTGGAATGTTCTTCCTCGTCCCTTGAGTAGACCAAGATGTCGTCTATGAATACCACTACGCATTGATCTAACAGTCCTCGGAACACGTTGTTCATGAGGTTCATGAACATCGCCGGGCATTCGTCAGTCCGAATGACAGGACTGTGAATTCGTAGTGGCCGTAGCGAGTCCTGAACGCTGTCTTTGGGATGTCCTTCTCAGCAATTCGCAGCTGATGATATCCCGATCGCAGGTCGATCTTGGAGAACACAGTAGCTCCCTTCAGCTGGTCAAACAGATCCTCGATTCTGGGCAACGGATACTTGTTCTTGATAGTGACTTGATTAAGTCCCCTATAGTCAATACACAGTCTCAGACTCCCATCCTTCTTTTTGACGAATAAGACCGGTGCTCCCCATGGAGACGTACTCGGTCGGATATATCCTTTTTCCAGCAATTCTTCGAGCTGTTCCTTTAGCTCCTTCATCTCCGGCGGTGCCATGCGGTAAGGAGCCTTTGATACAGGTTCCGTTCCCGGGATAAGATCTATGGTGAACTCGAGATCCCTCTCAGGGGGCATGCCAGGAACGTCCTCTGGGAACACATCCGGGTATTCTCTCACCACCGGAATGTTGTCTATCCTTACCCCTTCCGCTTCGAGGTTGTGAACGTAGCATGCGTATAGCGCGTGACCCTTACGCATTAGGCTACCTAACTCTAGGACGTTGATTAACTTGTTAGATTTCTTAGGGGGTTGAGAGTAGAAGATGACTCTTTTCCCCCTACTTTTTGACAGCGTGATCTTTTGCTTTTGGCATTCGATCACGGCCTTATACCGGGTTAACCAATCCATTCCTAGTATGACGTCAAAGTCCCTGACGTTGAACTCTACCAAGTTTGCGAAAAACTCTACGTTCTTTATCACTATAGGTATTCCATTGTAGCGTTTAGAGCATGCTATTACTTCTCCAGAGGGCAGTTGGATGCCTAAGCTAATTATCTCGCACTTAGGTAGATCTAGTTCAGTTACGACTCTCGAAGATACAATCGAGCAACTGGCTCCGGAATCAAATAAGACTCTAAGTGGAGTACTTAGGACATGGAAAGTACCTGCCATCACGTCACCCTGCGCGGGTATGTCAGCCTGGTTGATCACGTTCAACCTCCCCATCGGCCTCCCTTGATTGGCTGGCTGGTTCTGATTTGGGTTTGCATTTTGCTGCTGGTTCGGAGGGCGTTGGTTCGGATTCGGAGGAGGCCGATATCCTTGGTTGTTGCCATTCCTACCTCCCTGGTTGAACGGCTCGTTAGGTCCAATGACCAAGTCTTCTCTTTTCGTGATGTTCTCGAGTCGGGTTCGACATTCCTCCCTCCGATGGCCAATTCGGCCGCACCGGTAGCACTCGCCCATCTGAGGACACCTCCTTACCAGGTGCGGCCTGCCACATCGTGGGCACGGCGGCACTCGCCCTCCTTGGTTGACATTCCGACCATTGTTGTTCTGAGCATTCCCGTTCGGCCCTTGCCGAAAGTTGTCCCCGCCAGTAGTTAGGGATGTCAACTTTACCCGTAGGGTCGGGTAACCCGTCGGGTAATCGGGTATCGGGTAGGGTAGGGTAGAGATTATCCGGTAATCGGGTAGGGTATTACCCGAAACCGAAATAAATCATATAGGGTACGGGTAGGGTACGGATTTCATATATTACCCGATTACCCTACCCGATTACCCGATTAAATACATATATATTTATTTATCTATATATACTTATATATATTTAATTTATATTATATATTGAGATATATTTATTTATTTATTTATTTATTTATTTCAAATTTATTAACGTTTGAGATTTGGCAGTAGAAAGATTTATGAATTTTTTTACTGAATATTCTTAAATATTATAGTATTAATTTATGTTGCTTTAGCGGTTTCTTTTAAATATTCTTTTAAATTTTGTTCCCGTGCAATAATGAAGGTTTTATTTATTTTTTTATGGTGAAAAATAATTTTTTTCTTTATTAAAGATGGGTCGGGTAGAGTCGGTTAACTATGTACTTAATATTTAAGATTTTTTGTACCCGTTTACCCGCGGATAATCCGCATACCCGACGGGTATTACCCGAATCCTACCCGATATTTAATTTTAGGGTAATAGGGTAGGGTAAGGGTAGGATATTTATATTTCGGGTAGTGAGTGGAGGTGGCCTACCCGTACCCTACCCTACCCGTTTACATCCCTACCAGTAGTGTTGCTTGTCCGGTTATCCCTGTTCCTCTTGTCCGGGCCTTGCGCCCCTCGGCTGGATTCCCCAGCAGTCTTCCGCTTTAGTTGTTGCACTCGTGCTACTGCTACTGCACGATCGTAGACAGATTGCAGGTCCGGGTAGTTAACTCCAGTGATCACCTCCCGAATCGACAAGTTCAAACCCATTTCGAACTTTTGTGCCTTTTCCCCGTCAGTAGGTACCATCCTGGGCGCAAATCTCACCAATTCCTTAAACCGTGCATAGTATTCTTGAACAGATTTCTCTCCCTGCTTCAGGGATGAGAACTCCTCGTACAGTGCTGCCTTAGTACTCATCGGGTAGAAGCGCTCCCGGAGTAACTCCATGAACTCGTTCCACGAGTAAGGTTCATCATCCTCCGCCAGCTTCCCTTGGGTAGCCTGCCACCAGTCGTCGGCCTCGCCACCCAGATAGTACGAGGCCACGTGGACCTTCTCCCCCTCCGGGCATCTTACCGCCTTTAGCAATTTGTCGAAGGTTCTCAACCATTCTTCCAGCTTAGCGGGGTCTTCCTCCCCGACGTAGTAAGGGGGTCGGTAGGGGTTCACCGCAGCCAAGTAGTTGATCCTCGCTTCTGGTGGTGGCGCCGCGGCAGCTCCACCCTGGTTAACGTAAGCATTACCCAGTGCGATTAGTAACTCTTCCATATTTCTCAATCGCCCTTCTGCAGGGTTAGGCATTGGTCCTGCCGGGTTTGGCATCTCCGCGTCAGGTGCCTGCTCATTGGGTTGTCCCGGCGTGCCGTGGGTGTTGGGGGTGGCAGGGAAGGCCCTTGGTCGTCCTCGAGGTGCCATCCTGTTACAACCGAGGGAGGGGTAAAGTTCAGGGAGATTCGATAAAGTGGAAAAAAAGTCTTGCTGAATTGTATGGTGCTAATCAGGAGTTGGTCAGTATTTGCATTTATTTATTCAGTCGTTTAGGGTTTAGGGTCTGAGGTACTTGTCGTTTTGTTATGCAGAAATAGATGCGTTGTTTGTCTGTCGGCGCTTTGCTAGGATATAAAGAGGGTGTATAAAATAAGTTTTTGTGACTTTATTGCTCATTAGAAGTTTTTGTTTCGATACAAGCGACAAGTAGCAAAGATCCTGAAAATAGTTTTGGGAAAATAGAAAAGGAGAACAATGGGAATAATGCATCAAAAATCTCTAATCCTGCGAAGGGTAGGTGGTCGGGTCCTCCATGGGGTCATCCTCGTCACTTGATTCCTCGATGGTGCCCGTGCCAAGGGGCCCATGGAACACTGGGCTGGCTGGCCAACTGGGCCCAGCAACAGGAGCAGGATCAACGAATGCAACTGGGGTTTGGACGGCTGCAGGGACGGCGACAGGGTCAATAACGAGGCTAGTGACAGGAGGAGTTCCTGGGTTGAGTGGGGCAGGTGGAAGCAGATCATCCTTCAGGTGATGCAGTTGATGTCCCAAGACCCCTGCTTGGGTCTCTACGTCGTCAATCTGGGTCCGAAGCTCGGTCTCGCGGGTCTGGAGTTCGTTGATTTGGACTTGGAGTTGGGTTATATCTTGGTGTCCTGCTTGGCCCAGATTAGTTAGGTGGCCCAAGTTAGCTTCCATTTGCTCTACCCTTAGTCTGAAGTTGTTCACGTTTTGAGGAGATTCGAGGTATGCTTCAATCAACCTCATTAGTAGGTTGATCATGTTCACGTTTGGGGAAGCCATCTAGTGTTAACAAGGTAGGTTAGAGTTAGACGTTTTTCAGGCAAGGTTAAGATATGCACAAATTTAAATCTATATGCAACATGCAAGTGCAAGTCCCTTCCCCATAAAATTTAGTTTAAAATAAATTGCTAAGGGTTGGGCCTCTATAGTGGGCCAAAATTTAATATTTCTTGGGCTAAGATTCGGGCTATGTAAAAAAAAGGATTATAGATTTTTGGGCTAAAAAAAATAGTACTAGTAGTCAAATAAATAGTTTTAAAAGAAATAACACTTGGGTTTAAAAATATTGGTTTAAAATAATAGTAGTAGCTTTAAAAATTTTCCGGGCTCTGATAACAACTTGTAACACCCCGGATTTGATAACCCAGGCCGAGGTGTCACCGCCGCATCCCCCTAGCAAGACACGGCTTCCCGAGCTCGCTAAGGAAATGCAAGGCTTGTGGGTATGCAAAAGATTTAAAACATTCAAGATATAGTCCGGAAATTTATAATACTTAAAACGATAGTAGTAATCATCATACGCGAAAAGTAAATAGAGTAAATGCAGCGGAAAGTAAATCACGGCCAACATGGCCAAATCCTCGGGTTTAACAGACCCGGTAAAACAGTACGATGCAGAAATAAAATGTTCATAAATAATTCCCCCAAGTGCATGCGTATGCGTCACTCGACATACTCTGTAAAAGAAAAATGACAACGGTTGTCAGTATAAAAATATACTGAGTAAGTTAATCCCTAACTAACAAATAAAAGGGTTTACAAGTGTTTAAACTAAAGATTTCGCTTATCGTACGAGAATTTAAAAGTACATGATTTATTAGCAGCGGAAAATTATGATTAAAGAACTTAATTTAAAAAGCGAAATTTAAAGCATAATTTAAGATGCAAAAATTTAAATACGTAATTAAAGACAGGATAAATACGATTTAAGCATAATGAAACACTCACACGAGTCTTTTACTTTTCATCCCGTAAACTAAGAAGAGGACACCATACCGGGAGATCACTAACGAGGCAATCTCAACATAAGACCACTAACGAGGCAGTCCAAACAATGGGAGACCACTAACGGGGCAGTCTCAAAGATAGTAGGACCACTAACGAGGCGATCCACAAAGATAGTAGGACCACTAACGAGGCAGTCCACAAATACAGCGCGCGAGATCACTAACGAGGCAATCTCAGATAGTAAGGAGACCACTAACGAGGCAGTCTCAAAGATAATGATAGTATGAAGATCGGCTCAGCCTAGTGAACGGGATTTTTCGAAAGTTCGTATTTCAAAGTTATCAAAGGATCGATATCGCGTTTTCATAGTTCGAGTTTTCTCAAGTTCGAAAAATCCTATTCGAGGCAGTTCACGCCTTTCTTAATTTAAAATTCGTTTTTCCTCCAAAAATTCTGAAACTTGGCCAGTAATTCAAAAACACACACACGAACAACTTTCATGTTTTAAGTTTTTGGAAATAAGGTTCCGAAGTGAGTTAAAATTTGAGTTTATTGCAAAGAATAATTTACGTCTTAAAAACTGTTTTCGTCACAGGTTCGTATAACGCCGATTAAAAATTCATTTCAAAACCAATCGATGTGAAATTTTTACAGTAACTACACAACACATTAAGGAACAACTTTCATGTTTTAAGTTTTTGGAAATAATGAATTCTTGGTACTCAAAAATCGAGTGCAACTCACTGCATACTCATGGCCCTTAAAACGAATTCAAAACAGTTCGAAAAACTTGGCCGATTGACATATCAAATGAACACCAAAATTCGTGAAATTTTGTAGGCATAATCTAGACACAATTATCTACAACTTTTGTTTAGAAATGCAAAGTTAAATCATTCGAAAAATGGGTGAAAAACATGCATCAAGTTGAATGAAGGAATCTGTCACAGTTTTGAATCGTTCGGTTTGATACAGAAAGTTCGTGGCGAAAATTGGGATAGCAAAACTTAATGTCAATGGCTGAAATTTGGACACAAGATAGATAAAGGTGTTAGGAACAACTTCTATGTTGAAAAGTTTTCGGTTTGAATTCCCGAAGGTCGAGTTTTTGGCGAGTCTTTAAAATTGGACGAAAATAGGGTTTTTGAAAACCGATTTTTGTTACAAGCCTATATCTCGAGATTTAAACAACAAACAACCGCAAAAATTTGTGAGTAAGGTGTTAACTTACTTAGTTAGAGGATGGGGTCGCTGGCTTGGGTTTCCGGACGTCCTAGGGTCACGACGAACGGCCAACTTCTCCGATTGCTTTTTGTTCGTTTTCCGACGTGAAATCGTAGCAAAGGAAAAGGGTTAGAATTCTAGTTTTGGAGACTTATGGACGGATGGAATACTGTATTAAGACTTACCAAGGCTCTATGAGGCAGTGGCTCTGTCCCGTGTGCCTCGTCGTCGCCGGAATGTTCGCCGGAAAGTGGAGTCGAATAGGTTTTTGGCTTGGGAAGGAAGAATGAAGTGGTAGGGGAGTGTTTTCTGTAAAGCTAGGGTTTTGAGGCGCCCCCAGCCATCCCTAAGCCTTCCTTAAGGCTGGGATTTGGTTTCCCTCGAAGGGAGATGTAATTTCGGCAAGAAAATCACCCCCGAATGGAAAGATTACACCTTCAGCCCCTCTGGCGCGGAGGTGGCGCGCACCCTCCCTATGGTCGCGCGGAGCACGCGCGCCAGGCCTGGCGTCGCGACACCTTTGGCCGCGCGGTGGCCGCGCGGCGGCGCGCGGACAGCGCGGGCCGGCCGGACCGGCCGGTTCGGCTCCGCGTGTTCCGTCGGGTCTTTCCTTGCTTTCCCCTATCGATTTTCTACGTGTTAGCTCGATTCCTTGGGTCGTCTCTAGCCCGAAATCCTTTCCTTAATCTCGTTGCGAGTTCGGCTTATCGCTCGCAACATTTCCGTATCCTAATTGGCCTAGTCTAAATTGGTTCCAACTTCCCCTATCGTCCTTGTGGTCTAATTCGTGATGTAATTTGTGATTTATTTCGTGACTGAACTTAGAAATTAGTTCTAAGCTGCCTACGTACCCTGTGAAGGGATCAAGTCATGACGTAGTTCAAAACAATTTGAATTTGTTTTTCCTCGGGTGTTACAATAAATACTACTATTAATTTCATTTATCAAAGTTATTAAGTATTGTTTTATTTAGCTAAGACATCGATCTTGATAACCTTACTTTATACTACGTAATTTAAATGAAAATACTTACAAAATTTAGGGTAAGTCCTTTTAAGATTTTACTATAATTTAAAAGGGCATAAAAAGTAATTTAATACTTCCTCTGTTTTTAAAGATTGCTACAAATTCACCCAGCACGCAGTCCAATACACATTTTAAATAATTAATAACTCAAATTTAGTACATATAAAAATTCTAAGAATTGGGTATTTAAATACAAGACCAGACGAATCTAACCAGATCTCATTTGGCTATATTTTAACTTGTACAACTATAATAAAACTTTAATCAAAGTATGTATGTGAACAGTACACATTTGTCAAACGTAACTAATAAAAAAAAAAGGAGGAAGTATAAGATACATCAAAAGGTTCGGGTATCTAACATTTCACTAACATTCACATCGTGATGATAATCTTACCAAAGGAACGAGAGAATTTTAGTCAAGATTCCCATTAGAAATCTCTTACAAATCTCACATCCCCTGGTTTAAATAAATAAAGAAAGAAAGCACAAAATGTTGTAAAATTAATGCTTGCTATGGTAATATAAAGGAGCAAATGTATTGGTGGAGATAGAGTAGAAAAATTAGAGTGATGGGATGGTTGACAAAGTAGTAAGAGTGATGGGATGGTGGATAAAGTGAATAGACTAAAAGTTGATTTGAGATGTATGAAAACTACTATTTCTTTATTATAACTCAAGCCATATTTATAGGCATAGTTACAAGTGCTTAGTCACAAATGAATTGCTAATACAAAGACAAGTGTATCACACTTGTAATTCATTTACTTAATTATGGACATGCACTACTAGCTATATTGACAAGTGTATCACACTTGTAACACTCCCCCTTGCATGTCCATTACACTAAGAATATGCCTCGTTAAAACCTTATTAGGAAAAAACCCTGCGGGAAAAAATCCTAGTGAAGGAAAAAGAGTACAATATTCTTGTGTTTATTTCTCCCCCTGATTTGGGTATCATTTCAAATCTCGAAGCCGTCGCATCCCAATTTTCTTCACGAGCTTCTCGAGTATCGTAGTTGGCAATGCCTTGGTTAATAGATCCGCTAAGTTCTCATCTGATCGAATTTGCTGCACATCAATTTCACCATTCTTTTGAAGATCATGAGTATAGAAGAATTTTGGTGAAATATGTTTAGTCCTATCTCCTTTTATATAACCCCCTTTCAATTGGGCTATACAAGCCGAATTATCTTCAAATAAAATAGTTGGGGGAATCTTTTCAAAGATTAAACCACAATTTTTCAATATATGTTGGGTCATTGACCTCAACCAAAAGCATTCTCGACTAGCCTCATGGATTGCTAATATTTCGGCATGGTTTGATGAAGTAGCCGTTATTGTTTGTTTCATAGATCTCCATGAGATAGCAGTTCCTCCACACGTAAAGATATAACCTGTCTGAGATTTGGCTTTGTGTGGGTCAGACAAATATCCTGCATCGGCAAAACCGATCAATTCATGTCGAGAATCTTTTGAGTAAAATAACCCAAGGTCGATTGTTCCCCGGAGATAGCGAAAGATGTGCTTTATGCCATTCCAATGTCGTCGAGTAGGGCAAGAACTAAATCTTGCAAGTAAATTAACAGCAAACGCGATATCAGGCCGCGTGCTATTAGCCAGATACATTAATGCACCAATTGCGCTTAAATATGGTATCTCTGGTCCAAGTTGTTCTTCATTTTCTTCTTTTGGCCTGAATGGATCCTTTATAGGATCAAGTGTCCGCACGACCATTGGATTACTTAACGGATGAGCATTATCCATTCGGAATTGTTTCAATATCTTTTGGGTATAAGTTGATTGATGAACAAATATACCCTTTTCTAAATGCTCAATTTGTAAGCCAAGGCAAAATTTTGTTTTTCCGAAGTCTTTTATTTCGAACTCCTTTTTCAGATATTCAACAGCCTTTTTCAGCTCTTCAGGAGTTCCAATTAAATTCAAATCATCAACATAAACTGCAATGATTACAAATTCTGACCCATTTTTCTTTATAAAGACACAGGGACATACAGGGTCATTTATATAACCTTCTTTTATTAAGCTTTCGCTGAGGCGGTTGTACCACATTCGGCCTGATTGCTTGAGCCCATAAAGTGATTTTTGTAATTTAATGGAAAAAGTTTCTCTGGGTTTTAAGTTATAAGATTCAGGTAATTTAAACCCTTCAGGTATTTTCATATAGATATCCTTTTCCAATGAGCCATATAAGTAGGCAGTAACGACATCCATTAGTCTCATTTCAAGTTTTTCTCGTACTGCCAGGCTCATGAGGTACCTGAACGTTATCCCATCCATAACCGGGGAATATGTTTCCTCAAAATCAATTCCCGGTCTTTGGGAAAATCCTTGGGCTACAAGCCTTGCTTTATATCTTGCAATTTCATTATTTTCATTTCTTTTTCTGACAAACACCCATCTATAACCAACTGGTTTTACATTTTCAGGTGTTTGGACTATAGGGCCGAATACTTTTCTTTTGTTCAGTGAATCCAATTCTGATTTAATTGCATTTTTCCATTTTGGCCAATCATCCCTTTGCCGACATTCATCAACTGATTTTGGTTCAGGATCCTCGTCATCTTTCATCATCTCAAGTGCTACATTGTATGCAAATGCTTGATCAACTTTGATTTCTTTTCGGTTCCAATATTTTCCAGAAGTGATATAATTGAAGGCAGTTTCAATAGTTTCACTTTCTTCTGGATTAGCATTTTCAGCATCAACTTCTTCAAAAGTTGAATTTGTTACCTCTTCAGGTTTTTCATCATCCACTTGTATAATTCTTTTCTTTCGTGGATTTTTATCTTTGGAACCCATTGGTCTGCCACGCTTATTTCGTGGAGCAGATTCATTAGCACTTGGAATTTGCCTATCGGGTACATTCATTTTAGCTGGTGCATTTGCTGCTGCAATATGAGATTTTGTAACTCTCGCAGCATCATTGAAAGCATCAGGTAATTGATTTGCAATTCTTTGCAAATGCACAATTCTTTGAACTTCTAATTCACATTGTTTTGTACGAGGATCACTGATATCGAGTGGTATTTTCCATGAAATTTCTTTTTTCAGTTGATCACTTCCTCCCCCTAATGTCGGGAAATGTGATTCGTCAAAATGGCAATCTGCAAATCTCGCAGTAAAGAGATCACCCGTTGTTGGTTCAAGATATTTGATAATTGAGGGTGATTCATACCCGACATATATGCCCAATCTTCTTTGAGGTCCCATTTTTGTCCGTTGGGGTGGTGCTATTGGTATGTATACCGCACACCCAAAAATTCGTAAATGAGAAATATTGGGCTCTTTTCCAGTTATAATTTGAGTAGGGGAGTAGTTATGATAGCTCGTCGGCCTTATTTTTATTAGTGCTGCTGCATGTAATATAGCATGTCCCCAAGCAGAGACAGGGAGTTTAGACTTCATCAATAAAGGTCTTGCAATTAATTGCAGTCTTTTTATTAATGATTCAGCCAGGCCATTTTGCGTATGCACATATGGAACTGGATGTTCTACACTAATACCAACAGATGTGCAATAGTCATCAAATGCATGTGATGTATATTCTCCAGCATTGTCAAGGCGTATTTTCTTTATTGAATAATCAGGAAATTGTGCTCGCAATTTTATAATTTGCGCCAGTAGCCTAGCAAAGGCTAGATTGCGAGTTGACAATAGACAGACATGGGACCATCTTGTTGATGCATCAATTAGTACCATAAAATATTTGAATGGTCCGCATGGTGGATCTATTGGTCCACATATATCGCCTTGAATTCTTTCCAAAAATGCAGGGGATTCAATTCCCACTTTAGCTAGAGATGGCCTGGTAATTAACTTTCCCTGATAGCAAGCAACACATGTAAACTCATTTGGATTGAGAATCATTTTATTATTTAATTTATGGCCACTGGAATTTTCAATTATCCGCCTCAACATTACGCTGCCTGGATGTCCAAGCCTTTCATGCCAGGTTATAAATTCACTAGTAGCCTTTAAGCCTACTAGGTTATGTACTTCTCCGGCATGAATTTTTGTATAATATAATCCGGAGGTCAAAGATGGCAGCCTTTCATTGATAAATTTTTCACCATTGATTGTTTGGGTAAGTAAAATATATTCATTTCCTGCCTCATTTAGAGTTTCCACGTGATATCCATTTTTTCGAATATCACCAAAACTTAGCAAGTTTCTTCGAGCCTTGCTTGAATATAGGGCATTTTCAACTGCCAATTTTGTCCCTTTAGGGAGAAATACAACTGCTCTTCCAGAGCCTTCAATACAATTTTCATTACCGCTTATAGTTTTTACTGCGGTCTTTCCCAATTTTAAATGGGAGAAAAAGCTTTTGCTTTTCAAAATACTGTGCGTTGTTGCACTGTCAATGAGGCAGATTTCATTTTTAGCTTGGCCATCCATTTCTTTAACATTTCACAAGATAATAAAAACATCAGTCATATTATATAAACATAACCATTGCAAAATACATTATAAAACGGGGGATACAAAACGAGAGCAAAATACCAAAATACATCATAAGGCAAAATACAAAATGTGCAACCATTCTTTTCATTTTTTCAGTTTGTGCCACCAATAAAATCATCAGCTTCCAAATGGGTAATATCGTCATTCAAAACATCATCAAATGTATCGTCGCGGGTTGCGTGATGTGTCTCGGGATCGGATCGTTCTTTTCTTTTCGAAGCCTGATATAATTCAGCTAAGTGGCTAGCTGTTCGGCATACCCGGGCCCAATGACCTTTAATACCACAACGATCACACGGTTCATCATTGTTCTTGCCTTTTTGTGTATTGAATCTTGGCTGCGACTTGTAATGCCTCCTATTGTCATTTCGGCGATTGGATTCAAATCGAGGCTTATTACGATATCTGTTTCTTCCAGACGATTCGGGTCTACCACGGCCACGATCCCGATTTCTATCACGATAATTTTGATTACGTCGATACCCACGATCCCGCACTTGATTTTCTGTTTCAGTGGCATTTGTTTCAGGAAATGGAGCAGCACCAGTTGGCCTAGATTCATGATTTTTTAGCAGCAATTCACTGTTTTGCTCGGCCAAAAGTAAGCATGTGATAAGTTCAGAATACTTTTGAAAACCACGTTCCCGGTACTGTTGCTGTAGGACCATTTGTGAGGCATGGAATGTGGAGAAGGTTTTTTCCAACATATCAGATTCTGTAATTTTTTCTCCACAAAGAGTCAGTTGCGATGTGATTCGAAACATCGCCGAATTGTATTCTCGGACTGTTTTATAGTCCTGGAGCCTCAGATTATGCCATTCATTTCGGGCTTTTGGCAGCACCGTCATTTTTAAATGATCATATCTTTCTTTTAATTTCAGCCACAATTCAAGTGGGGATTCCAACGTCACATATTGAAGTTTCAACGATTCATCAATATGGTGGCACAAAAAGATCATGGCTTTTGCCTTATCCTGGCTTGATGGTTTTTTATCGGGGGCAATAGTATCTTCCAGCCCCATAGATGCCAGGTGCATTTTTACATCCCGTGCCCAGGACATATAGTTGTCCCCAGAAACCAATAACGGGATAAATTCCTGTTTTGCAAGGTTAGTCATAATATTATTGAAAAGTAGGGATATAAAATTATACCTAAGACAGAACTCCGATAGAACTCCGGTAGAGACCCCTCGTGCTGATAACGTGTTGTAAAATTAATGCTTGCTATGGTAATATAAAGGAGCAAATGTATTGGTGGAGATAGAGTAGAAAAATTAGAGTGATGGGATGGTTGACAAAGTAGTAAGAGTGATGGGATGGTGGATAAAGTGAATAGACTAAAAGTTGATTTGAGATGTATGAAAACTACTATTTCTTTATTATAACTCAAGCCATATTTATAGGCATAGTTACAAGTGCTTAGTCACAAATGAATTGCTAATACAAAGACAAGTGTATCACACTTGTAATTCATTTACTTAATTATGGACATGCACTACTAGCTATATTGACAAGTGTATCACACTTGTAACACAAAACAATTTGTAGATCTACCTGGTTTAAAGTCGCATTTCAAGAATTGTACTCATCACACCTTCCCTGGAAAATTCTCTCGTCTTCTTGGTGCGTCTGTTCCAAGCCCAACCGTTCAAAACGGTCGGTTAATCGAGCCCACCGTGCCCTGATTTACTATACTGTTCATCTCTATTGATCAATCATCAATCCTCGCCTCATTCGGGTTGATTTTGCATGCACATCGACATTTCGAGGCCACAGATTTTTTAAGGGAATAGGAACAGGAACAGGATAAGTTTTATGCTTGGGTAGAGATTGTGTTTCCCTTCAGATCTTAGTTCCCTTCTCCGTCCGGTGAGGACGTGTGGCCGAGCATCGATACGAATTTTCTAGATTCAATACGGGTTTTGTTCGTTTGTGTGTTTTGAATCTTGTGGTGATGGGCAATGACGGGATTTGGGGCTGAACTCATGTGTTAGCGTGGGAAGGATTTAGGGTAGGAATGTGAAAGGGCGATTTTGAGAAAGTGCTGTTGTTTTTTGTGGAGGTTTAGTTTATTTGTCATGAGAGTTGAGGTAGTACGAAGCTGAACATTCTTGAATCGATTCGATATTCTTATTGGAGGAGATATATTTCTTTGATTTCAGTTTCTGGAGAAGAAGAATAATGTTTTGGAGAGATAGGGAAAGAGAAAGCAAAGAACAGAATGGGGGGCCTCCTGTTGGACAGGTCAGAGTACTTGTTGTAGGAGACTCAGGTAAATCAATTTTGTTTGCGATTATCTATTCAAGGAATTTGGTATTAATCTAATCTTGTTTTTCAACTGTTTCTGATAATTGGTTGAATCATTTTTTGTGATCTCTTATGATGGTTTCCAACTTTTTTATTTGTTGCTGTTACGTTGAGCTGTGTGTCATTGCATTTTGGAATCAAATATGTGCATATATCTATGACTGAAGTTTGTGGGTATTTGATGAACATTGTGATCACAAACAACGATATGTGCTTCTTTCTGTTCTTAATGTGAAGGAAAATGTGAAATGAGGATAGACTGCAATTAATTAAATTTGTTTTATGTTAACAATTACAATGTAGATAACATGCAGTCCTGGTCTTGTTCTGGATTATAATTGAAAACCTAATGTAAGCATAAGAGAAGGATAATTTGGCATTTGAGAATTTGTTAGAATAAAGACAAGAAGTGGAAGGCGTGACAGCAATTGCAGGAGTAAGTATGGAGAAGAAAAATATTTGCCTTCTAGGATACATATGTATGAAATGTAGGATTATTTTTGGAGAAATGGGGAAATGATTGACCGAATTGGCTCCAATTGATGTGGATTGATGTGAACCATATGTCATAAGTAGAAAATCTTGTTTTATGAATTATGGTATCTGGCAAACTGTTGTTTTACTTTTCTCTTGCATTCTCACCACTGCTTTGAATGACCATTGTTTGATTGTTGTTTGTATCAGTTATGATAATATTCCAACAGCTCTAGAACCAAATATGCAATTATTATGTGCTTTCTATATAGTTAGTTCATAGAGGTTTGTAAATGCTCGAGCATAAACCTATTTAAAGGTTGAGTTGTATTATTAAGTTCGGCATGTATAATATTTTAATCAGCCTGTTGGTTTACATAGTGGTTGAATGGTTGTCCAGGTGTGGGAAAGACTTCTCTTGTTCATCTGATTATGAAAGGTTCTTCCACTGCTCGCCCGCCTCAAACAGTTGGTTGTACTGTTAGTGTCAAGGTACCTGCCCAAACTGTTCATTGTTCAAAAATCGTTTACTGCCAGTCCACTGTATGTAGCAATATGATTTGTTCTTCATTGCAGCATACGACTTATGGAAGTTCCAGTAGCTCATCAAGTAGTATCAGTAGTGATATTGAGAGAGACTTTTTCATTGAACTTTGGGACATATCTGGGCATGAGCGATATAAAGATTGCCGCTCTCTGTTCTACTCTCAAATCAACGGTAAATTCTCTCTTTGCTTCTTGTAGATTTCTTATTATGAAATGTAACAATCATGTAGATCACCATAGATTTCTGTCTGTTAGAGACTCTTCATGGCACTTTTTTTAAATTTTATTTTTATTTTTATTTTTTTTGCATTTTTTTTTCAATTAAGGGCATTTTGATTATGCTCTTTCCCAATCTGCAGGTAAGTTACCTGTCGATTAAATTCTCTCATTGGATAACTATCCATAAAAAATGCTCTTGTCTAGAACTAACTAGTTTTAGATTAATTTCCAAGTTGAATTCAATCAAGATTTCTTGTTGTCACAGTACATAAAGAGATAAATAATGATTACCATTTTCTAATATAGCATGACTTTAAAATTTTTTAGGTGTCATGTTTGTTCATGATCTTTCTCAAAGGAGGACTAAGACCAGCTTGCAGAAGTGGGCTTCTGAAATTGCAGCAAATGGGACGTTCTCGGCTCCCTTAGCATCTGGAGGTCCTGGGGGACTTCCAGTTCCCTATATTGTCATTGGTAACAAAGCAGATATTGCTTCAAAAGAGGGCACACGAGGAAGCAGTGGCAATCTTGTTGATGTTGCTCGTCATTGGGTAGAGAAACAGGGCTTACTTCCATCGAGTGAGGATCTACCACTAACAGAGAGCTTCCCAACTGGTGGAGGCCTTGTTGCTGTAAGTTTAGGTTTCGTATTACATGGAATTAGTTTTTAGACCCATTACTTTCTATCCATATGATGTTCATCAGAATTCAGAATGAAAAGCTTATGTTTTTATTGGTGAAAAATTATTGGAGACTCTTCTCAGAAGGCTACAAGCTTCCGTTCAATCATTCTATTTAGAAACTTTTGGGTTGGCCTCGTCTCTTTTTATGCCCGGAAGAATCTGTTCTCATCTTTCAAGTACGACGAGTAATTATGCTTAACTGAGAAACCTGTTGCAGTTTTGTACTTCAATTAGGAGCTAGAAATAGTTTGATGTTTTTGTTTCATATTTCTACATGGTTTGAATCTTCTAGCAATTACCGGAAACAAAGTAGCACTTTTTAGGAAGATTCACAGGTTGACAGTTCTATGCTTTTGTGGTTCAAAATGATAATGTTGTTGATAAGATCACGAATACATCAATCCTATCCTATTTCAACATTGGGAATTTGGGATAATAATAATAATAATAATAATAATAATAATAATAATAATAATAATAATAATAATAATAATAATAAACATTTTCTTTTCTGTCGTCGTATAAAAGATAGTTTCTTGATTCACTATGAGCTGCAACATTGACCTATATGGTTACGTGGATTAGTTGTATGGTTTCAGAAAATCTCCTAACATATGAGAATTTTGCTAACAAAAAATAAGAGTGTCTCAGTTCTCATTGCTTGTTTCGAATTCAAGAAATTGGAGTTGCATAGTCTCTATGTTCATGCAACTTGCTGAATAGAATGGATTCTTTTTTCAGGCTGCGAAAGAAGCCAGATATGACAAAGAAGCAGTGTTGAAATTTTTTAAAATGGTCTGCACTCTAGTTTCCCTGCCCATTCTTTCAATTATCTCAACTATGCAGCTTTATGAGTTGGATGTTGTTTGTAGTTAATCAGGCGGAGATATTTCTCAGATGAATTGCCTGGTGCCACCCCTTGGTCTGCCCAAGTTAATCGACCTCTCCCTCAATCCGGTGAAATCGTAAGTGAAGATGAGCAATCCTATAGAAGATCAAGGTATGATATTCAGAGCACTGCCAATATTTAGCTTTTGTCAATTGTCTTTCCAACACTCTGATTTTTTGTCTTGACTTGTGAAGTTATTGCTATAGTCACTCAATCGTATTCCCAAACTGAATGTATATCTTTTGCTGCCTTGGTTGCCAATTTCTTCGCACAACATTTGGGAATAATAAGAAAAATGTCCATCATTAAATCATTCATCTAGTGATTTGCCTGAGAGCGATAAATGTGAATTCACCTGGCATCGAAACCTGTTCATTTTCTGTAGTTCTTATGTCTACAATCCGACATCTGTTTTGTTTTCTATCATATTGTCCATGTTTTTATATATGATATAACATCAGAAGATGTGTCTTGTGTTCTCAGTTTGAGCGGGGACTCATACAAGTACAACACACTTCCTCCCCTTCCTGCACAGCGCAACTTGACACCGCCTCCGACGCTTTATCCACAGCAGCCCATGTCGACTCCTGGAAATTACACAATCCCGAGATTTATGTACAACAGCACCAGCCCCCAGGACATGGCTAGTGCAAAATCAAAGCGACTAGATATTAATGTGTAACTGAGTGTCTTTTTCTCTGCAATTATGTCTCTAGCTGGTGCTAAATGCCAAGGACAGGTGTGGTTTGTTAAATTCTTGGTTAAACGTGTGGCAATTAAGGTACCTTACTACTTGTATACAACTCCAACTGAGGTTTTTCTGATGGATATGTGATTAGATTCAAAAAGGTACTCTTTTTTTTTGGGGGGGGGGGGGGGGGGGGGGGGGGCAAATGAGCTTGTCTGAATTGGGCCATTAGTTTAATTTGAACCTTTATCTTAACTTAGACCTTCCTTTGACTAACAGAATCGCACCCCACGGACGCCCACAAAAATACCCTAACGCCAATATGAACGCTAACATGCACGTTGATGTGAACGCACCTTCCGAGGTATGCCAAGCGCCTGGCAGCTACCCGAGAATGATACGTTCATAACATAGGCGGCTATCCGGGCGACAATTGTCTAAGGACAATGGATGCTATGCTGATTGCCGTAGGCAATGCCCAGGCACAAGCGGCTGCAAAGGCAACCGTGTGCCCTCACCCCAAGCCCATAGTTAATAGCATTTCCGAATTCACCAAAATTGCAATAAGTCCCGTCCATCTATAGAAGAATATAATCAGCCCAACACAATCTCTCACAAACCAACACATATGTAGATATCGAAATGCATATCTTAAGCATTAGTAAGTGAGTCCGGGTGCAACGAATGGCCCAAACGCTACGCTACCATAAAGGGTAACTTATAGGGGTGAAGCGGATATACATGGGCGACTTAGGATCGTCTAAATAGTACTACATCTGTCCCATTTAACTTGTCTTATTTGACTTCTGCATACAATCCAACACAATTTTTTCAATCGTTAATATCTCAAAATATGTACAATGAATATATTTTAAAACTACGTGATCATACGATTCTAACAAGACCCAACTCGACTATTTTTTTTTTCAAATATATACATAAAATATATAGTTGAATTAAAGTCGAACAATGAACAGTGTCAAAAAGTCAAGCAAGACACGTTAGGCGGGACGAAGGGAGTATATTTGATGTTTGTGGTTTAAAAATCACCCGCTTCATGACTTACTCTAGATTCATTACAATCCTGGACATGTATCAAGTGTCTAAGGATGTCCAAGTAGAAAGTAAAACAGAGAGACTCATAAAAACATTTCAAAATTCGAACTCATGTGCATTCACGTGCTTGCTATGTTGTTCAGTCCAAATCACAATAGGATCGTACCACCCTCGCACGGCTAGTCTGGATCAAATTGTAGTGTTGTCAGAGTACAAGGCCATTCCTGACATTTTAGGAGTCTTTGGAAAAGTAAAATAATAGGCCCCATTAAATTAAAATAAAAATAAAATTAAAATATTATTAAAAGAAAGTACTTCGATACTTTTTCTTTTGCTGATTTGAAAATGTAAAAGAAATCAAACTTATTGCAATTTTTAGAGAAGAAAAAATAAAATGAGAAATTAATTACTATTAGTTTTAGCATATTTAAAGATGAAATATAAAAAGTTGAATGAAATATTAATATACACCATTAAAAAATTAAAAAAAAATTTAAAACTTTAAAATAATTTTGGGGCCCTTTTAACTATAAGTCCTGGGCCATTCAACTTCTTGCCGCCCCATCCGGACCGGCCCCACCATGTTCGTAAAATTCTTTATTGATGTAACATGGTTCGCTTATGGTTTTAAAGCGCGCCATTTTTTGAATTTTCCTCTCTATATATAAATATATATATATATATATATATATACTGTTGCTCGTTTATGATCGGGCGATGCCCCTCGCTTGGATAAGGAACCCCCGAAATTTGCTATTCACTCAAATATTCCATGGTGCAATTGGCTTTACATGTTTTTATCTTCAACATCATAGGCCTATAAAGTACTTCCATCATTAAAATTCGCATAGAACGCAGCAACACTGACTGGCTGAACGAAAAATAAATTATCAAAACAAACATATATGAAATGAAATATATTGATGAAAAAAATACATTCAAAATATTGTAGAGGAGTCCTATTTCCATCCCCACCAAATACAATGCCTGTTACAAAATCCCAATATCTATACATAGTAAATACTGTCAGGCTTGAGTGTGCAATTATAAATAAAACTTGTGATTAGTGACATTGTGTGAGAACTATTTTCTAAGTCTGAGATAGATATATAATAGATTTCATGAATGATAACAAACACTCTAGCCTTCAGCCTTATACTATCATCTCCTCACAACAAAACTGATGTATGCTTTATTTATTCTAAACAAAGAATAAAGAAAACCAATGAACAAAAAAATCCAGGGGCTTAAACAAGGCATCATCCTAAAACCTAAAAGATATACAAAGCAACCACATTCCCTCAAGGGGTGTGCGAGCAACTACAACAAAGCAAAAGCCAGCAGCACCACCGGCCGGTACAAATGAGTGTCTAAAGGGATCCAACTACTTGGGCTTTTTCTATAAGTTTCTTTCATCAAATTTTTTTAGAAGAATGTGTAAGAACATGTAGAAAATTGATTGGCCTGACTTGCATGAGAATCGAGAAATCAAAAAGGGAACCTAAAAAAAAAGTGATGGGGCTACAGAAAATTAAAAAGCTTGGAGTGCACATAACACTTGTCGAAAATCAGAATGCAATATGAGTACGAGAACCCTCTGCAGAAACTTTTAAATCGCTTCATCCAAACTTTGGAGAACATATATGAGCAGGCTATGAGAAGTATGATAGATGCGAGATGTAAAACCACAAATTAAATAGTATCAAGACTTCCTACACAAACTAATAAGTAACAGTCGAGTTCAACCACTAAACTTCTAACCACCCTCTCCCAAACACAAATGAGTTCACACAACATGAATTAATTATTGTAGAAGATAGAAAAACCTCACACAAATCTTACTTGGCCAGGGAAGAGCAAAGCAGAGGTAGAATTGTAATCCTTAGACAGGAAGTCCGCCTGCAATGCAACAGGATTGGATTAATCACATTTTATTATGCTTAATTAGACCAAGCTTTCTATTACTTGGGAGAAAATATAAAAGACATTGGAAACTCTAACAAAAGTACTCTAACAAAAGTAAAATTAAGATGAAATAAAACGAAGGTTTGATTGATAGTAAAAATTGAAAACCAACCAAGTAAAGCAATCTAATATTGAATTCCATCAAATCAGTATGTTAACTTGAGACTGATGAAATGTCTAATAATAGAAGTAGTTGTTTTGAGTTCAGATATAAAATCTCCATATTGCTAGTGAAGGCAGAGAGAGTATTTAAGCAATAAAAGCATATGGATACCCTCTAATGCTTATTTCATTTATTCGACATTGAAACAAACTGAATGACGGCAAAAATGAATAAATTAGGCCTGTGCAAAATTGCTACAACCGAATTGCAAAAATCCAGATGACAGTACACAACAACCGAATTGCAAAAATGTACATAAACAATAAATTCTTATCAAATCGAAGAAAACATGTATTTTTCTACAAGATTATGCATTCAATGGATTCCACTGTATTAACTAAAGGGTTTGGGAGGATCACTAAGAGAGTATTCGCAAAGTCGACCTCAAGGTTACTCTAATTTAAAGACCCATTTTTACTCCTAATAATGGTGTCTATTAGACTATTGACCTTCAAAATTCACCACAATAATAATTGTAGTATCACATTTCCTACCTCCTTTGGAACAAACCGTAACATACCTCCATTCCCATTTGACTTTGGGGCCAAAAAAGGCTGCGAATGCCATTCGTTTCCGCTGGAGTGTACTCAACCATAACTCCATTGGCCATTGCCGATCAAGCCGAGACCCGAAGCTGTGGGGGACCAAATGTTTCTGGCGAAAACATGGGGCCTGTTCTGAAGGATAAGGGATGCTACTTGGAAGACTTTAAGTGAATAAGTTGCAAACAAAATCGACCTACATGCAATTAAGCAACGTATCAGGCAGCTATTATCAAAATTAAACTCCTTAAGGGAGAGCCCAATGGAAGTAGCAAATATAAAAGCTCAACTAACGAATAATTTGTTGTGAATCTCTAGCGAATAGTTCGTCTGCGAGCCTCTTGCCGTGCATCTTGAGCTATAATACGACGACGGGCAGTTTGAAGAGAGCGCCGGTCACGTTGTGAACGGGAGCACAATAGAAAGAATATAATAACACTGATGGTGATTTTAATGGAATGTTGTATTAACTAAATTTCATTTAAACAAACATGGCAAAACACGGAGGCTCCATGGCACAAAAGACATCACAACATAAATTGAAAAAGCACGGAGACAACAGACCTGCTATAGATTTAGTTACAACATATAAAGAATAGTAAAATAGTAATGTCATAAGTACTTATACGTACCTGAGAAGAAGCCATCATTAAAATTTGAATAAAACACAGCAACACCAACAAAAGAAGCTCTGAAGCTGTATACCTGCATGGAAAAAAATTTAATTATCAAAACATACATAGATGCAATGAAATTTATGGATGATGCAAGAACCAAGATTGCTTATTGAATAAGGGTTGTACTGCACAGACAACATGTTAAATAAATAAAGTCTTTTCATTCTAAACAGACACGCCCCCCAAAAAAAAAATGACTCAAAAAACGCCACTACACCCATTAGTTTTTCTTTGGTCGTTTTCTCACATAACAAACGACATAACCTTAAACTTTGAATCAGGCATTTTGCCAAACACCTGAAAGGCAGAGGTTTCACAGAGGGCGACAGCAGAGGATTGAACAAATCTTCAGCAATACAGTAAACAAAAACATGGCGAATTTCGACATGATCACCAGATACTTCAAGCAATCAAATACTTCCAATTTCAGAAAGTATAACATTCGTCCCAGAAGTCCATAAACCGTAATTAGAAAACCCATTCGAATAGAACATTTTGCTGGAAAGAGTTGTGTTGGAGGAAATGGAACTGGACCTGTAACTAAGTCACAGACACAGACGAAGGAAGGTGTTGGTTGAGCTGGTGTGGTTGGGCCTAGCTGAATTGGGCCTCTGTTGGGCCATTAGTTTTTTCTTTTCTTTCTGTCCATAGTATTTAAGCTCCTGTATAGCTCTTTATGTAGTCAGAACTTGTATTCATTTGACTTTACTGAAATCAAAAATCTCCACCGCCATTGTTTGCGGTTTTACATTTTAGCCTTCATCCTTCTACAACATGGTATCAGAGCATCGTTCCTGACCTGCTTTCGCAATCCGTTCGCATTTTCTGTTCACATCTTCAATTCTAGCTTCGGCTATTGGCTTTGTATTGCTATGTCGTCCTCCGATGATGAAGAATCTGTTAAATCTGTTATCAATCCTTCCAGTGAAGAATTTACTCTCACCTCTAGGGGTGGGCAAAAAAAATCGAACCGAACCGCCGAACCACTGATCCGAATCGAAATCGAACCAATTTTCGGTTAACCGGGGTGTTCGGTTCGGTTCGGTTTCGGTTTTTACGAAGTTTTACCCCGGTTAACCGAACCGAACTGTATATTATATTATTATTATTATTAAATTTTATTCTTTAAATATATAGTAATATTAATATATTATTTAAAAATAAAATAAATATCTTCTAACCCTAAATCCTAACACAGTTTTCTGTTCGGCCTTTTTCAGCGCCGCATCCCGCATCCTCTCCAGATCGATCTCCTCTTAGTCATTCTCTTCACTTCATCCCATCGGCCGTCGTCATCCCGTCATCCTCTCCTCTTCATCCACTCATCCGGCACAGCGACGGCGCCGCTCTTCCGTCCGCCCTTCTCGTCCGCTCATCCACTCAAGCCGTTCTCTTTCGTAAGCTTCTCGCTCCAGCACGCGGTTTTTGTTGTGTACCTTTCTTTTCTTTTTTAATTGGAAATTGAATTCTAGAATTGTGAACTAGAAACGCTCTGCGAATTAGGTATATGGTGTTTAGGCGAGTTCAATTTTAGGATTGAGTTAATTAGAAGCATTAATATGGTGTTTTTTATTTTTAATGTGCCACCAAAGATTTGAAATGTGTTAATGTATGATATTCCGGCTGATTGTGCGAGGATATAGATAAAATATGATGATATCTTGATGTGGAATTACAGAATATGAATGATTATAATTCTCCTGTTGAACTTGAACCATTTCTGATTCTTTTTTCGTGTTGCCCGAGCCAATGAACGAAGGGATGAGTTTTTTTGTTCAATTAGAGTTTTCACTTATGAACTTTGTAAGAGACGGTTCTAGCTAGACTGTACGTATTTCTTGTTTTGTTTGCTGAGACAATATGCAAGGCCAATATTTGTAGTTCTCTTACACCCAAATTGATTGAAGCACTCATATGCACACAAGATTGGATTCGGAAAGACAATCCCCCCCTTGTTGAAGAAAAAGATTTTGAAGAACTTCAGAAACTAGAAGAGGGTATCTTTGACTGTTTTCTTTTCATTAACTCATGTGTTAAATAAATATGTGTAACATAATATTTCATTGTTTAGTTTTTATATTATGGATGACTAATCTCTTGGATTTGGATGACTAGCCATTAAGATGATTTGAGTTGAGGTAAATGCTTATGTGTAATATTTGTTTCATTGTTTGGTTGTGTCTAGCTTGGATTTCTGGATGGGAAAACTACTACATTTTGTTTTTAATATATTAGCTTGAGGTGAGAGCAATTAGATGAGCTTTTTTGTTTTCCAAATTCAGGTGTAAAAATAGGTAGCTCCCTCTCATTTCGATGTTATTGGATTTCTGGCAGTGTATTTGGCTCTGTTTTCTCTGGTTTGTGTTAGTTGGCAAATGGCTCTGTATTTGGTGGTAACAAATAACAATGAACAAATCTCTATTTTGTGTATAACAACTATCCACTCATTTTGTCTTGCTTTCATAATCTCATCCTATATAGTACTAGTATACAGATATTCTCGATGCTGCTGCTTCTTTCTAATACTCCACTCTATCTCTTGCTGATTTATATACTAGTATTACTCTTATCATAGTATTATTATTACATTACACAGCTTTAATGTCAACCAACAACTTCTTTGTACAGTAATCTTATAAGTACTACTTTCTACTAGAAATAATGACTTCGTTAGCCTTTTCTGCAAATTGTTATTCGCTGGTGTTATTGTTGGTATCAATTTCAGCATCCAGACTTCAAGTTTCAGGCATTATACTTATTATATTATGCTCCTAGCCACTTTCTCTTGAGTCTCCTCCATCCGTCTCTCTTCTTTCTGGAGGCTTTCTTACAAGTTTATACCAGTTTCATTGTGGGTATTCAAAATGATGTTCTTATAGTACTGTTTTTAATTATATCACTGACTCTATCTTTTGTTGGATTTTACAGGTACTGTTGTTTTGATTGGAGAAATTGAATCAAAGACACCAGATGTTTTGTTATGTGGATTATTTACTCTAAAATTGTTTTAAATATTTTGATTGATGACATTTATGATTTGAAAGATTGTGGCTGATGACATTTTCATTTGGATATTTATTCTCTAAATTTGTTTTTGGATTTTAAAGATTTGGTTCGGTTCGATTCGGTTCTTATTATTTGCAAATATAAGTTTATTTTTTCGGTTAACCGATATTTCGGTTATCCGGGATGCATATTTGTCATATATTAGCTCGGTTCAGTTCGGTTCGAGTAACTCGCAAATAGTTGGAATTTTCTCGGTTAACCGAAATTTCGGTTAACCGAATTTTTCGGTTCAGTTTCGGTTAGCAATTTCGAATATTTGCTCGGTTCGGTTCGGTTAGCAAATATCTGAAAAAAGTCGAGTATCCGAACCGTGCCCACCCCTAGTCACCGCAGCAGACCAGCCGCACTTGCAGCTAACTTCCTTCATGCTTGAAGGAAGTACTAACTGGACCTCGTGGAAAATTGATGCGGAAGGGACTCTGATCATCAAAATGAAGTTCCGCTTCATAAACGGTACTCTCTTAGCTCCTCCTCTAGATGATCCTAATTATATGGTCTGGAAGCGAGTTGATTGTTTGATTTTGAAGTGGTTGAGAAACTCTATGACTCCCGCTATCAGTCGTCAGTTTGTTCATCATGCTTCAGCTCGATCTCTTTGGATCGATCTTGAAGATCACTATGGTAAAATGAGTGGACCACAAGTGTTACTTCTTAAGAAGAAAATTGCTAATATTGTTCAAGGAAACAGATCTGTAACAAAATACTTCGGTGAATTAAATATGCTATGGAGTGACTATAGGGCGCCGAATCCTTTTCCTGATGGTAATTCTGAATATCTGAAGTTAATGATGAAAGCTGATGATAAGGAGTTGTTGCTTCAATTTCTTACTGGTTTAAATGAAGAATTTATGCATGTGAGTAATCAGATTCTGCTTATGCAACCTGTTCCTTCAATCAGTAGTAGTTATGGAATGTTGTGCACAGCTGAGGCACAAAATGGAGCTTTAGGCAGTAATAGTACTGGCAGCAGTAGTGGATTTGCATTAGCTATTTCTGAAAAAGGACATTCTACAAACATTGGTAATCAAGATAAAAACTCCAATGATAGACATCCTACTTGTTCATACTGTAAGAAAGTCGGGCACACTCGAGAAAAATGCTTCCAGTTAGCAAATAGAAGTGCATTCTGTGATCACTGCAAGAAAAGTGGACATGTCAAGGCCAATTGTTTCCACCTGACTGGCATTGTTCCTGACTGGTATAAAACCTTGAAAGAAGGAAAGAAGAAAGTAGCTGCAGGTGTTATTACTTCTGATGCTTCAACTGAAGCTGCTTCAAAATCTTCAGTAAATGAGTCTGCTGCCTTGAAAGCTGCTGAGGCAAGACTCATAGCTAAAATGGAAGAATTACTCTCATCAAGGACTGCTGGTGGAAGCAACATGAACACTCCTTATGAATATGTTGCTGGAGTTTATCATTTGGCAGGTAGCTCTTCAAATCTCCCTCTTGATCTTGTTAAACACTGGTTGTTGGATTCAGGAGTAAGTTGTCACTTGTGTGCCAACTTTGCTCTTCTCCTTGAACCTCGGCCTTTAATTCATCCCACACATATTTTTCTGCCAGATGGCTCCTCCAAATCTCCTACATATATAAGTTCCATTTCCTCCAACACTGCTACATATTAAATACAACTCGGATGGCAGTCTCAATAAACACAAAGCTAGACTTGTTGCAAAAGGGTATCATCAACGACTTGGGAAAGATTACACTGACAGCTTTGCTCCTGTTGCAAAGATGGTAAGTGTTCGACTGGTAATAGCTCTTGCTACCTCTTTTCACTGGACCTTGTCACAGCTAGACATCAACAATGCATTCCTTCATGGTGATTTGAATGAAGAAATATACATGCACTGTCCTCCAGGCTTGGCTTCTTCCTCCAATGATGCTTGTCTTCTCAGAAAATCTTTATATGGTTTAAAACAAGCACCACGACAGTGGTACATTGCATTGGCAGATTTCCACACTCAGACTGGGTTTCATTCCACCTACAGTGATCCATGTTTGTTTGTTAAGTTCACTACTTCTGGTATTGTTCTCTTAATCGTTTATGTTGATGATATCCTAGTCACAGGTGATGATTTGCATGAGATTGCAGCCATCAAATGTGGTCTTCATACCAAGTTTACCATCAAAGACTTGGGCACTGCAGCCTACTTTCTTGGTTTGGAAATCACCGCCTCCACAGCAGGGTATTCCACTACACAAACTAAATATGCTGCTGATCTTCTTTCAGAGGTGTCATTGCCTCAGAATTCTCGAGTTCAGACTCCTTCTCCTCCAAACCTGTCCCTAGGCCCTGATGATAGTGATCCTTTTGACAATCCTCATCTGTACAGGAAGCTTGTTGGCAAGCTCTTATACCTTGGCTTCTCTCGTCCAGATTTGTGCTATAGCGTCCAACAATTAAGTCAGTTCATGCATGCTCCTTTTATCCGACATTGGCAAGGTGTACTGCAAGTTCTTCATTACCTCAGAAGCACACTCCACATTGGAATCTTCTTTCCCTTTGGTCTTTCTCTTGAACTTAAAGGATTCAGTGATGCAGACTGGGCGAACTGTCCTTCCACACGTCGTTCACTCACTGGCTATTGCATTTTTCTTGGTGATGCCCTTGTTTCCTGGAAAACAAAGAAACAGAATGTCGTCTCTCTCAGTTCCACTGAGGCTGAGTATCGAAGTCTGGGGGCTGCTACAAAGGAACTGCTGTGGATCAAGTCCTTACTGCAAGAACTGAGGTTAACTCTTGTTCAGCCTCTTCCAATTTATTGTGACAATCAATCAGCCATACAGCTCGTCAAAAAACTCTATGCATCATGAGAGAACAAAGCATATTGATGTCAAGTGCCATTTCATCCGAGATCACTACAAGAAGCAGCACATCATTCCTCATTTTGTTTCTTCCTCCAATCAACTAGCAGACTTCTTTACCAAAGGGCTTCCACCAAAACTTTCTCATCTGTTCTGCTCCAAGCTTAAGCTTTGGAAAGCTTCAGCTTGCGGGGGGGGGGGGGGGGGGGGGGGGGGGGGGGGTGGGTGTTGGAGGAAATGGAACTGGACCTGTAACAAGTCACAGACACAGACGAAGGAAGGTGTTGGTTGAGCTGGTGTGGTTGGGCCTAGCTGAATTGGGCCTCTGTTGGGCCATTAGTTTTTTCTTTTCTTTCTGTCCATAGTATTTAAGCTCCTGTATAGCCTCTTTATGTAGTCAGACCATCTCCAACCGAAAACACTAAACTCAAACCAAAAATGCAGTAAATGTCACATCAAACACCATTCATCTCCAACCAACAACACTAAACTCAAACTCAAAAGAATATTCCATAAAGTATTCTCTTTTTACTGCTTTTACACTTTACATATATTACCAATATATTTATCAAATTTGCCATTTCACCCCTTTATTAATTTTAAACAAATATAATTAATAAAAATAACTAATGAAATATCAATACAAAAATATTAATAATATAAAAGATAAAAATTAAAAGAATTAATTAAATAAAAATATAATTTACTTTTTCCTAAATAATAAATATAACAGAAAAAATAACTAAATCAATAAAAAAAGGAAAAGAATTAAAATTAGTGGAGAAAGGATTAAATTGCATATATATCGAGGGAAAGAAATAGAAATATAACAAAAGAAAGGGCTAAACTGTAAATAAAAATTGTTTTGAGGGGATGAACAGTAGATACGCATATTTGCGTCTGTTTATCCCGAAAACGCATTTTGGGGTTGGTCTTGGGTATCGGTTGGGGCAAAATTCTACTGCATTTTGAGTTTTGCAGTTCCATTGGAGAAGCTCTCAGAACTTGTATTCATTTGACTTTACTGAAATCAAAAATCTCCACCGCCATTGTTTGCGGTTTTACATTTTAGCCTTCATCCTTCTACAACAAGTTGAAACAGAAAGAAAAAAAAAAAAAAGCAAAAAAAGCATAGCAAAGTCGACTGAAATGGAATCCCATTACCTGAATGTGGTGGCGCTACTCCGTTTAAAATTATAGCACTGCATACTTCAAGCACTTTGACTGAGATGGAATCCCATTACTGAATGTGGTGGCGGTAAAAAGCATTGCATCGCTCAAAAAAAGCATTGCATTCCAGGGCTTTGTCAATTATCACCTCTTAAGTTTGAATTATAGCATTGCATTCCAGGGCTTTGACATTTGCACCCCAAACTTAACAAAATCATTAAACACTGAAACAAATAAAATCCCTCAATCTCCAACACCAACACCGCTGCCCACCACCCCCGACAGTGTCCAGACACCACCACAGCGTCACCAACACGGCACCACCTTCCACCAGGCCGTCGCGGGCCACCCGACACAAAGTTGTGTGTCGCACAACCTTCAGCGGCAGCAGCAGCAGCTGCTGCTCCAGACCGCGCGACGCCACCTCCACCACATCGCGGCTACGCCGCCGTCCTTGCCTCCACATCCCATTGTCGGCGCCCCACCTCGGTCTCTGATGGTTGCCGGATTTTCCCCAATAAAAATAAAAGAAAAATCCCCAATCGTTAAAATAAGAGAAGAGGAAGAAAGAAGATTCCGTACCTTGTCAAGAAGAATTTACGGAGAGCTTCCAATTGCACCATGAGAATGTCCAGCCCCATGCTTCCTCCTTGGACTCGTGATCTCTCCCCAAAAATAAGCCCAGTTTTCTTCTCACCAAAAGTGACGGGATTTTAGGGTGAAGGAATTGATTGGGCAAAAAGAGAATGAATGAATTAAGAAAGGAAAGATTGCAGAAACGACAAAATAAGACTAAAGTGGATGGATCAGTGGACCCCACAAATGGCATGTGAAGTAAATAAGTAAAACAAAGTGAGGGCAAATTCGAAATGTCATGTCACATGAAATGGCTATTGCGGGACTTATATATAATGATATTCCTTACAGTTCTGTAATTATTTAAAACTGCAGATGGACTGCGTATCCTTAATTACCCCACGATAGAAAAAAAAAAAAAAGAAAAAAACAAATGATTGAGAGGGAAGAAACATATATATATATATTTTTTTGCTGAATAGCCTATACATGATAGGAAAGTGGTGGGAGCTCATGCCAGAAAGAAGAAACATATTTAAACCAATATAACAAAATAACAGCAATTAAAAACACCTCTAACAACTTGTTACGCCCCACTAAAATAGGCATAGAAAATAAAAATACATCTCGTAAAATATGAGTTTTGTGACACTTTTACCTGTGCCTTTGAGAATTGAGAAGTTGGTAAGCACATTGTGTTTAATAGTGCTCTAGGAAGAAAAAGAAAAGATAGATTCTAAGTCTGGAAGGAAGAATAAAAGAGGAGGGAGAGCAAGTTCAGGATGTTTGCGGGCTTGCAGCTGAATAGGAATACACTGACTAATTATTATAGTTTTAACAAATTCAACAATTTATCTTTCAAATTAAACATCCGTTAGGCCAATAATTAAACTATTAAACATCATTTTTAACCCCTCAACAAATAAGTGTGAAACTGAGCCCGATCCGGATTTTCCCAAATAAGGTTGAACTAGCATTTGAAACAACCGGCGGTCGATTCTGGTTCCGGTTGGTGGTTTTCTTCAATCAGTAGTTTTTTCGGAGATGGCTTGTATGCAGATAGCTGCATATGCAGCATGATCTCCCAAGACAATAAAATGATGGCTCCCAAAGAAATGATGTTTACGGTCAATGAGATGATGCGTATAATGACAATAAAATGATGGCTGACAATAAAATGATAGCTGTTGATATATAATTACATCACTTTTAAAGCACATCCATCATGGTGTATATGCAGACATTTACAATGTCTGCACAGAAATCGAATTGAGTTTTTTCATCATTTTTTTCTAATAAACTGATTATTTTTAAACTGTCTGTTAACTGTTTTAACAGGTGATTTGCATATTTTTTTCTTTCAATTTTTTATATTCATTCTCCAACTTTGTAAATACTTCTTTCCCATTTTATTTCCTCGGACCATTCTCTAACTCTCGATTCTCTTCATTTCCCCATTTTTTTTTAGACATTTTGATATTTAATTGGTTTTTGGTAGATGTACTCTCTCTAATTTTTTTTATATGTCTACCATTTACATAGTTGATACTATTTATTAAATAACTTGATTCGAGTTTTAAACATAATTATATAAGATAAAATATAGTTAAGTGAGATGTTAGATTCATCAAATTCACATTGTTTTAGAATATTAAATTTTTATAATTTTTATCTGTCGTTAAAAATACTTCACAATAAAGTATGTGAAATGTTGAAGCAGATAAGACATAAAAAATTGATGGAGTATTTATTTTCTTGGAATTGAAAAATAAAATATCACTTCAATAAATTAAAATTAATATTTACCATTTTTTGAACAAAAATAGATTTAAGCAAATTATAATTTTACTTTCACATCACATAATTCTTCTACCCTCTTACCATTATGCATATACTTCCTCTGTTTTCATATGTTTTTTATGGACCCACTTTTTACGCAGTCCAATTCACATTTTAAACCATTAATAACTTAAGTTCGGTACAAGTAAAAAATTTAAAAGTTTGATATTTGAAAACTACATGACGAGAAGGATCTAACAAGATTCTACTTGACTATATTTTAACTTGTATAAGTATGATAAAACTTTAATTGAAAGTCTGTGTATAAATAGTAACACATTATCAAACGTCAAAAACATTACAGAACGAAGGTGGTATATAATTTTTCTATTATGCATGGTAACCGGATTGCAAATTGAGCCATACTAAAAACTATTGCAAATTCAGCTCTACTAAAAACCTTCAAAATCAATCATTGTAAATAAATAGTCAAATAAATTTACTTTTTACAGCACGTAACATTTTCAACCCAAAATATATATATATATATATATATATATATACTATAAAAATAAAAATTCAACCTATGTACAGTACTTTTTCAATATACTTCGTAAATACTACGGGCAATATTTTACTAAGTTGAAAGGAAGTCCACACTAGTCTCCGGCAACCACGAAGTCCCCTGGATGAACTTCTCTACCCCGAACTTTCCGGCATCCTCCGCCGTCATCGCCGCCTTGTACCCCGGCCACTTCACTCGCCCGCTGGTTCCCGACCCCGCGCCTGTGTTCCTGTACTCACCGTAGAAAATTGACTTTGGCGGCTCCTGATTCTGCCAGGGGGACCACCCCTCCGGGTTCAGGAAATTACCAATATCACTTTCCATCACAACCACCGTCGAATAAATCTTCCACGGCCGCCCGAGATACGTGTTGGCGTTGAAATCGCTCGACGCCGTTAGCTTGCACATCTGGATCGACGTCCCCGTGTTCTGATTCGGATCTGTTTTCCCCTGCGCTGTAATGGTCACGAATTGCTTCGGTAGCGGCTGCCTCGGGGATATCGTGCATTTCTGGAAGACGGCGGCGGCGTTGCCGAAGATGAAGTCCACCGTCCCTGTGATGAAGCATTCCCGGTAGAATTGGTCGTTGGTGTGCGCGTACAGCGTGTCCTGGAAGGCGTCGAAGCTGCACCGGTAGAGCACCGACTTGTCTGAGCCTGATCGGAACGCCACCGCCTGGTGACCCTCTCCCCCGGCGGTGTTCCTGAAACCTATATCTCGTGCTATGAAGCCTCTTCCGGTGACGCCTGGTCGCCGGCGGAAAATTAGATCAAGTTTGGGAATTCTACAAGATATATTTATAAATCAACTATAGACTTACTGAAGGTCGCCGATTTGAGCGTCGAAAAATTTGTACGATTGCTCCTGTTGCCGGAAATAATGGTGGAATCCTTTCCATCGCCGTAAATCAACACGTTCCATAACGAATTATCCATATCGACATATTCTTCATACACTCCGGCTTTAATATAAATGACGAATCTAGTGTTGCTCCTCTTTGGAATCTTCTCGATCGCCTTCCCAATCGTCTTAACATCTCCGGTGCCGTCCTTCGCCACCGTGACATTAGGCATTGGCCGAGTCTCCTGAAGCATCCTTCGTTCGCCGTCACCAATCCACGCCGGAAATCCAAGCATCCGCCGCCGGGTCGGATTTTCAAACCTCTCGAACACTTTGGTCACAATCGCGAGGCTATTGCTCACCAATTCAGTCGAATTCTTCATCAAAGACCTAATTTCGTCGACGAAGGTGGCGTTTATATTCGCCTCGTCCATTGCGTCCAAGCACGTCTCCTGATACGTCACGGCGGCGCTCAGCCACGTCCGCAAACCGTGCACCTCGGAAACGAAATTGCCGTTGGCGGCAGAAATGGAATCGTTGAGCGAGGAAACCGCGTCGTCCAGCACGGTGGTGCACACCGTCATCGCCGCCTTCACGTACGGATCATCGGTGCGGTTTTCATACTCGTCGGCGAGCTTGAAGACCTTCAGCAAAGACTCCCTGGCCACCGTCAGAGAGTACCGGAAGATAATTTCCTTGTCCGTGGAATTGGAAAGCATCAACGTGGAAACACACAAGTTGGGATAGATTGTGTAGCGGCAAATGAAGGCGACAGCGGTGGCGGCCTCGCTGATGGTAGAATTTCCGTCGTGGTTGGAGTTGCTGTGGTGGCGAACGATAGAGCCGGCGAGAACAGTGACGAGTAGGATCAATAGGAGAAGAATAGAGAGGGAGAGAATAATGGTACGCCGGCGGCGCCTTGTACGGAATGCAGCTTCTTCGATTTCGTGGTGGACTTTGCCGTAGCGATTGAAGGAATTGGTTGCCTCCATCGGGACAGAGGGTTTGTGAAGTGGAAGTGAAAGCCCCTTCTTCGACGAATTGATTTGGTTAGTGTGTCTGTCCTTTTATGGCACTAGAATTCAATCATCATCGTTGACTCATAGGAGTATTATTTGACACATTCTATCGATGCATGTTGTTATATAAAATATTTGAAAAAAAGGCCTATTGTCTTTTATTTTTACAAAAAAGTCAAATCATTTATTTTTTTAATTTTTGGCTTAATTGGTCCGCTATATATATACTAATTAGGTCCCAATCGGTCCACCATTCACTAATTATGCCCTCATAACATATTTTTGGCCAAATCAGTCATTTTTTAAAAAAAATCTAAATTGATCCGTTATTAATTTTTGTCCCCTTTCATACAGTCCAATACACATTTCAAACCACTAATAACTCAAATTCGGTATAAGCAAAAATTCAAAAATTTCTATATATAAACTTCATAACGAGACGAATCTAATAAGATCCTACTTAGTTCATTTTATTTGTATATCTATGTTTAAAATTTAAGTCAAAACAAGTGTGTGAATAGTAGCAAATTAGACAATGTAGTTATTAAAAAAATGGAGGGAGTATATCGCAATTGGTCTTCATTTTATGGAGAAACACCAAAAACCACCGAACTCTAAAAGATGATCCATTTTTTGATAACTACATTTTATGCAGAAACACTATTTTATGCGATATACTCCCTCCATTTTTTTTAATAATTACATTGTCTAATTTGCTACTATTCACACACTTGTTTTGACTTAAAGTTTAAACATAGCTATACAAGTTAAAATGAGCCAAATAAGTTCTTGTTAGATTCGTCTCGTTGTGTAGTTTATAAATATCGAAATTTTAGAATTTTTATTTATATCGAATTTGAGTTATTAGTGGTTTGAAATGTGCATTCTGCATGAAAGAGGGCAAAAATTAATAACGGACCAATTTATATTTTTGAAGGAAAAAAGGACTGATTTAGCCAAAAATATGTGATTAGGGCATAATTAGTGGATGGAGGACCGATTGGGCTGTAATTAGTATATGTAGCGGATCAATTGGGCCAAAAAATAAAAAAAATGACTGATTTGGCTTTTTTATAAAAAAAAGGGACCATATTGGCCTTTTTTCCTATATAAATATTATTCCCTCTGTCCCAACTAAAATATCCTGTTGGACTTCTGCACACAATTCAATATATATTTTTTAATCATTAATATCTCTAAATATATACAAGTAAAAATTATGTAAAATATATATTCTAAAACTATACGATAAGACGAATCTAACAAGACCAAACTCGATTATTTTTCCCAAATATATACTTACAATAATATTAAGTCAAAGTTGAACAATGAATAGTGTCAAAAAGTCAAACGAGACGTCTTACCTGGGACGAAGAAGGGAGTATTTGATTTGGGAGCTGAATAATCATGTACATTATAGTGTTTTGCAGTTTTAATACAATTCAAACACTATTAAATACACACAATATAACTTAACTAAAACCTACTACAAATACTATATTGAGTAGCATGCTAGCACATAATGAAAGTCACTCATCAACACCTTATCCAAACCCTTTAAAAATATATTTCTTCTGTTCATTTTTATATTTTGTTACTGTTCATTAAGTAACTTTAATTTGACTTTTTAATACAATTATACTTCATCTGTTCTCATGAAAATGCAACACTCACACTGCCTACGCAATCCAATGCATATTTTAAACAGTTAATAACTCACGTTGTGTATAAGTAAAAATTATAAAAATTTGATATTATAAACTTACAAGATGAGACGATTCTAACAAGATCTCAGTTGACTATATTTTTTCATCCGTAACCATTGTTTAAACGTGAATTAAAGTTGAACAATGAATAGTGTCAAAAGCCAAATGTTTCATATTTACAAAAACGGAGGTAGTATATGATAAAATATAGTCAAGTGAGATCTTGTTGGATTCGTCAAATCACATAGATTTGAAATATCAAATTTTCATAATTTTTACTTGTACGCAATTTGAGTTATTGATGTTTAAAAATATATATTGAATTGCGTGAAATGTGTGCTTGTGACAATTAAAAGGTAACGGGTAAGGTAGTACTATCTATTTGCAATATCATCATTAAATGTCATTAAATGTGACATTTAATGAACTCCGTTGATTTTTTCGTATGAAATAAAAACAAATCATTTTCACAAAAATAGTATATGTAAGATATTCATGTTGTATAGACGTATATTGACTATGTTAATTTGGCAAAGGTAATCGGTGTTTAATTCATTAGGCCGCTTCTCTGATTCTAGGGTGAATTTTAGTATTGAAGTGGTTTTATCCCTCTCCAATTAATAACTCGTGGAAATTGAACATTAGTCCCGTGTTAATCACCATCCAACCAATCAACTATTAGTATAAACATTATTTCTCTATTTGCCAATTAATTGTTAGTTGTTACTGATTATACTAGTATTACCCTGTTCAATGACCAGAAATTTGATAAATGTGAAAAAAACAATTGAATTTAACAAATAAACTTGTTCAATTTTATTACATCGATCATATTCCCAAATCCCCTTAAATTATTTTTTGTATTACATGAGTACATATATACATTGTACAGTAACCGAACAATAAACAATATGCCACCACCAATAATTTATATATTAATTGATTATTGATATAGATTCACCATAAAGCCTTAAAAATTAGAAATTTCACATAGATATAGATATTTCAAAATTAAATTAGAAAAATATAAGAAAATACTTTTGTGAATGAATGAATTGATAAACTAAATTTTAAAAATGATTATGCAAAAAATATTATTGAATGTATCATCATCACGAATTTCATAATAATATGATTTTTGGGATGTATGACCATAGTATGATCAACTTATTGTCGTATAGTAATTTATCTAATTTAGTTAATCTATATAATACAAATACTATTGATGAATATAATATCAATCAATTAACTATATATTAAAATTTATTATCATATTAAATATAATTCAATTAATAATGTAATTGTTAAGAATAATAAAATATATTGAATTGGATTTTAAATAATAGTAAATATAATATCAACACATAAAGCTTTTGCTGGTAATATTTTTTATCCATAATAACTAATAAAATTAAATGATCTAATATGAATTTTGGCTCAAATTTGGTTCTCCTATATTTTGAAAGTGCATTAGGCTTTTATATACTTACTCTTTTTTTTTATATAGTGAAATGACGATTGATTTTTGTTACGGTTTATTATCCAACTTTAACTTATGTTTATACAACATTTTTGGAAGAGAAAATATAGTCAAGTGAGATCTTGTTGGATTCATCTGAACTTGTAGTTTTAAAATATCAAACATTTAAATTTATACTTCTACACATTTTGAGTGATTAAGTTTTAAAATTTATATTGGATTGCGTGCAGAAAGTGAATATTGAGAAATAGGTAGGTTGCTGTTCATAACGGTAGATTACTGTTTATAATGGATATTGTTTTCATATATGATATATAGATTAAATTTTAGCTGATAGTTGTTAGCTGATTAAGTAAACTGATTTGACCAACTGTTTTGATGATGCATTTATTAAAAAGTATTTGGTAAAAATAAGATGATAATGAAAATTAGTCGATAAGATGATAATGAAAATTAGTCGATAAAAGTATAAAAACTAACTTCACAAAGGAAAACGATGGAAAAAACTTTGTTTTCAAAACTAACATTTTTGAAACCAACCATCTATTCTAAACTCCATTTATCAAATATCTGTGTTAGCTATTTGACCCGATCAAACAACTAAAAATCCAAATCTACTAAAAAATTTACCTATAAGTTAATTTCAAAACATAGCCTATATTTTTTTTGGTAAACGTGACACTCATGTGTCGGCAAAGGTGTGTGGGAGCCCAAACCACACAAATTACAAAGGAGGATAAAGGAGAGGGATAGCGGGCCTGGTGGGAATTCGAACCCCCAACCTATGGTTGGGAGAAGGGGGACTTGACCGCTAGGGTAAGTTCCCAACCCCAAAACATAGCCTATATTTAAAAAAAAAAAATAGAATGATTAAACAAATAATTAAATGGGGATAGTTGTGGCATATAAATGTGAGGGGGTGGTCTCCAATATTTAGTTATTTACATATTGAGAGATAGATGGGTTTAAATGCGGTCAGTGTTGGGTTGGATTAGACGGCGTACAGTTATTCATCCAAATGTAGCACTTAATTTGATTGAATACAATTATTGATGGTATTATCGCCTGAATTTATAATATTTTCTAATAGAAATATTAGTATTTCCTAAATTCTATTCCAATATATTCCTTTTCGTTTGAAAAATAATTTAAATGAGTTTGGACGAATTCAAGTTTTGTAGTAAAGACTAAAGCGTAAGACAAGACATATAGAGAAGGACCAAATAAAGTTGTCTCTTCCTCCCAACTGTCCCAAAAGCGACATTAAGTTTTGTTTGTCAACTCAGCTCAGCAAATACTTCCTTTTTCATCCATAACCAATCCAACCCAAGTGGCCAAATCTCAATTAGAATATATAGGCTTCTAAACTAGGGTATCAATTTGGACACGAATCCGAAAAAACGAACTCGACCGACACGAAAAATTTCATGTTTGAGTTTAGTCATTTTGGGTTTTTTCCAAATCAGGTCGACCCGAAAGCCGACCTGAAATATTATTCCACCTGCTCAACCTGACACGAACACGACCCGAAACCTTAAATTTGGTCAATTTTGCCTATAACCCGATAAAACGAACCCGAACGACACGAAAAATTTCAGGTTTGGGTTTAGTCATTTTGGGTTTTTTCCCAAATCAGGTCGACCCGAAACACGACCTGAAATATTATACAACCTGATCAAGCCGACACGAACACGACCCGAAACCTGAAATTGACACCCCTAATCTAAACGATGGTGTTTTGGTAGCTGCAGATTGTAATGTACTGCTATGATTTTGTAATGTTTTAAAATTTTTGGTAAACATTGACAGCAAAGGTGTGTGGAAGTCCAAGTCATACAAATTACAAAGAAATGGGGGATAGTGGGTCGGGTGCGAAATCAAACACCGAACTATAAAATCAGAAGTCAAGTACTTTGTCTACTAGGTCAAATCCCCATTCCTATTAATTAATTCCCAAAATTTATAGTACCTTATATAACTTATTTCATTACAAAACACAACCATTCCATTATGAAACCCATCACATTCAGCATCTCAGGAATATGCAACCTAAGCTTCCTCCCCAAATGTATCCCTGTCCAATGAAAAAGTCATATGAGTGTTTATTATTATTATTATTATTATTATTATTATTATTATTATTATTATTATTATTATAATATTGCCTCAATAATATTGAAATCACCTCTTACAATGTCACACTGTTTATATAGACTAGGGCCACTCCTCCTATTACAAATTGGTTTTGGGTTGGAACCTCATATTCATTCTCTTCTAACATTGTATCAGAGCGATGTGTACCGATTTGAGATTGTTTTTGAAATAAATATCATTTCGGGGAGGGATGTTACAATATCCCACATCACATATATGTTGGGATGCCATCCTGTTTATATGATTTGGGCAACACTCCTCCTATTATCAATTGATTTTGGTTGGAATCCCATATTCATGGTCTTTCTAACATCACCAAATTAAGTATTCACCTTTTCAAGGTAGAATGAGATAACATAGATTAAAACCGCAGTGAACTGATTTTTTTTTCTTTTTTTTTTTTTTAATGATATCCGAGTATTTGTACACGGCCAAGTACTCGTCTTCAAATAACCAAGCACTTTTAATCTCTCGAAGTACTCGGAATATATTTTCCGAGTACAAGTACTCTGGATTGGAACTCTATCGGACTCGTGCTCGAAGAAAACCAATTATATTTCACCATATTCGGCTTTCCGTACACAATGACTCCTTAATTTACTCGTTGAAATTTCTGTGTACTTGTACACCTACATGTACTCGGAAATGTCCCAAGTATATTCTCGGTCATCGAGTGAGGTCCTCGAAAAACAACTCATTTCTTGTAGTGCTAAGAGGATGGCTATATTGCTATACCAAAAGTATACAAAATAGAAATTCAGAATCAAGCTCTAAGAGTTTACATCTTACACAAACACAATATATAAAAATAGATATATGCATAAATAAAAACATAAAAACAACAATCAATCTTCAAGCTTGGGAATTGGGATGGTCGTATAGATCCATTATGGGGCTCAGGAAACTCATTACCAATTAGAGTGGCTCACACAAGGAAAGAAGATTGAATAGAGAGAAGGAAACACTACGTACAAAAAATTTTGGTTTATTAGCGATTGAACATTTTGGTTGCTAAACCTAAAATCCCATCACTGATAAGGTTAGCAACTCAAATTTGCAACTGAAACTCATTAGTTATCAAAAAAAAAAGCTTAGCCAACGAATTCGGTAGTTTAATATATAAAAATATTCCTGTCGTAGTGAAAGTGAGAGAGACACCGGAGATCAAGAGGGAAGATATTGACAAAACCCAAGCGTTCATTGTATCAAGAGGAATGGACCGCCGGTCGTAGGTTTAGGTCATGGGATTTTGGTCATCGTAACTTGTTTAACACTAAAAAATATAAACAACTTAATCAATTATATCTCTATTTTATGAATCAAATTTGACTAATAGTAGTATAATAATTTGATTTTTTACTTATAAAATTTAATCTATATTCATCATCACATATTTATCATAATAAACCAAATTAAGTATATCACCAAGTATAGTGTTTTATAAAAATAAAATTACCATTAATATTTTTTTTCTATCTAAATTTTAAATGTAATTAACTAATAAATTCAACAATGCATAACTTAATTATTAATTTAATTTTACCTTCTCCAAAAAAATATATATAAACCTTCTCCAAAAAACTTATCAATTTTGTAAAATGAATTCTAGTCTAAATTATGATTTCGTTTGTATCTTAAAAAAAAAAAGAACCCTAACCTAATACCGATTTTATTTTGTATCAATGCCACTTTTAAGGAGTTGGCCTACACAAAGCCATGCACACAACACACGTAGAAAGTAATTTTTTCTATGTTATGGTTAGCCCATTCAATCAAATCTTCAACATTCAGAACACTTGTGAGAGGAAGAGTATTCGAGGGATTACCTTGTATAACCATTTTGTTGAAGACCCTAACATCATATCACCTTTCTGTAACTAATTGGTGGAAATCAAGGCAATGGAAGGAAGCTACATCTTGTTTAGGCATGTTCTAAACCATCATCAACTCTTATATCTCGAAATATGAAATTTATATTTGTCTTTTTCGATGATAAGTGACCGCGAAAGTATTGGTAAAAAGGTAAAATTAGAAAAACCTACAACAAAAGGGGAATGGAAGGGAAAATGAAAGTAAACCAAAAAAAAGGCAACAAGCTAAAGGCTAGGGAACTAAACCCTAGCCTTTAGCAACAAGCAATAAGTGGGGCGATGGAATATCGTCAAGAGGAAAAGTCCATGTAGTAAAAAAAACTTCATAGAATGCATTACACGCTTAGCCATAACATCCGTAACAGAATTCTCCTTACTCAAGATATGGGACCATCGAAATCCATGATGTTGAGACAATAAATCGGCAATATTCTGAACCAGAGGAGCAAGGCAATGGTCGCAAGGGACCCTTTCCGAATGATATGCAGAGCCTCAAGTGATCAGAGAAACAAGACGCAACCTCGGAACCTCCACACCCATGCAACCTCGGAACCTCCACACCCATGCAAAGGGGGCTCTTCATACCGTTCCAAATGCCATGCAATTCACATGTACAACATTCGTAGTGATTCCGAAAGAGGCCGCAAAACCCTCCAGCCATATGTTGTCCCCATCATGGATCACACTCCAAATAGAAAAGAATAAAGCTGAATCCCATCAAACCAATGCCAATGGAACTCAATTCTTTCTTCTTGCGGAGCTCTTATTCTATTAAATTAGTCCTAGATGAGATTTATATCTATTAATAAAGGGCGACCAATTAATGTTTGGATAAAAATCTTTTCTAGCATCATACCATTCTGAAGACTCACAGAAATACCACGGACGGTGCCACAATCTGTTTCTTTTATGCATTTCATTCCCCTATTTATTGATAAGCCCACTTCAAAGAAAAAAGGTGGTTGGTCAATAGCATAGCTCTTTCTTTCCCACAGACCAAGAGATGAAACCTTTTTAGTCTAAATCAAATATCTGTAAATACACAACATATTAATTTAGTGCGCCAGCTAATAACATAATATGTTGCTTTCTGTTATTGGCTTTACATTATTGTGCTCCTTAAGTATGATGTGTTAGTTTCTCATTGAGGTATCTAACTATGTAACTTAAAAACTTCCTACTTACTATCATATATATAAATATTGGGAAAAAAACACAAATGGTCTCATAATTATGCTTTATTTTTCAAATCATCCCATAAAAAATCAATTGACTCAATCCATCTCGGAAGTATGCTAATTTTCCCAATCCATCTCACCTACTCCTTAATCACAATTAAGGCTGACGTGGCAGTGGATGGTGTTGCCACATCATCATCATTAGATGCACTAATCCACTGCCACGTCAACGTCAATTGTCATTATGGGGAGGATGGGATGGATTGGGCAAAATTAACATAGTTACTGGATCAATTGAGTTAATAGATTTTTTATGGGATGATTTTTTATGAGACTATTTGTGTTTTTTTATGGGACTATAAATATTTATTGCATGAAGCTTCCTCCTTGCCACTGGTCCTTGGAAATTAAACATTAATTACAATAAAAATAACTTTATGTGAGAAAACTTACTTTTTTGAATAAAGACGAATATTACTTAGGCCGAAGTATTAATTGAGAGGATAGTGTTTTTTATGAGTTAGCCCATATATATTGAGATATAGACATTTCCTCCGTTTTTATATATATTGCTTTATTTTCATGGAAAAAAAACGCATATGGTCCCATAATTTTAAAAAAAATTCAAAACATTCCCACAAATATCGAATTAGACGAATTCATTCCCTAAGTACCCTAATCATAGCCGAATGTGTCCATGAACCTGGTTTTTTCGCTAATTATCACCGAACCCGTCCCATAACTGCCCTAATCATCGCCGAACACATCCCACCATTATTGTAACACCCCGGTTTTTCCGACTCGCGGGTGTTACCACCACACCAAACAAATAAGACTCGATCTGACACATCGGGCTTATTCAGGAGATGCTGATGCTAAAACGAGTATACCAATTATCCATTTTCAACAACAATACTTAAAGATAACAAACATAATATTTCATTAAAATGAACATCATTTCTCAAAACAATATACAATGTAAGGATATTAATCATTTTTTTAGATTATACAAAAGATACCAAAATCACAACGCAGCGTTGTCACAAGTCCGACATCTTCCAAAACTAATGAAACGTTTTATCTATAAAATATGCAGGTGTAGTGCTCCCTTCCCATGTCAATCTTTAATCTTAACCTGGAAAGAAAAAAGAAATAAAGAAAGAAGGATTATCAGCGAGGGATTGGATTGCTCTGATATGATCTCTTATACTCTTTGGACTTAGATAGTTTCAACACCATTTGGTGATGGAATTATCATCTCCACAAGAGTGGGGAGATTGTTGTTATCACTAACTTGCTCCTGTGCAGATGATGTAGTTTTATGGTTGTTGAAACTACGACAGAACTGCACGAGCAGTTACTGACAGACATGTGCGACAGTTATCTATCATGTGCGCGCATTGTAACCGACCCAGAAGGATCTAACTCGTCTTCCCGAGTTTATATACTGTGTTTAGATCCTCTGTAATTAGTTTTGACTTTATTGAGTTGTAATTTTACACTTTCACACATTTTACACACACTAGTCGGTTATTCTCTCCAAGATTCACGAGTTCTATACTTTGAGAGACTTTAGGAAATTCCTTGTGTTCATTCTGCAATTTAGAAGATCATTCCATACACACAAGGTCTGAACTACACTGATTCAACAAGTTTTCATTGTTGAGAAAACTTTCCTTCGACACCCGATTGAAGAGGCTTTTGGGAAAGCGCTTGAAGATTGAAGGAGATGGATTCAGGAGCACTTCTATACCAAGATGACATGGATCTTGAAGATTGAACAACCGAGGAATTCAAATTGGACAGGATCGTCCGGAGACTAAGTTGTGGGGGAGTCATGACTGCAGTCTGTCTGCAACCAGGGAAGTGTTGCATTAGAGTTTGAATTGGTTGTTTTTTAGTTTTTAAGTCTAGGATTTCTTGAGTATTATTATAAGTCACCTGGATAGGCATCCCCCAGACGTAAATCATTTGGATCGAACTGGGTCACCAAATTCTTGTGTTCTTTACTTTCCGCTAAACACTCTGTACACATCACTCGTTATTTCGTAGTTCTGACCACTGCTCAACGACGTAATTAATCACATGTGCCAAATTGTATTAAACAGTATGCATGATGGTACGTTGCATGCAGTCAACTATGAGACTTAAATTCACGTCACTTTCTAAGCTGCTCGAAATCAAAGTAAACAAGGTGCTTCCTCCTCCTCCGGCCCCCTCCCCCACCCACCAAAAAAATAATAATAATAATAAATCCCAACTCAATAAATAACTCTATTTTTAACCATGCATAAGAGAAATCATAGATTATCCCAAGCTGCTCCAATTCATATCAGCAAACTAAGCCTCAAAGAATGGACAATCATGGCTAAATAAAATGAATATAAACAAGTGACAGCAACTCGAGATTGGAAGAAATGCGTACAAATGGGACATATGTATTTAAAGTAATTCGCAAATCCTGAATAGCGATATACGGCGATTGCATTGTTGATATGCGACGGCAGCATTGTATGATGATGATTCAGACGAGTCGGACGACCGTGAGAGATTGAAGAAATGATTGTGTGTGTGTGTGTGTTGTGGAGACCACAGACGAGGATGGCGGCAGGCTTGCAGCTTAATAGGGTGGTGCGTATGACGCTTTAAAGAACAAATTCAACAATTTATCTTTCATATTAAGCAATCGTCTGGCCATTAACTAAAATATAAAAGTATACTATTAACTAAACGACGTTTTTAACCTCCATGAAAAAAGCGAACAACTAAGCCACACACATCTCTTGTTCATGCACCAACGCCCAACCTCATCGCATAATCCAATGACAGAATTACTTATATCACAAATTCAGCGCCACTAAAAAACTCACAAATATCTAATCATTATAAATAAATAGTCAAATAAATTTACTTTTTACGTACGTCACATTTTCACAACGAAAACAAATTGTAGTAGTAAAATCTACTACGTACAATTATAAAATACTACTGTGGAATAAGTATTTTACAAAGTTGAATAGAAGGGCACACCAGTCTTGGGCAACCACGAAGTCCCCTGGATGAACTTCTCTACCCCGAACTTATCGGCATCCTCTGCCGTCATTGTCGCCCTGTACCCCGGCCACTTCACTCGCCCGCTGGTTCCCGACCCCGCGCCTGTGTTCTTGTACTCACCATAGAAAATTGACTTCGGCGGCTCCTGATTCTGCCAGGGGGACCACCCCTCGGGGTTCAGGAAATTACCAATATCACTTTTCATCACAACCACCGTCGAATAACTCCTCCACGGCCGCCCGAAATACGCGGTGGCGTTGAAATCGCTCGACGCCGTTAGCGTGCACATCTGGATGGACGTCCCCGAGTTCTGATCCGGTTCTGTTTTCCCCTGCGCTGTAATGGTCACGAATTGATTCGGCAGAGGCTGCTTCGGGGATATCGTGCAATTCTGGAAGACCGCGTTGGCGTTGCCGAAGATGAAGTCCACCGTCCCGTTGATGAAGCATTCCCGGTAGAATTGGTCGTTGGTGTGCGCGTACAGCGTGTCCTGGAAGGCGTCGAAGCTGCACCGGTACAGCACCGACTTGTCCGAGCCTGATCGGAACGCCACCGCCTGGAGACCCTCTCTCCCAGCGGTGTTCCTGAAACCTATGTCTCGTGCTATGAAGCCTCTTCCGGTGACGCCTGGTCGCCGGCGGAAAATTAGGTCAAGTTTGGGAATTCTACAAGATATATTTATAAATCAACTATATACTTACTGAAGGTCGACGTAAAGAACGTATTATTTTCGGTACGCTTAGTCCTGTTGCCAGAAATAATGGTGGAATGCATTCCATCGCCGTAAATCATCACGTTCGTTATCGAATTATTCAGAGCGACATATTCTTCATACACTCCGGTTTTAATATGAATAACGAATCTAGTTTCGCTCTTCTTTGGAATCCTCTTCACCGCCTCCGCGATCGTCTTAACATCTCCGGTGCCATCCTTCGCCACCGTGACATTTGGCATTGGCCGAATCCACTGAAGCATCCTTCGTTCGCCGTCACCAATCCACGCAGGAAATCCAAGCAACCGCCGCCGAGTCGGATTTGCCAACTTCTCGAACACTTTGGTCACGATCGCGAGACTATTGCTCACCAATTCAGTCGAATTCCTCATCAAAGACCTAATTTCCTCGACGAATGTGGCGTTTGCATTCGCCTCATCAATTGCGTCAAAGCACGTCGCCTGATACGTCACGGCGGAGCTCAGCCACGTCCGCAAATCGTGCACTACCTCGGAAACAATATCGCCGTTGGCGGCGGAAATGCAATCGTCGAGCGAGGTAACCGCGTCTTCCAGCACGACGGTGCACACAGTCAGCGCTGCCCCCACATTCGGATCATCGGTGCGGTTTTTATACTCGTCGGGGAACTTGGCGACCTTCAGCAAAGACTCCATGGCCGCCGTTAAGGAGTACCGGAAAATAATCTCCTTCTTCGTGGAATTGGAACGTATCAAGGTGAAAAAGCACAACTTGGGAAAGCGTGTGCAGTTGCAAATGGTTGTGACGGCAGCGGTAACGGCCTCGATCATGGTAGAATCTCCGCCGGGGTTGGAGTTGCTGCGGTGGCGAACAATAGAGCCGGCGAGAACAGTGACGAGTAGGATCAATAGGAGAAGAATAGAGAGGGAGAGAATGATGGTACGCTGGCGGCGCCTTGTACGGAATGCAGCTTCTTCGATTTGGTGTTGGACTCTGCCGTAGTGATTGAAGAAATTGGTTGTCTCCATAGGGACAGGGGTTTGTACACTCCAAGTGAAAGCTGGTTCGAGGAATAATTGATTTGGTTGGCGTGTCGGTCCTTTTTATGAACTACTAGAATTTAATCATCACCCGTTGACTCAATGTTTTATAAGTCTTTCACTCTTTTGGCATAGTACTTTTATAAAAATAAAGTTCTTATAAGGAAAAGAATGTATGGATGATACTCCATTCCTCCCACTCTCATTTTCTTTTTTATTACTACGTCTTATTATTCAATTGTTATATTTTACTTTTAAGAAATAATTAAATATTTTAATTACAAAACTCACTACCATCACATTAAATTAGTAAATAAATATATTAAAATTTCAAGCGCACAACTATCAATTACACATAAATAAATCAATTAAAAATTCAAATACATTACAATCACATCACATAAATTCATAAGTTACTCCCACTTTAAATATTAATTTACCTCTACATTAAATATTAACTATCTTCACAAAAAATACCGTGTCAAAAAAAATAAAATACTATTAATAAAACAGAGGGAGTATATTATCCTCGATTCCGAACATTAATAATCCAGTGTATTAATTTTACACGTGTTAAACAGTAAAAATTTAACAATATTACTACTGTAAAAAGCTTCATGTTATTATTACTATTATTTTTATATAATTGTAATAATATCAGTAAAAATTAAACCTAAAAATTTATTATTGGTGGGTGATAGTATTGATGCCGGGAGGCTACTAACCAGTTGACCATTAACCACCAGTTGACTTAAGTTATGAACTCTAATATTTGAAGTAATTAAGATTTTGGAGTTCAGAGCTCTTCTCTTCTGAATGTGAAGAATTATTTAAAGAAAAGTGTATCCACTATGCTTATCTGTAGAGAGGGATCCAAAAATTTCTTTAGTGTTAATACAAAAAATAATGGAAGCTATGATGAAATTAGTTATAATAGTCACAAAAAATATTGAGGAAAGCTATGTTGATAAATGATTCTGGTGTCACTATAAAATTGTGTGGTGACACCAACACTGCAAGAAAATCGCGAAACAGCACCACAATTTACGGCCAACAAGACACTGTCGGAGTCTGTAACCGCATTGACGACCGCATATACAACCAGACAATTGAATGTTGAAGGTGGCGAAACTTACCAACCACAAGAATGACCGTTGAAATGACGGTCATAATTTGTGACCGGATTGACGATCTCTAAGCTAGGGTAATATTGTCGTCTCCAAGTTGTTGTAATCCACAATTACAGCATCCCCAATCCAATTTTTTTGCCCATTTCACTGCTCTCCTTGCGACCAGCACCGTTGCCGACCATCCCAACCACATCGAGCCTCCTTCCGACTCAGATCGAGTCAGTGGCAATTCTAGAGGGATAGAAGGGGTCAGCTCATTTTTTAAAATTAAAAAGTATATATTTTTTTTAAAAAGTTATTAACAAAAATTTGAAATATTTTCTCTTTGGGAATATATTTTGAATCTCTTATTTTGATTAACTTGCTTTTTTTTTTTGTTGGTGTACTTTTATAATTTAAGTAAAGTAGTGAAGATATCTGTAATTGTTACTTTGAGATATGTTATTTAAATTTACTTTGAGTATGTTTTTGTATTACATTTGATTAAGTTAATTTTGAGAATTACTCTTGATTTGTGGCTGACACTGTAAATAAACGATCAATAGTTTGCAAATGCCGTGAATCTTGTGAAAATTACCAAAGAATGATTTATAGGAATTGAGATATCAGAACGATTGGGTTGGATTTTTTGAATGAATACTTTCAAATTTTGTGCATAGAATCATATTTTGCTACAAAATATGGACGATGATTTCATAATTTATGCAAGAGATAAAAACGAGAAGAGTTAAGTGAATAACTTTCTTTCATCATTATCAAGTTGAAATATCTTTATGTGGTGATTGATCTTCAACTTTCAGAGTTAAATAATATAATATTAATATTGATTTGATTAGGTCAATTAAATTGTTAATTTTGTCTGTGGCAATACAATAGTTGAAAGAATTTTTCATGCGATAAAGTTTGTCAAATTCGAATTACGGGTTGATCACATGTTACATAATTCGCAATTGTTTTATGTTTTAAAAGCAATATTAGATGTAGTAGATGTAGATGAAATTATGAAATTTTTTTTCAAGAAATGTTAGTGGGGTGAAGAATATTGTAATTAACGACATATTTATTGTTCTATATTCACTACAAGAAATTCGCGGGAATACGACGAAATAGGCGACAAAATTTTATTGAATTCGTCCCCTAGTGCGCCAAACGACGAACAAGGCAACGAATTCGTTTCGTCACCTTCCCACGAAATTTTTGTTGTGATTTATGTTTTTGTCAAAATTCGCACACCTTCATATAAATTCCTTGAATCGTCACGGCATCGAGCGCATCCCCTGAGCCACCCCTCAAACCATCGAACCATCACGCGGTGGTGGAGAGGATTAAGTTGCAACCACAACAGAGCACCGAGGCCATCCCAACAACCGCGTCGGAAACAGAGGATGTAGGTGGCGTACTATGGTGGGGGCGGTGTCCGGCAGCGTAGCCGTTGTGAAGTCATGGCATTCCCTCCACACCATTTTTGGGAGCCCGAGGCCTTCGACAGAGGTAACATTGGCTTCCCCTCTCTCATAATTTTTTTGAGCTTTGTGTTAAATTAGTAGTAGCAAAGTCTTTATGCAATCTGAAATTGATGTTGGGATTGAAGTTTGTAATTGATGTTTACTTGACTGTGAAATTGGAGTTTGGGATTGCCTTTTATAATTATCGTATACTTGAATGGGAAGATGAGGAAATGTGATCTTGATGAAATACGACAGAATTGATGCGCTCAGATATACAGAAATTGACGTGCTCAAAACATGGTGGTGTAAATTCTTGAGGAAATGTGAAGATGTCTGAACTTGATGGCTTATCTTGCTGCATCATTTTGTGGGTTTGCATTTTATAATTAGTGGCTTGCTGCATCATTTTTTTCTAGGAAATAAAAAATATCATTGTGAAAGTTGCTTATATAGATGTTTGTGAATTGTTTAATGGGATGATCTTTAGAATCCATTTGGAGACTAGCTATGATTAATACTCCCTCTGTCCCATTTAATTTATCTTGATCTAGGCATACAATCCAATGCACTTTGTTAATACTGTGTTATGACAACTTAACCTTGTACTTTTCATTGAGATGTTTCTCAGGTGTTGGCACATCAGGCTGACGACGACAGTTAACTCTGCTGGTAGTTATGACTTTTGTATTCTTTATATAAGTGCAGAGTCTGTAATCTTAATGTAGATTTAGATTGAGCGTTTTTACTTGTATTCATTCTGAGAGATTACAGAGAGATAGTTTTGAGAGAGTCTTGTAAATGTTCTTAAAGATTTCATAGTGTGAGATATTTGAGAAGAACAAGATTAGATTGAGATTACACTGGAATATCTGGAGATATTGTGATCTTCAATATTCAAGAAAGTTCTGGAGGAATTCATGCGATCAAAGAAGAAAGCCAAGGTGAACGACAGACAGCGCTGGTGCCTTTGAAGATTCCATTCTAGGGTGTGTTCCCTACAGGTGTGTTGAGGGGGAGTCTCAACGACGTCTGATCAGCTAGATCGTATCATCTAGTGGTAGAGTTTGGATTCTGGTGTTAGGCTTTGTGTAGCGTGTTTGTGTTTTGGTTTTTCTGTCTAGTGAAGGTCGCCTGGATTGGTATCCCCCAGACGTAGGTCGGAAGGACCGAACTGGGTTATCAAATTACTGTGTTCTTTATCGCTTTCGTATATCGTAGTTAGAACATCGTAATAACATCCATAACAGAATCTTGAATCACAAAGGGACCTACAAATTGGTATCAGAGCGAGTTCTCTAACGTAACTGAGAAAATCCATTCATTCAAGATTCAAGAAACATGAGTCGAGAAGGAGCGTCTAACACTCGTCCGCCATTGTTCGACGGAAATGACTATGCCTATTGGAAAGCCAGGATGCGCAATTATCTGTTGGCACAAGGAGATGGTGTTTGGGATTCAGTCTTGGAGCCATGGATTCATCCAACAAGAACTGTTCGAACTGGAGAAGGAGAAACAGCCACAACAACAATTCGAACCGCGACAAATGCCGAGCTCACACAGGCCGAGAGGACTGCAAGATTAGCGAATTATACAGCTCTCAACGCGATTAGTGGTGCCATGGACGAAGCGCAATTTAGGATGATCGCCAATTGCACATCTGCTTATGAGGCTTGGAACTTTTTGGAGACTCAACACGAAGGTTCTGAAGATGTCAAGACAACGCGTCTACAACGGATTGAATCGATCTTTGACAGTTTGAGGATGACGAACGATGAGGATATCACTTCATACTTTGGGAGATTTCAAGACATTGTTAACCAAGCAACAGCTCTTGGAATGACCTTTGAATCATCTAAGCTCATGAGGAAGTTTCTTAGAACTGTGTCTAAGAAGTATTCTGCGAAGGTGGCAGCCCTTGAAGAAGTGGAGAAAATCAAGACCATGTCATTGAGAGAATTAGTCGGCATTCTTCAAACATACGAGATCAATCACTTAGCTACTGAAAAATCAAGCAAGAACATTGCATTCAAAGCTGAGGAAGAGCCTGCTGAAAGTTTTGAAGAAGAGGTTTCTTTGCTCTCCAAGAGAATTGGAAAAATGCTTCAAAATAAGCATTTCAAGAAATTTCAAAAGAAGAACAGATGTTCTGACAACCCGGTGACAACCGAGAAGCAGAACAACAAATTTGAGAAGAAAACTGATGGGAAATTCAGGAGGCCAAAGAAGGATAGAGATGATGATAGATCTGAGAAATCTTCTGAGATTATATGTTTGAATGTAATGGGAGAGGCCATGTCAGAAAGGAGTGCCCTACTGCCAAGAAAAGGAGAGGAAAAGCATTTCAAGCTACACTAAGTGATAATGATTCAGAAGATGAACCTGAGGAAGAACAATCCAGTGATGAAGAAGATGTAGTTGCCTTTGTTACGAGAGAAGCTAGTCCAGATCCCTTGGAAGGTAATCCTGAGTCAATAAAGTTAATTGCTGATATTTCATCTATTGTTTCAGGTGAATCAGGTAGTCTTTATGCCGAGCTTGTTGAAATTTATGAAGAACTAAAAGAGGAATATGAAGAAGCTGTACAGGAGAATGAGCAGTTGTCGAAACAACTCACTGACATCCGTCTGACTCTGGATAAAGCAGAAGCTGAAAAGATTAAGGCAATTGATGATCTAAAAGTTCTTAAGGGAAAGTATGATGAAGTGAAGCTTCAGATTACTACGGTGACTAAAGAGAAGGAATCATTTAGAGAGGAATCTATAAAATTGAAAATTAGAGTTGCTGACCTAGAGAAGATGACCAAAGGGAAAGGTAAACTTGATGAAGTTCTGTCTATTGGAAAAAGCTACAGAGACATGACTGGTATTGGGTACAAGAATCAAGCATCTACTGGAAAAAGACTATTTGTTAGTGGTGGAAATCTGAATGCTGAAGAAAGTTCACTAACACATCAGAATGTTCCTACATCACCCAAACGACGAAGAGACTGTCTCTATTGCAACTTACCTGGTCACACAGCTGAAACGTGCATGAGGATAGTTCGTGACCTTATGAACGGACGTCCAGTAGTTTGGCCTCATGAAGACCTAAAGAAGAAGATTCGAATTCAGATGGAATGGGTGCCAAAGAGGAAGGAAAGTAATTGCTTTGTTGTTCTATCATCGCAGCAACAACCACGTTCCAGAAAGTGGTACTTTGATTCAGGCTGTTCTAGACACATGACAGGTAGTAAGGAGATCCTCAATAACTTTACAGACAAAGACTGTGGAGATGTAGTCTTTGGTGATGGTGCTAGAAGCAAAATCACTGGTTACGGTAAAGTAAAGGATGGTGAACTTTCTAAACTTTCTAGAGTTTATCATGTTGAAGGGCTTACTACTAATCTCATTTCAATTAGTCAATTGTGTGATGAAGATTCTTTGTTATTTTTAATAAATTTCTTTGTCAAGTATTTGATCACAGGAGAAACAATATCATGACTGGTAAACGTTCTAAGAACAATTGCTATACCTTGGAAGCTAATCTAGATCAGGCACTTGTAAGCATAGATGACCTCACAAATTTATGGCACAAGAAGCTTGGACATCTCAACTATCAATCATTGTACAAGCTAAGTTGTTCAGCCGCTGTCAGAGGTCTGCCTAAACTACACAACAACAAAGATCTTACATGTGTGGACTGTTCAAAAGGAAAGCAAACCCGAGCTCAACATAAGAAGATTGATGGAGTCTCTACAGATCATTGCTTAGAACTGATTCATATGGATCTTATGGGTCCAACAGAAACTGAGAGCCTAAATGGCAAAAGGTATGTTTTAGTTTGTGTTGATGATTTTTCGAGATTCACTTGGGTATGTTTTCTCAGGAGCAAAGATGAAGCATTCCAACACTTTGAAAAGCTAAGCCTGATGTTGATGAATGAAAAGCAAACTAAAATTCAAAGGATTCGTTCTGATCATGGACGCGAGTTTGAGAATCAGGAGTTTGAACTTTTCTGCAACAACCATGGAATATTTCATGAGTACTCTGCCCCAAAGACACCTCAACAGAATGGGATTGCTGAAAGGAAGAATAGGACACTTCAAGAGATGGCACGTTCAATGCTACATGCTACTACACTTGGAAAATCTTTTTGGGCCGAAGCAATTCATACAGCTTGCCACATCATCAATCGTGTGTTGTTGAGACCTCATACTAACAACACTCCATATCAAATCTGGAATGATAAAACTCCTACTGTTAAATACTTTCATATTTTTGGATGTAAATGTTTTGTCTATAGGGATAGAGAGCAAATTAAGAAGTTTGATGCTAGAGCTGAAGAAGGATGGTTTTTGGGTTACTCCAATAACTCAAGAGCTTATCGAGTTTATCTGATTCAATCCCGAAAGGTTATTGAAACAGTAAATGTCCTTTTTGAGGATAAATATTGTTTACCTAGAGGATATGATGATGATACAGCTCCAAGCGTTGATACTGCATTAGATATTCCTGATGTTTACATCCAGTCAACAACAGTCAGAAGGAATAGTCATTAATGATGATGGAGAAGATGATCATGAAGATAATCCAGAGGATGATGATTCAAGTTCTAAAGCTGATGTTTCTGATAAGAGAAGAGGTCAAAGGACTCTAAAGCATCACTCACAACAAGACGTTATAGGTGATCCAAGTGCTCAACGCCTAACTCGAAGCAAGAAGGTCAATTACAGAGAATTGGCAGGACTAAATTGCTTCATATCTAGAGTGGAACCTAAGAATGTATCCGAAGCTCTACAAGATGAATATTGGATAGCCGCCATGCAGGATGAGTTGATCCAGTTTGAAAGAAACGATGTTTGGGAGTTGGTCGAACAACCGAAGAACATCAATGTTATTGGCACGAAATGGGTCTTTAGGAATAAAACTGATGAGCAAGGCAACATTATAAGGAATAAAGCTCGCCTAGTTGCTCAAGGTTTTACACAGATAGAAGGTCTGGATTATGGTGAAACATTTGCACCTGTTGCAACGATGGAAGCTGTTCGAATTTTGTTAGCATTTGCATGCTCTATGGATTTCAAGTTGTATCAACTGGATATCAAGACAGCTTTCTTAAATGGGAAGATCAAAGAGGAGATATTTGTGGCACAACCTGCTGGTTTTGAAGATCCTACTAGACCGAATCATGTCTATCGAGTGAAAGGTGCACTTTATGGACTTAAGCAAGCTCCAAGAGCTTGGTATGATCGATTGTCTTCATTTCTCATTCATAATGGATATAAGAGAGGAGAAGCTGATAAGACGATGTTTGTGAAGCATGAAGACAACCAGTTCATAATTGCACAGGTATATGTTGATGATATAATTTTTGGATCGACGTCAGAACATCTCAGAAACAACTTTGTTCAAGCTATGCAATCAGAGTTCGAGATGAGCATGATGGGAGAGTTGACTTACTTTTTAGGACTTCAAGTGAAACAAATGAAAGATGGAATGTTTCTTAGTCAAGAAAAATATGCTCGGAATATGCTAAAGAGATTCAAGTTGGAAGATAGCAAGGTTGCTAGAACTCCACAGGGTCAACAACAGAAATTATCTAAAGAGGATCAAGGAGCAAGTGTAGATCAGAAATTGTATAGAAGTATGATCGGCAGTCTGCTTTATTTGACAGCAACCAGACCTGACATTTCCTTTAGCACTGGAGTTTGTGCTAGATTTCAAGCAAATCCTAAGGAAGTGCATTTGAAAGCTGTTAAACGCATCATGAGATATGTGAAAGGAACTATTGGATTAGGGATTTGGTTCTCTAAAAGATCAAGTTTGGATTTGATAGGGTTCACTGATTCGGATTGGGCTGGCTGTTGTGATGACAGAAGGTCAACAACGGGAGGATGTTTCTATTTAGGAAATAATCTTGTATGTTGGTTTTCTAGAAAGCAGAACATAGTTGCACTTTCTACAGCGGAAGCAGAGTATATTGCTGCAACATGCTGCTGCTCACAATTGATGTGGATGAAACAAGTCTTGTGTGATTATGGGATCAAGAAGGATGATTTCAAGGTGTATTGCGACAATACAAGTGCAATTAACATTTCAAAGAACCCTGTTCTACATAGTCGCAGCAAACATATTGATATAAGGTATCATTTTATAAGAGATTTGGTTTAAGAGGGTGTGTGCAACATTGAACATATTGGGACGTTGGAACAACGGGCTGACATCCTTACTAAAGCACTCGACGGTGAAAGGTTTGAAACACTTAGATCTATTATGGGCCTTTGTTACTCAAGTTAAATTCTGTTACATGTTTTTGTTTATTCTACATATTTACACTTGATCAAGCCCATAAGATTTTCAGGCCCAATATTGTTTTGGATAAAGTTTTGGAGAAACTGTCGTCCAACAGTCATGATGACTGCAAACTGACGCCCCTAGTCACGTCGCACGTCACAGGGAAACCGTCGTCTCTCTCGCCTCTTCATCTTCGTTTTCTCTCTTTATATTCGATAGTTTGGGTTTTCATTTTATCTCATATCAGTTTCTAGCTTGAGTTTTGCAGATTTTCTACCTATGGCTTCATCTTCCTCAACCAATCTACCCGAAAAAGCCTCTGAACCAACTCAAACAACTTCAGAGCCTCCGATTACTTCAGATAACTCAAATCTTTCTGAGAATGTAGTTGAGGAACAAAACGTTACGCCTGAAAATACTACTCAAACCTCCACTGAAGCTGTTGAAACCCAACTTGCAGAGTTTGCTGAGAATGCTGAACCTATCATCACTATGTATCCTACCCCTCCTCCTAGTCCAGTGCAAAATCCTCCTCAGGATCCTACTTCAAACCCTACTGGCAAATCCACTGAAAACCCCACTGAAGCTACTCCAAATCCTGCTGATGCTGAAGCCGAACATGTCCAGGAAGAAGAAGAAGACCATATTCTGCCCCATGATGAACCAGAGGTTCCAGAACAAGCTGATGTTGGAACAGAGGTCCGACGACCTACTACTAGGTCTTCTCAGAGAAAGAAGCGGAGCACCTCTACCAGTGATGTTGGTACACCTGCAAAACAACCAAGGACCCAGAGGACTCCAGAGAAAACAAAGCGAGATTTACAGTCACAACGAGCATTCAACATGACATATTTCACCAAGGAAATGATGCTGTTCGGAACCAAAGATCTTGTTAACAGGATGTTCATCCCAGAGGAGACTTTTGTCCATTCTTCGTACACGGACTTAGGGTTCGTTGAATTTCTTGAAGAAAGACATTTACTGAAATGGTCAAGGGTGTTTAAAGCTTACTCTCCAACACTGGTCAGAGAGTTCTACGCCAATTTACATCCTGAAGTTCTCAACAAAAAGTCTCAGTGGTTTGGTAAGATATACATTAGAGGCAAGTTTATTGATTTAACTCCTGGTGTTATCAATGCGTTGTTAGAACTTGCACCAAACGACGATCTCGGTGATCCATTGGAGTATTTGCCTCATTCGCCTGCCGACATAGCCTACACCATTTCAAATCAGAGGGCTTTTGACTTTGGCCGGAAGAAGTGCAGTGTTTCTGATATGACCATGAAATTTCACTGCTTGTTCTATTTGTGTCGTGCAAACATCCTGCCAACATCCAACGCCTCACAGCCTTCATTGGAAATGGGTAAACTTTTGTTTTGTATTGATTCTGGAATAGAACTTATGAATTTTGGTCTTCTGGTTTTGAAGCGTATGCTAGGTTTTACTCGTGATCTAATCACAAAGACTGCTAGTCTACCATACCCTGGCCTTATCACATTGTTGCTGCATCAAAATTGCATTAAGACAAAGAAGGATGACCTGATCAAGATAAATGCACATTCCCCTTCCAATGAGCTTTGTGACAAGCATAATGACTTCAAGGAAGGACCACCACCGTCTGGCACTGATCTCATTTTGCAGATCAAATCTGAGTTGCTTGCCCTTAGTGACAAGCAGACAAAGATCAGTCAGGAAGCCATTGCCACCAAGCGCAAGATTGCACAGATTATAAGTATGCTTCCAGGTTCTCTGTCCCCAACCCGCAAGGCCTCTTCAAGTGGAGCTCGTTCTGAAGAGCATAATCCATTTGCTGATGAGGAAGAGGATTCTTCAGATGGAGTAGTTTGATCCATCAAGGGGGAGAAACAGGTGTGGTGGTGTCTATTTTGGTGGAGGGTCATCTCAATGTGGTATGGTTGTTGGTACATTTGGGTAACACTTTTCTGACTCTGACTAAACTTTTTAATGTTTTTGATGATTGTCTGATAACTGATGGATGTTTAAACTTTGTGCTGATGACACTGTTTTGATGATTGTGTTTGTTTGTTTGGATGAACTGTGATGGACTATTGACTCTCTATTACTGTCGTCTTTCTTGGAACTTTACTTTGTTGATATTTTGTTATATTAGTTGATGTGCTTATCTATCATAATCTGAATTGATTATTGTTTGCATTTCTGATAGACACCTTGTTTGATGGATCAACATCTCCATGAAATGTGGGGGAGATTGTTAATACTGTGTTATGACAACTTAACCTTGTACTTTTCATTGAGATGTTTCTCAGGTGTTGGCACATCAGGCTGACGACGACAGTTAACTCTGCTGGTAGTTATGACTTTTGTATTCTTTATATAAGTGCAGAGTCTGTAATCTTAATGTAGATTTAGATTGAGCGTTTTTACTTGTATTCATTCTGAGAGATTACAGAGAGATAGTTTTGAGAGAGTCTTGTAAAGGTTCTTAAAGATTTCATAGTGTGAGATATTTGAGAAGAACAAGATTAGATTGAGATTACACTGGAATATCTGGAGATATTGTGATCTTCAATATTCAAGAAAGTTCTGGAGGAATTCATGCGATCAAAGAAGAAAGCCAAGGTGAACGACAGACAGCGCTGGTGCCTTTGAAGATTCCATTCTAGGGTGTGTTCCCTACAGGTGTGTTGAGGGGGAGTCTCAACGACGTCTGATCAGCTAGATCGTATCATCTAGTGGTAGAGTTTGGATTCTGGTGTTAGGCTTTGTGTAGCGTGTTTGTGTTTTGGTTTTTCTGTCTAGTGAAGGTCGCCTGGATTGGTATCCCCCAGACGTAGGTCGGAAGGACCGAACTGGGTTATCAAATTACTGTGTTCTTTATCGCTTCCGTATATCGTAGTTAGAATATCGTAATAACATCCATAACAGAATCTTGAATCACAAAGGGACCTACACACTTTATCAATCATTAATATCTCAAAATATATACAATTAAAAAATTATGTAAAATATATATTGTAAAACTATATGATCACACGATTCAAACAAGAACCAACACGCCTATTTTTCCTCAAATATAGACTTGTAATAACATTGGGTCAAAATTAAACAACGAACGATGTCAAAAAGTCAAACAAGATAGCTTAGCTAGGACGGAGGGACTATAAGATAAGAGATTAGCAAAACTTTTCTCCCGATATTTGGTTTATGTTTTGAATGATGTTTGGCAAGCAAAGTAGTTTGAGTTAATTTGTTTTTTATATTTAATAGAGGTAATAACTAAAATAGGCCACCAGAAGGAGTCATTTCCACTTTTGGGCCACAATATTTTGATTTAAGGAAATAGGCCATTAGAAGGATTTCGGGCCTGAATTTAGGCCATTGGGCTGGAATTCGGGTTGCGATGGCCTAAAAGTGAAAATGACTCCTTCCGGTGGCATATTTTAGTTTTTTTGAATTATTTTTTTTATTTTATGTAATTAAAATAAATAATACTCATTATGTGTCATTATTTATGTCCTACTTTCTTTTTTTCTTGTTCCAATATTTTTTATTTCATTTTTATTTTAAAAATAATTAAATATTAATTATTTAACATACACATCATATCGCATTAATAAATAAATATATTAAACTTTCAAACCCATTAATATTAATAATTCCAATCCAACCTATAGGCTACAACCATATATTAGTAAATCACACATAAATAAATAAATTAAAATTGTAAATTCATTACAACCACATTATATAAATTCTTAAGTTACATTTTTTTATTTATATAAAAAATTTATATAATATGATTGCAATGAGTTTACAATTTTAATTTATTTATTTATGTGTGATTTACTGATATGTGGTTTTAGGGTGGACTGAAATTATTAATGGTAGTGGGTAATTTGAAAGTTTAATATATATTTATTTATTAATGTGAGGTGATGGGTATGTTTGACGATTAATATTTAATTTATTTTAAAATAAAAATGAAATAAAAATATTGGAACAAGAAAAAAAAAGTATGACATAAATAATGGCACAGAAGGGGTTGGGGACTTACCCAGGTGGTAATTCCCCCAACTCCCACCTATAGGTTGGGGGTTCGAATCCCCACCCGACCCCCTATCCCTCTCGTTTGTTCCCTTTGTAATTGTGTGACATGGGCTCCCACCACCCCTTTTCAGGCCTTCAATGGCTCCTCCAAAAAAATAATGGCACATAATGAGTATTATTTATTTTAATTAAATAAAATAAAAAATAATTGAAAAAACTAAAATAGGCCATCAGAAGGAGTCATTTCCACTTTTAGGCCATCGTGGCCTGAATTCCAGCCCAATGGCCTAAATTCAGGCCCGAAATCCTTCTAATAGCCTATTTTCCTAAATCAAAATATCGTGGCCCAAAATTGGAAATGATTCCTTCTGATGGCCTATTTTAATTATTACCTCTATTTAATACTGTTAGGGTATTAAAAAATGTTGCTCTGTGTGTGTGTTGAAGTGTGGGTTTGTTGCAGTTACGTTGAAGAGAATGGTTTTATATCAATTTTTAGAGGGATGATTTTCTAGCTACTCATTAGTGCATGACTTTACGTTCTAATTTGAATCCAGTTGGTATGCTTTAACATGTAATTAGTTGGGTTGCATTGGTGTATTCATTGGTGTATTCATTTTTGTCATCTACTCGTAATGGATAATATACCAATTGCTATCTTGCATTCTCTGTTGAGTTAATTAAGTAATGGAAAGTGATGCTTATTTTAGTTTTGTCGATATAAGATTAATTTCCAGTCAGGGCCGTTCCTGAGATTTTATGTGCCCTGGGCGAAGCGTTCATATAAATATAAAAACAAGCATATTCGATTATCCCCTAGCAGACAATTTTGGAATTCAGTTGTTAAAATCTTGGCCGCTAATGAAGTTCGATTGCAAATTTGGTTATGACCAAATTTTAGGATTTTCTTCCAGAAATTTTCAGGATTTTCTTCCAAAAAGTTTTCGTCATTAAGACAAAAAATTCTTATAATTATTGTTCTTGATAAATTTTCCAGTAGTATTTTATTATTTCTAAGAATAAATTTTCTCCTTATTTTACATCCAAAAAGAATAATTCTTGGGAGAATAATTTAGGTCCTACTAGTTGCTAAAAATCCCCAAAAACTTGTCGGACGTGGAGGAACTCTCCCATATGAACGGAAGCAAGAATTTGTTATTTGTGAATCTTTCATGGATAATGACTTGGTTTTTAGAATTTTCTTTCTTTCTTTTTGCCTATTAATTTGAAATTGAAAAGTTTCCTAATTAAATTAGACGGTGAGTTTAGAAAGAAATTTGGAGATAAATAAAATGTGAACTTTTATAGAAATAAAAATAATGGAATTCATCCTCTCCATTAAGATATTAAAAATAAAACTTATTGATTTTATAAGAATAGTGTAAAAAATAAAAAGGTAAAAGGGCCCCCATTTTTCCATGGGCCCTAGGCAAAAGCACCATAGGCCTATGCCCAGGGCTGACTGTGTTTCCAGCCACTCATATTTAGGATCATCAAATTTGTTTTTACCTTTGCAATTAAATCCTGCAGAAGTTGCGTATAAATGTAAACAAATTTCTAGCTTAAAAGAGATTTTATTAAGTCAAGTGATATCCTGTACCACTCCTACTTAACAAAGAGATACGCCTCTGCTTACCGGGTCTTCGAGGTTGATCTTGGATAGGTCCAGGTTATCTCTTTGATTTATCACTACTATATTTTAATTAAAGTTCTAAAATGAAAGTATTTAAATATTGAGGGTAACAATTTTAGGAACATAGCGTCCAAAGTAAGAAATTTGGGGCACGCGAGAGTATATATAATATTTGTTGTGTATTATTATATAACTTATATGACCTATTATTTTATATCTTATGTATATATATGTATAAAGTAGTGAAAGCACTTAATTTATAAAAGGGACAGAAGACATGGACGAGAAAGAGATGATCCATTTTATTGATCATTTGGGGTATTTATACTAAACATTCCATAATGACTCATTACATCAAATGCAATGTGGCAAACTGGTATCACCTCTCGATTATCGGATTACTAGAACAAGTTGTCGGTGGCAGCCTTGATTGACAATAGTGTAAGCCCACCATCATTGACTATTAGTGTATGGAAGATACACATCATGTATAACATGTATAACACTCCCCCTGGATATCTTCCATATTAAGAATATGCCTCGTTAAAACCTTACTAGGAAAAAACCCTGTGGGAAAAAATCCTAGTGAAGGAAAAAGAGTACAATATTCTGGTATTTATTTCTCCCCCTGATTCAGACATCACTTTATTTCTCGAAGCCGCCGCATTCCAATTTTCTTCACGAGCTTCTCGAATGTTGCAGTCGGCAGTGCCTTGGTCAATAGATCTGCTAAGTTCTCATCTGATCGAATTTGTTGCACATCAATTTCACCATTCTTTTGAAGATCGTGGGAATGGAAAAATTTTGGTGAAATGTGTTTAGTCCTATCTCCTTTTATATAACCCCCTTTCAATTGGGCTATGCAAGCCGAGTTATCTTCAAATAAAATTGTTGGGGACATTTTTTGTTCAGTGACCAAACCATAATTTTTCAATATATGATTAGTCATTGACCTCAACCAAACACATTCTCGACTAGCCTCATGGATTGTTAATATTTCGGCATGATTTGATGAAGTAGCCTGTTAATGTTTGTTTCATAGATCTCCATGAGATCGCTGTTCCACCACATATAAAGATATAGCCAGTTTGAGATTTGGCTTTGTGTGGGTCTGATAAATATCCTGCATCGGCATAGCCAATTAACTCATGTCGAGAATCTTTTGGGTAAAATAACCCAAGGTCAATTGTTCCCTGGAGATAGCGAAAGATGTGCTTTATGCTTTTCCAATATCGTTGAGTAGGGAAAAAACTAAATCTTGCAAGTAAATTAACAGCAAACGCGATATCAGGTCGCGTGCTATTTGCAAGATACATTAACGCGCCAATCGCGCTTAAATATGGCACTTCTGGGCCAAGTTGTTCTTCATCATCTTCCTTTGGTCTAAATGGATCCTTTGCAGGATCAAGTGCCCGAACGACCATTGGACTACTTAACGGATGAGCATAATCCATTCGAAATTGTTTCAATACCTTTTGGGTATAAGCTGATTGATGAACAAAAATACCCTTATCCAAATGCTCAATTTGCAAGCCAAGGCAGAATTTTGTTTCCCAAAATCCTTTATTTCGAACTCCTTTTTCAGATATTCAATTGCCTTTTCTAGTTCTTCAGGAGTTCCAAATAAATTTAAATCGTCAACATATACTGCAACGATTAAAAATTCTGACCCATTTTTCTTTATAAAAACACAAGGACATATAGGGTCATTTATATAACCTTCATTTATTAAACTTTCGCTGAGGCGATTGTACCACATTCGGCCCGATTGCTTGAGCCCATGAAGTGATTTTTGTAATTTGATGGAATAAATTTCTCTGGGCTTTGTGTTATAAGATTCAAGAAATTTAAACCCTTCAGGTATTTTCATATAAATATCATTTTCCAATGAGCCGTATAGATATGCAGTAACAACATCCATCAATCTCATTTCAAGATTTTCGCGTACTGCTAGGCTCATGAGATACCTGAAAGTTATTCCATCCATAACCGGGGAGTATGTTTCCTCAAAATTAATTCCCGGTCTTTGGGAAAATCCTTGGGCTACAAGCCTTGCTTTGTATCTTGGAATTTCATTATTTTCATTTCTTTTTCTCACAAACACCCATCTGTAGCCAACTGGTTTTACATTTTCAGGTGTTTGGACTATTGGGCCGAATACTTTTCTTTTGTTCAGGGAATCCAATTCTGATTTAATTGCATCTTTCCATTTTGGCCAATCATCCCTTTGCCGACATTCATCAACTGATTTTGGTTCAGGATCCTCGTCATCTTTCATCATCTCAAGTGCTACATTGTATGCAAATGCTTGATCAACTTTAGTTTCTTTTCGGTTCCAATATTTTCCAGAAGTGATATAATTGAAAGCAGTTTCAATAGTTTCACTTTCTTCTGGATTAGCATTTTCAGCATCAACTTCTTCAAAAGTTGAATTTGTTACCTCTTCAGGTTTTTCATCATCCACTTGTATAATTTTTTTCTTCCGTGGATTTTTATCTTTGGAACCCATTGGTCTTCCACGCTTTTGCCGTGGATTAGATTCATTAGCACTTGGAATTTTCCCTTCAGGTATATTTATTTTAGCTGGTGCATTTGCCGCTTCAATATAAGATTTTGTGACTCTTGCAGCATCATTGAAGGCATCAGGCAATTGATTTGCAATCCTTTGCAAATGCACAATTCTTTGGACTTCTAATTCACATTGTTTAGTACGAGGATCACTGATATCAAGTGGGATTTTCCACGAAATTTCCTTTTTCAGTTGATTACTTCCTCCCCCTAATGTCGGAAAATGTGATTCGTCAAAATGGCAATCTGCAAATCTTGCAGTAAATAAATCACCCGTTGTTGGTTCAAGATATTTAATAATCGAGGGTGATTCATACCCGACATAGATGCTCATCCTTCTTTAAGGTCCCATTTTTGTCCATTGGGGTGGTGCAATTAGTACATAGACAGCACACCCAAAAATTCGTAAATGGGAAATATTGGGCTCTTTTCCCATTATAATTTGAGTGGGGGAGTAGATGTGATGGCTTGTCGGTCTGATTTTCACTAATGTTGCTGCATGCAATATAGCATGTCCCCAAGCAGAAACAGGGAGTTTTGATTTCATCAATAAAGGACGTGCAATGAATTGCAGTCTTTTGATTAATGATTCAGCCAGACCATTTTGGGTATGCACATACGGGACTGGATGTTCTACAGTGATACCAACAGACGTGCAAAAATCATCAAAAGTATTTGATGTGTATTCTCCAGCATTGTCAAGGCGTATTTTCTTTATTGGATAATCAGGAAATTGTGCTCGTAGTTTAATAATTTTTGCGAGTAGTCTAGCAAAAGCTAGGTTGCGAGTTGACAATAAACAAACATGAGACCATCTTGTTGATGCATCAATTAGTACCATAAAGTACTTGAATGGTCCACAAGGTGGATCAATTGGTCAACATATATCACCTTGAATTCTTTCCAAAAATGCAGGGGATTCGATTCCCACTTTTGCTGGAGATGGCCTGGTAATTAATTTTCCTTGATAGCAAGCAGCACATGTAAACTCATTTGGATTCAAAACCATTTTATGGTTTAATTTATGGCCACTGGAATTTTCAATAATTCGCCTCAACATAACGTTGCCCGGATGTCCAAGCCTTTCATGCCAGGTTATAAATTCACTAATAGCCTTTAGGCCTACTAGGTTATGTACTTCTCCGGCATAAATTTTTGTATAATATAATCCGGATGACAAACATGACAGCTTTTCATGAACAAACTTTTCACTATTGATGGTTTGAGTAATTAAAATATACTCATTTCCTGCCTCATTAAGAGTTTCAATGTGATATCCATTTTTCCGAATATCACCAAAACTTAGCAAGTTTCTTCGAGTCGTGCTTGAATATAAGGCATTTTCAAATGCTAATTTTGTCCCATTTGGGAGAAATATAACGGCCCTTCCAGATCCTTCAATACAATTTTCATCACTGCTTATAGTTTTTACTGCGGTCTTTCCCAATTTTAAATGGGAGAAAAAGCTTTTGCTTTATAAGATACTGTGCGTTGTAGCACTGTCAATGAGGCAGATTTCATTTTCGACTTGGCCATCCATTTCTTTTCAGAAGGTAATAAAGACAACATCAGTAATATAATATAACCACTGCAAAATACATTATAACTTGGGGTACAAAACGGGGAGTAAAACACTAAAATACAAAATATCATAAGACAAAATATATCATACGCAAAATACAAAATATAAAGCCGATCTTTTCACTTTTCTTTTTCAGTTTGTGCCACCAATAAAGTCATCAGTGTCCAAGTGGGTAATATCATCATTCAGGACATCATCAAAGGTATCATCGTGGGTGGCATGATGTGTCTCGGGATCAGATCTTTCTTGCCTTTTCGAGGCCGGGTACAGTTCAGCTAAATGACTAGCTGTTCGGCAAACTCGGGCCCAGTGACCTTTGATTCCGCAACGATCACACGGTTGATCATTATTTCTGTCTCTTTTAGGATTTGGCTGCGATTTATAGGTCCTTCTGTTGTCACTTCTGCGGTTGGATTCATATCGAGGTTTATTTCGATATTTGTTTCTCCCAGATGATTCGGGCCTACCACGATCGCGATCCCGATTTCTGTCACGATTAAAATTCTGATTTCTTTGATTCCCACGATCCCGCACTTGGTTTTCTGCTTCTGTGGCATTTGCTTCAGGAAACGGGGCAGCACCTGTTGCCTGGATTCATGATTTTTTAGCAATAATTCTTTATTTTGCTTGGCCAGAAGTAGAGAGGTGATAAGCTCAGAGTATTTTTGAAAACCCCGCTCACGATACTGCTGCTGTAAAACCAGATTTGTGGCATGAAATGTGGAGAATGTTTTTTCCAGCATATCAAATTCAGTTATTTTTTCTCCACAGAGTCAGTTGCGATGTAATACTACGAAACATCGCTGAATTATATTCACGGACTGATTTGAAGTCCTGGAGCCTCAAATTGTACCATTCGCTCCGAGCCTTTGGCAGCACCGTCATTTTGAGATGATCGTATCTCTCTTTTAATTTCAGCCACAGTTCAAGTGGTGATTCCAGCGTCACATATTGAAGTTTCAGAGATTCATCAATATGGTGGCACAGAAAGATCATGGCTTTTGCCTTATCCTGGCTGGATGGTTTTTTGTCAGGGGCGATAGTATCTTCCAACCTCATAGATGCCAGGTGCATTTTTACATCCCGTGCCCAGGACATGTAATTATCTCCAGAAACCCATAATGGGAGAAATTTTTGCTTTGAAAGATTAGACATAATTATATTGAAAAGTAACGATGGGAAATTATACCTAAGACAGAACTCCAAAAGAGACTCCTCGTGCTGATAACGTGTTGTGTATTATTATATAACTTATATGACCTATTATTTTATATCTTATGTATATATATGTATAAAGTAGTGAAAGCACTTAATTTATAAAAGGGACAGAAGACATGGACGAGAAAGTGATGATCCATTTTATTGATCATTTGGGGTATTTATACTAAACATTCCATAATGACTCATTACATCAAATCCAATGTGGCAAACTGGTATCACCTCTCGATTATCGGATTACTAGAACAAGTTGTCGGTGGCAGCCTTGATTGACAATAGTGTAAGCCCACCATCATTGACTATTAGTGTATGGAAGATATACATCATGTATAACATGTATAACACCCCCCCTGGATATCTTCCATATTAAGAATATGCCTCGTTAAAACCTTACTAGGAAAAAACCCTGTGGGAAAAAATCCTAGTGAAGGAAAAAGAGTACAATATTCTTGTATTTATTTCTCCCCATGATTCGGACATCACTTTATTTTTCGAAGCCGCCGCATTCCAATTTTCTTCACGAGCTTCTCGAATGTTGTAGTCGGCAGTGCCTTGGTCAATAGATCTGCTAAGTTCTCATTTGATCGAATTTGTTGCACATCAATTTCACCATTCTTTTGAAGATCGTGGGTATGGAAAAATTTTGGTGAAATGTGTTTAGTCCTATCTCCTTTTATCTAACCCCCTTTCAATTGGGCTATGCAAGCCGAGTTATCTTCAAATAAAATTGTTGGGGGCATTTTTTGTTCAGTGACCAAACCACAATTTTTCAATATATGATTAGTCATTGACCTCAACCAAACACATTCTCGACTAGCCTCATGGATTGCTAATATTTCGGCATGATTTGATGAAGTAGCCGTTAATGTTTGTTTCATAGATCTCCATGAGATCGCTGTTCCACCACATATAAAGATATAGCCAGTTTGAGATTTATCAGACCCACACAAAGCCAAATCTCAAACTGGCTATATCTTAATATGTGGTGGAACAGCGAACTCATGGAGATCTATGAAACAAACTTTAACGGCTACTTCATCTAATCATGCCGAAATATTAGCAATCCATGAGGCTAGTCGAGAATGTGTTTGGTTGAGGTCAATGACTAATCATATATTGAAAAATTGTGGTTTGGTCACTGAACAAAAAATGCCCCCAACAATTTTATTTGAAGATAACTCGGCTTGCATAGCCCAATTGAAAGGGGGTTAGATAAAAGGAGATAGGACTAAACACATTTCACCAAAATTTTTCCATACCCACGATCTTCAAAAGAATGGTGAAATTGATGTGCAACAAATTCGATCAGATGAGAACTTAGCAGATCTATTGACCAAGGCACTGCCGACTGCAACATTCGAGAAGCTCGTGAAGAAAATTGGAATGCGGCGGCTTCGAGAAATAAAGTGATGTCCGAATCAGGGGGAGAAATAAATACAAGAATATTGTACTCTTTTTCCTTCACTAGGATTTTTTCCCACAGGGTTTTTTCCTAGTAAGGTTTTAACGAGACATATTCTTAATATGGAAGATATCCAGGGGAGTGTTATACATGTTATACATGATGTATATCTTCCATACACTAATAGTCAATGATGGTGGGCTTACACTATTGTCAATCAAGGCTGCCACCGACAACTTGTTCTAGTAATCTGATAATCGAGAGGTGATACCAGTTTGCCACATTGGATTTGATGTAATGAGTCATTATGGAATGTTTAGTATAAATACCCCAAATGATCAATAAAATGGATCATCACTTTCTCGTCCATGTCTTCTGTCCCTTTTATAAATTAAGTGCTTTCACTACTTTATACATATTTATACATAAGATATAAAATAATAAGTCATATAAGTTATATTAAAATTTTTAATATTGATATTTTTTTCCTTATTTTAATTTAGCATGATTATAATTGTTTGGTCTTTGCGCTGGTAAGTTGTGCAGATGGTCGAGAATAGTGTTAATGTCATAAAGATGATGCAAAAACATCAAAAAGTCAATAATGTGGCAATAGTTGATGCAAAATATTTGGTAAAGAAGAATCTTTTGAATATGCTTCTCACGCCAAATCATTTTAAATTTACTGAAAAATTATTTGGTGAGGTTGATCACGAGAGAATGCATAGAGTGACGAATATTCATTATAGAAAAACGGTATCAAGTTCCCGATACACAGCCATAAGTCCAATCATACCCCGACTACATATCCGCAAGTTAATTCAGGATTCCATTAAGATAATTAAATAGTAATAATACCCTTAATTATGTTAATAAACATATACAAATGTATCAAGTTCATCTTCACGTTTACCCTAACGCGAATGATAATTCGGGAATAACCAATAAGAACACATCCTATGTATCCCACAAATATAAATCATTGAGTACATATCCATAAATTTATCGAGCATAAACACAAGGGTCGTGAAGGAGAGGCAAAAACGTACGAAAGAACAAACAAAGCAACAAAATGCATGGCAACGTAAACAGCTGCATGACTTACGGTTCATTGTGGCGCGGGTGATTTTGGTCATGGCACGGTAGGTTTTGCTGGTGCATATGACTATGGTGTAACTTGCGCTTGGATCTGGCCTTAATTGTCCCCATCTTCATTTTGCATGTGGCATGAATGGTCCGTAGCGCGACAAGATACCGCTCCGCGCAAAGAGTGCCTTGCGCCCACCTATATATGGTCTTTATTCTCCTAATTAAGTACCTCATCTTCATAGCGTAGAAACGTTTTGGTGGTGTGACAAGTTTTTCCCGCCAATGTACGTGCTTCGTGCCATGTGATCCCTTTAAAATCTTCTAAGTGTTGGCTTTGTTGAAACCAGGTTGTTTAATACCTCGGCTATTGGATATGCTCTTGGTCCTTGTTGAAACACTTAGTTGTTGAATCCCATTGAAGCACTAGTTGAAATAACCTTGGTCCCACTTGATTGTATGTTGAACGCCGGCGATGGTGGTCCTACCCACTTTTGCAGCCTCTGCATGATGATTTTACATGTTTGATGCATCTGCAGGTCTGTCTCTTCTTTCTGGGTCTTTTCCAATGTATGAAAAATGGTCAAGAGAAGGATTTTGTGGCCAAATTTTAGGTACGAAAAAATTCTAAGTGGATGGTGACCTATTTTCATTTTTTTCCCTTTATTTATGTAATCAAAAGAAATAATATTTCATTTGTCCTATTATTTATGTCCAACTTTCCTTTTTTATCCATCCCAATATTTTTTATCTCATTTTCAATTTAAGAAAATAATTAAATATTAATCATTAAACCTACACCATCACATTATATCAATAAATAAATTTTTTCATACAACTGAGCTAATATTAATAAAGTCTAACATATAATCATCACAGCACACATACACTTATACATCAGCTAAAAATTCAAATTTATTAAATAGTAAATCTCCCCACATAAAATACCGTGCTCAAAATTTTTGGGCTCTAATAATAAAACAATGCTTCTTTTTAGTATATAATAATTTAATTTATATTTATAGTTATTTCTTATTTTATAGTAATATATTTTAACTAAAATTATTTTTTAAAAAAATTCTTATGTTACCCCTTATATCCCACTAATAATGTCCTATTGAGCATGGGTAACCCTGTCAGCTTTACCTATCGGGTAATTAGGTATTTCGTATACGGCACGGATATGATACTCCCTCCGTTTTTTAATATCCTTACGATTTGCGTAGCTGGTATTATTTATTAAATTACTTTGATTCAACTTTTTAGCATAGTTATGTAAGATAAAACATAGTCAATTGAGATATTGTTGGATTCATCTAATCACGTAGTTTTATAATATCAAATTTTTACAATTTTTACTTATATATAATTTGAGGTATTAATGATTAAAACGTATCTTGAATTGCGTGCAGTGGAGAAGTGAAAAAGTAAAAAAAAAAAAACGGAGGGAGTATATATTATCGGTCCCGAATCCCATACGATGCTTGATGTTTGGATAATATAGTAGGGTAAGGGGGGGGGGGGGGGGGGGTATTTAAGATTTTCGGGTAGTGAGTAGAGTTATCGACTCATACCCTACCTTACCCGTTTACATCCCTATATGTGGAGATAGTATATTATATAGGTATATATTAATGTTTAAATTAAAGTAATGGTGAATTATAAATTTATGTGATAAGATTGTAATGAGTTTGAATTTTAGTTGATTTATTTATGTGTGGCGTAATGGTTGTATGTTGGAATTTATTAATGGTAGTATATTTAAAATTTTAATATATTTATTATTAATATGATGTGATTTGGTAGATTTGGGGATTATTAATATTTAACTTTTTTCTAAAATAAAATGGCACAAATATATTGAGACGAAAAAAAAAAAAGGAAATTGAGCCATAAATAATGGAACGGATGAAATATTATTTAATTTAATTATATTAATAAAGGAAAAACTAAAATAAGCCACCAGAAAGAGTTTTTTTTTCCACTTTTAGGTCATTACGTGACGCTTGCATATCACGCGCCCACACTTAGCATTTTTCCACTCACTTAGCCCAAAATTTGGGCCTGAAATCTTTCTAGTAGCCATTTTTCCTAAATCAAACTATTATGACCAAAAAGCGGAAGTGACTCTTCCTGATTGCTTGTTTTGTTTATTATCTCTTTAAACAAGTAGTAGGTTTCGTTATTTCCCCTATTAGGGTTTCACCAAAAGGAGTATAAATACTCCCACTGCCATTGTAAAGTATTTCCTTAGACTTTGACTATTATTGAATGAAATTTGCTCTGTTGACACTTCCTTTGTTGTTAGTGAATCTACAACAGCCCCTCTTGAGTGATTCTTGAGTGATTCTTGAGGAGAAGGATTGTGACTCGATTCTGATAAGAATTGATTTTGAATAATAAAATTAAAAGATAAATCCTCCAAACGGGAGAACCCGCTGGCCAGCCTTAGACTCAAAACTCTAATATACTTCTCAATGCCTCAAATCTCTAGTAGTAATCCCTTAAATACTAACAAAACTAAAACCCTAAAAACAAATAATAAATGGGCCTAAGCCCGTCTTCTTGCTCTCTATAAATTCCTCCCTCCTTCGTACAACCTTGTCCTCAAGGTTGGAATCTGCCCATTGCCTTGACATAGTCATCCGGTGCAGGCTCTACTGCTTCCATTTCTCCTTCCTCTAATGATTCTAATTTAGCATCCCACGGCTCACTTTCCTCCATGAGTAGTGCTCTTATTTGTTTCAAGGGACATTCATGTGTAGGGCTATATGGCTGCATACAACGGAAGCATAATCCCTTGGCTCTTAAGTCACTAAACTCCTGTGGTGAGAGGCATCTAAATTGAGTATTTGTTGAGGACTGCCCTAAGAGGGTTGAGTGAGCAGAGCTCGCGTGCCCAGTTATTGAACCTTCTTGTTCCGACCAACGATCTGTCGAGTAACTTGGTGGTGTCGCGACTTTTGTGTTCCCGGATCGGACTGAAGCCGGGGCACGATTGGCGTTGTAGCAACTGGGGCTCTTTCCTTAGGATTCCAGTAACTCAATCTCCACACTACGACTTATCATTATCGCAGTTTCCAAGTCCCGGGGGTCTAGAGGACGCAGTCTATTCCGGATTGCCCCGTCTAATCCGCTAAGAAAGTACCCCAAGATATGCTCTTCAGCTAAATTTGGTGTCTGTTGTGCAAGTTGTAAAAACTTGTCACTATAAGTGTCGACCTCCCCTTCCTGCTCCGGTGAAGCCAATCGTTCGTATGGGCTTCTGGCATAACGGTCATCAAATCGCCGTACCATGGCCTGTGTAAAATCACGCCAGGTGGTGTCTTCATGTCGGGATCGGAAATAACGGAACCAGTTAAGCGCCATGCCTTCCATAGCAACCATGGCTATTAATACCCTTTTATTTCCTTCCACCTCATGCAATTCGAATTGTTGTTCTGCCTTACCAATCCACCCAATCGGATCATCCCCTAAAAAAATTGGAAGGGTGACGTTGGGCAATACCCTGGGTGGGTGTTATATGGGATTAGGGTGATGCTCCACACGTGGAGGTGCTTGCTTGTGCTGTCGTTCGGGAACATCTTGCGTCAGGCTTGTGGAGCCGGTGGTGTTAGAACCCGTAGGTCGTTGGTTTCCTCCCTGGAGTGCAGCCATCAATTCATTAAATTGTTCAGTCATTTGATTCTGGATGTGAATTTGCGTTGCTTTTATTGTATCCACTTGTTGTCTTGTCTCAGTGTGCGTTGTTGTAAGGGCCGCAACGGTATCTTCCAACGCTGAGAGGCGTCCCTCTACATCCCCTAAACGTGTGGTTGGTGGCATGAGGAGATCCGGCAGGTCGGACCAATTGATAGAAACAAAATTTTCAATAATATAATAGAAAGAAAGAACAAATCCTCCAAACAGAATAATCCACTGGCCAGCCTTAGGCTCAAAACTCTAATAAACTTCTCAATGCCTCAAATCTCTAGTAATAATCCCTTAAATACTAACAAAACCAAACCCTAAAAACAAATAATAAATGGGCCTAAGCCCGTCTCCTTGCTCTCTATCAGATTCCTTCGAAACCGTGAGTTTGAGTGACGCCTTGGACAACCAGCACATCTTTGAAGATTAAAGCATTGAAGCAAGTTGTTCTCCCATTTTTGAAAGGATTGAGGTCTTGATGTGACTCAAAGGTTGCCTTCCTCTTCGAAATTAGTTTTGTTTTCCTATCTTTATTATCCTTGCATTTTTCCATCTTCATCCTTCATCAAGTAATTGCATAACTAAGATCTTGGGTTGAATCCATGCCAATATATATTTATTCTCGTTTTGAATCTGAAGTTGATTACGATGTGGCCTTGTAAATTGCAATCCGATGTTCAAAACTGTGAAACATTGGAACGATGCTTGGCTATAGTTTTTCCAACACAGATAAACACACTACACAAAACAGAAATCAGAGGAGAACCAAAACTGCTTGAATTTCAATGTATTCACATCAACTCTAATATACAATGTATATATAAAAGCTACATTACATTCATCACCAAAATTTGACTTCAACAACAGAAACTCTAATCTATCGACCAGATCCTATGCTCTAGCAATACCAACTACTTTAGGACACTCACAAGTCACAACCACATTACTTATTCTGCGTGGGATTTGATCTGCTCCGCGGCACTTTTCTCTTGCTCGACTTCACCTTCGCGTACGGATTATTCGCCTTTCCGTTCAAATCTTTGAAGGTTTGTGAAGATGATCGTTTTCTCGTGGATGCAGAATTAGGTGTCTTGATCATCAGGGACCGCGCTGCTGTTGCTCCTCGCAACTCCGAAAGCAGAACAAGAACTAATGCCAGAATCAAAACTGCAGTTGCTCTGAGACAGGAGGACTTCATATTTGTGATGCAATAAGGATGTATGGAAGAAAACAGGCTTTCAGACAGTGAGAGATATGAGTTTAGGACTTGTAAGTAAAAGGCTTTGCTGGTTTGGTAAAATGTTATATACTGAACACACACACACACACACACATATATATACTTCATATACAAGTGGTGTAGGAATCCGATGCAGTTGGGATCATGTGATGATTATTTGACTGCAGCGTTTTGGGTACAATTTTTATTGCTACAAATATGACTCTAAGACTATAGATGTCATAGATCCATTGTGGTCATGTGACTAACCACGTGATTGTGTGCATTTTATAACACTTTTCAGCTGATCTGGTCATTATTCCATGGATTAATTCATATGGTGGTATCAAGGACACAGATACACACACACACTCACACACAAGACAATCCAAGGTATGAATTTTAGTGGAAACACAAGAAAAGACATAAAGACAAATGTATGCCATGATTCCCATCAACTTGCTTAATACTATAAACCTCAAAAGACCAGAGGAGATAGCAGTGCAAAACTTTAACAATCTTAATGAAGTTTCAACTTTGTTTAATTTATTAAGATCTTTGAAATTTTGGTTTTAATAGCAGAGTAAATTCATCAATGATGATTAATGTATTCAACATTTGTTTTCCTTCTGAAACAATGTGGACCATAGCACCAAGAGGAGTATAGGACAGTCTTGGAATTCGCATTTCTAGGACGGCTTATGTTTAAACAAATACATGTAAGAAGAAAAAGGCAGTAATTTAGAAGCCTCCCATGTTCCTTATGTCTCGAAAATAACAAATCCCTATGACTATATGCATATGGCACTTTGTCACAAACGTCAACCTCCCTCTTTGACATATGACCTTCCATAGTTATGGCTAAAGTGGACTCTCTACTTCACAATTAAGTCTTTTTTAGGACTTCTATTGCCAGCTTGTGTTCTGGCTCTATCCTCTATTTCCCATGCCAAACTTTGTTTTGCAGAGGTAGCAACTGGAAGAGGATTGTTGTCTGAATTCAAAGTTTTTTCACAAGGTAACCAAATACAACCATAAACATTTAAATACTATGTTTGATGTAATAGCATCCTCTATGCACCATTCATCTTATAGCTCTGCTTATCTTGAATGAGGTGTATTCATAAAGTGTTCACTCTCTTAAATCCCTTTTTCCTCGAGGAATTCCAGTAGAGTTTTTGATTTTTTTTTTCTTTTTGTTTTTTGTTTTCGTTTTTTCTTCTTTATCTTCTTCTTTTTCAGAATCCACTTTTCAGGAGACCACCAACCAACATCAGCAACACCAAAGCTAAGCCATTGCTTGGTACATAATTTACCTAACCAACTAACAATAAGTTTTTCTACATGTACTTGTAGTGAAATCTCATGTATAAGCAACAAGGTTAGCTGTCTTAAGACTGAAACACAACAAAATCAAGAAACTTATTGTTAAAGAGTTGTTGCAAAACTGTTATTTTAGTTGATTTATTAGTTGCACAAACTGGCAATTGGGATCAAGAAACTTTCCCATAGCTTTGTGGGCCTCTTGATGGTCGTTTATTTATTGGTATTCAACACGTTTTGTTTCGGCAGATAATCTCCAGGCAAGGATGAGCAACTCTACAAACCACATCGATGAATTTGATTACAAGAAGGATTTCAGTCAGGTTTGTAAGTCTAACAATTAGATCTTCCTTCTCACAAATTTTTAAATCCAAGTTAATGCTACAGTTGCTGGAAGAAGCCAGAAACAATGCAAGCAAAGGGAATTCTAATACTACAAGAGACGAACAATCAGCGAAAGAACAGTTTAATGGTAAGGAGAAGTGCAGGAAAACATGGAGAACATCATTGTTTACTTGGCTTAAGACTGAAAGGAAAATCAAGTCCAACAGGCGACAAATGGATCGCCCGGCCACATCATCTAAGCCGAGGACTGAGCATGTCTCCGGTCCAGTATGGGGAACCATCCGTAACATTGATTGTGTAAGAGCCCTGAAGGCAGTGTCAGGTCCCCTTACCCACATTTTCAGTTCTGCACGGGGAACAGATGAATACCAGGTACCGTACACTCCTCTTGCCCAAATGAACAACGGTCAGAGCCAGCCTCATCACTATGGACCTATTTACTCAGTGACATAACAAGAATATGCATAGAATAGATCGATAAATATAAATATGGAAATACAATACTTCTTTTGATCAGTGTAATGTATAAAATAATTGAGATTTTTATACATGCTAATATGTTTCATAGATAACACTTATACGGATACCACACAACAACCACAATGGGAAGAATTCCACTGAAAATTGTTTCATTTACCAAAATTTGGCAATAGTATACACAAACACCTATGAACCTAAAGCCTCAAACTAGCACTCTTCTGTAAGAGAAGAACAACAAATGTTTCTTTTCCTCAAACAGAGAAGCAAACCTGAACCAAAAGATCGTATACAAGACTTTACAAGATAGTTTCAAACTGCAAACCTTTTATATTCACAAGAATAAAAGAACGTGGAACGAATAAATGCTATATGAGGTCTAAACCATATCTCTAAAATCAATCAACTATTGTAGGTTCCAGAGTCTAAACCTTTACTTGAAGGTCAAGTAGAACCACAGATGAATTCTTCAATTCCTTAGAAATCCAATTCATAATCAAGCAATCATGTTTGGCCTCTATTTCCTTGCTCGATATCCAAACTTCTCGGACTCGAAGGATTAACCCTTCTATTACCACTCAAAAGCCTCTTCAGTGACCTGAATCTACCAGGAATAGGTGATTTCTGTTCTTCCTCTTCATTGGCCGGTCTTGGAATATCAATCACCAATGCCCCTTCAGGCCTATTGCTCGTCACTGCCACCACTGCTGCTGAAGAAGATGATGATGCTTCTCCACTTTGGAGATTCTCCTCCACACAAGGTTCAAATGTGCTAACTCGTGTCTCATCACCCCAATACAACACATTGGTGGGGATACTTGGAGCCTCCCCTGGATTCTCCCCCAGTGGAACTTGAAGTATACCCTCGACTGTTGTTTCACCGCTGGCACTTGAATTCGGATTCGCCACGGGGTTTCTGCAAAGCGGGCAAGTGGCATGTGATTGGAACCACATGTCAATGCAATCCACATGGAATCCATGGTTGCATTTGGGCAAAAGTCTAGTCTTCTCCCCTGCAGAAACCTCAGACAAACACACTGCGCATTCCAGTCCTCCTTTGAATTGCTCGGGATCAAATAAAACCACAGGTATGGTTTTGAGGGCAGAAGGGTCCAGACCAGAGGATACCACTGATCTTCCTTGGTTACCCGGTGCAAAATCAAGGCGGCGCCGCCGCCGCCGCCCACCGGTGTTTGTGGCGTTCCCTCGGCGATGGTACCACCATTTGGCATAGATATGAATGCAAAAGACAAAAACTACAACAAATAATAGAACGATAATCGCCACCACCATTATCTTCCCTGTCAGCTCAACTAAATTCCCATCACCCAAATTTACACCGCTTTCCGAAGTATCCCCCATTTCTTCAAATCGAGCAATCTAGGGCAAAGAAAATGCGTTCCTTCAGGATCAATAAAAATGATTTCTTGAAATAAGGCAAGAATGGGAATGTGGGATTCAGAGGGGGGAAAGCCCAGAATTTGACCTCAATGAGGAATAATGATCAACAACACAATATTTAAGCCAAGAAAATTCCGAACAAACCCGTGAGGAGAAAGGCAAACAGAAGTGAAAAACTCCAAATTTGAATTCCAAAACATCCCACAAAAATTAGAATCTTGGACAGAAAGAAATTTCAACATCATATATATACAATAAAATACAATAAGCAGCCAAGAAATAGCAACGAAAATAGAGGTCAAGTCGTCGCGCTGTAGTGTAATCAAAAAAAGAAGAGTCAGCGAAGACCTGAGGTCCGAGGAGGATTCATGGGAAGATTAACGGAACCGAAACACGGCGGCTTTCAAGATCCCACTTGTGGAGGGGAGACCAAATCAAAGTGGGAATTGGTCGAAGAAATAAATCCATGGAAAAGGGGAGGGAGTCGTGGTGTGAGGGTTTTGAAAACCCGAGTCTTGACTGGTACGGTTGGGGCCTAGACGGGTGGTTGGTTCGTTCGGTTTAGCCTCTAGGACTAGTCGTCTAGGCGTCGAGGAAGAACTTATGGGAGGGGCAACAACAACCATGGACTTTTCATTTGGTCTAAATTTGACCATCGAATGAGCTTCTAGAATGACGTGAAATTGAAGATAATCATGTACACAGAACAGTGGCCTTGCCATTTTATATAGGAATAAAATCCGAGGGAAGAAAGGCAGGCCAGCCTAACATTCATTTAGTAATTTATACTATGCTAATTGGCAATAAAAATATGACAATTGTTTCTTGGGACGTCACTAATGTTTTCATAAAGAAGAAATAGGTGCCAGTACCCGGTCAGGAGCTGACAAATATCTTTTATGCCAGCCGCAAAAAAACTTCAACTTTTATTCCCAAAAAGACAAAAACAACCATGGTTCGTGACGTGGTTCGTGCACGAACCGGATTAGAGATCACGAACCAATAATTAATTAAGAAAGGGGATTAGGAAGGCCGGTTTGTGTGTTAGGAGAGTGGGTGCACGAACCCGACCCCGACCCCGACCCCAACCCACGCACCACTGCTGATTATTATTAATTATTAATTATTATTATGAAATAAATTTAATCCAATTTAGATTATTATTAGTTTTATAATTATTATTATTATATTAGTTATAAATTTTTAAAATACGATAATTATTGTATTATAATTAATATTATGGAAATAAAATTATTTCACTTTTCCTTTTACAAATATTATAATTTTTACTATTATAATAATTATAACAATAATAATAATAAGTGTTATGTATTATTAATATTACTTTATTGTTATTATATCATTATTATTATTAAGAATCTATTACTATTGTTTGTAGAATAATTATTATAATTTCATTTTAATTTTAGTACTAAAAATATAATAATTAATATAAATATTAAAATAATTAATTATTATTATTAATATACTTGTAGTAATTATTATATTAATAATTATTATTATTATAATAAAATAAATTATTATAATACTTTCTCCGATCCTTTTTATTTAACACGGTAAGAGTTTTGTTACTGTTCATCGAGTAACTTTGATTTGACTTTTTAATACAATTATTTTCGAAGAAAAAATAGTCAAGTGAGATCTTTTTAGATTCGTCTAATCAACCCTTTTTACACACATACCAACTGCATCAAATCAACCCTTTTTACAGCTCCTTTTGAGGCTTGCTCGCTTTCGTTTATGAGTAAATCGAACTGGGCTCTCTTATGATTCATCATAAGATGAACTATCACCATCACTGTCACCACAACCTCCTCGTTGTTTATTCATTGCTTTTCCAGATGATTTGCCCCCAGATGCAGGTGGATCTTTATCAAGGTAACTACGACGCTGAGTTGATATTGCGATCAATCTGCTGCTATCCTTTTCCTCTGGCATCTCGCATTGTCCACTGAATGGCATCATGTAACAGAACCACTCTGCAGGTAACTTCCTGCTGTCAATGCTGCTGCTCAATTTCATCCACTGTCTGCATTTGCCACATTGCACCCACTCATGATCTGGTTTATATAGGGGATTCCCCTTTTTCAGTGGAGTCCTATCCACATATGTATCTATATATTGATCTGCTTTTTCACCGAGCCACTTCTCCAATTCAGCATATGCTTCACAGTCCTGAAAGCCTTTATAGTTGTATTTGGCTCGTGGCACCATTTCAGGGCTTGCCCTGAATGAGCTTTTGGCTCGGGAGGTAGTATTTCACCCTATCCTGAAGGAGACGAAGGGGGTGGATTGGCATATGGGGAACGACGATGAGGTTTGGTTTAGGGTGGGCGGCCGATTCCTACGGTACGGGAGAGAGCAGCACGCGATGATGACAGGGCTCCGATTCACTGCGACTACAGATTTTCAGCCTTTTAGTCGGGACCCTTTACCCCCCGATAGTGCTGGGGCTAGGTACGCTCGGGTTTTTAGGGAACATACGACAAATTGGTGCCAGGATCAGTTTGCCACTTGGGGGGTGGGGGTTCAGGGATAGGCCCGGCGATGCCCTGAAGGTCGCGAGGGTGATGGCGGCCTTCCACATGATACTGGGGCACGATCCACAGGCGCGCCGTCCTGATCCATGGATGTGGCGACTCGTGGAGGACACGGAGGCGTGGGAGACCTTTCCGTGGGGACTCCTGTCATGGCAGGTTATGCGCGCGGGCATCAGACAGTACCCGAGGACGAGGCTCGAGCACCGTGGCTCAGCGCATCTTTACGGTTGCAACTACGCTCTTTGGGTAAGCTAACAACTCTTGCAAATGTTGTATATTTTCGTGTAGCCTTGATCACACTTTTATTGTATTGATGTATTTAAATTTATGGCGTGTCAGGTGTGGGCGGTTGAGTCGATACCACAGCTGCATACGTGGACGCGGGTTAAGTTCATATCTGACCCGGAGGCACAGCGACCACGGATGACGAGGTGGGAGTTCGACGCAAAATGGTCGCAGCAGTCATGGGGCCAGGCGTTCGATTACGAGGTTAGTATGAGTAACTGGGTTTACCTTCCCTTCATTTTTTTAATTTTTTATTAATTCCATGCGCGAGATTATGCCGGCATTCGACCACAAATTAATTTTTTATTAATTCACTGCAGGATATTCACATTGTTGAGATTATGTCGGCGACCGATGTGGAGAGTCGCGAGCCTTATATGGCCGATGTGGATGCCCCTATCCCGCCGGGGTTGGTATGGATCCCGTTCCTCCAGCGCAAGCGTGCAGCAGCTGGGGGCGGTGGCGGCAGGAAAGTTCGGCGGAAGAAGGGTGGTGACCGGAGGCGACGTGGACGGGGCCGCGAGACATCGCCACCAGATGGGTCGGACAGTAGTGGCTCCGACTCAGACGGGGGTCCCGAGCAGCAGGGTGGAGCCGGCAGTGAGCCGCAGGGGGGTATACCTTCACCCCGTCCACAGGTGGGTATTGATGCCGAGCCTCCACCACCCGTCGCGAGTGTACCTCTTCGGCCACCCGGTCGGGATGACCAGACATTATTGGCCACGATCGCTGATATGGTCGCTCAGACAGAGCGGCGCTTGTTGGATGAGCAGGCTCAGCGGCAGGCAGAGTATGAGGGGCGGTTGCTTACCCTTTTGCAGCAGGCGGTGGCGTCCATCCGTCAGGAGCAGCAGCGGTCGGTGGCGCAGATGTGCGGAGAGGTACAGCGGTCGGTGACCGCATTCATGCAGAAGTTCACCCGTGTTCGCACCGATGCTGCCCCATCTTCGACAGTCCCGCCTGTCAGTGCGCCTACCGATGGACTTCAGCCATCGGATGAGAGGGTGGATGCAGAGGGCCAGCCGGCTGGACCCGCTGCCGTAGGAGCAGCGACCGATGATGACATGCAGCGTACAGTTGCAGAGGTGGCAGCGGTCCAGCCCACCGTTGAGCGTGTGTCGTCTGAGTCGCGGGATGTGAGCGAGTCAGCGTCACGTCACGCGGGTGAGCCACACACCCCGCAGACCGGTGGCGGTCCAGCTCACACGCCGATACCACAGCCAGGTATGTGTTTGATTTTGTATTGTAATTTTTGCACAGTCCTTTTCTATACTTTATTACTCGTGCACGATTTTACCCGCTGCAGTGCGCTTACATACATTTTGATGCGCTGAACTGTGCAGGCGATCCTTCGGTCAGTTCACCGACAGTGAGTGTCGGGACAGTTCACACCAGTGCCCCACAGCCAGGTATTTCTCACATTTTGGGTTAAGTAATTTTTGTTCCGGCTATTGCAAGTAATAATTTTCGACCTCGTTTACTAATCCGCCGCATTAGTCTTACTTACGTTCGCCCGCTAAAACTGTGCAGGTATGCCTTCGGCAAGTACACCGACAGGGAGTGATACGGCAGGACCGAGTACGCATGCGCAGCCGGATGACATAGGTATGTCAACTAATTTCTCCATCTCCAATTTGAGTTGTTTTTAATTAGTTGTCGCTATAGTAGCTTATAAGTAGTTGACTTGTGTTTCCTCTTATGCAGCCACACCTGTGCCTACCCCTAGACCCCGGCTGTACCCATCCGGTGATGACAACATTGTGACCATCCGACCCAGTGGTTCCGTGGACTCCATTCAGTTTCGTAAGGGACGCCGTGGGCACTTATCCCATCGATTGCTCAGCCCTTACCTACCACTGGAGCGCAGACGCGGACATGCGGACCAGAAGGAATTCAAGGCATATTGTGACAATAAGGAGGCTGCCCCGTAAGCGTTTATGCCAACATTATTTACATTCATTCACTGCATTACGTTACTAATAGCTGCTCCTTTTCTATAGTGTGAACGTCGGCTGGTGGAGTTTAGTAGGGCCCTCCTTCTTTACCACCTGGCAGGACATCTTTGCGTTCCTCGAGTCCGAGGTAAGTCAATCTACTTTTTTCCTTTATTACATAAAAGTTACACCATGCTATAAACTCAATGCTACATTCCCGTTTCAGCACATTGATGCGTATCTCGGTATTCTGCAATTTTCAACCGGCTGGCTGGGAGTAGCGCCCCAGATGGATTACAAGTACGCCATCATGGACGTCGCCTTTCTGGTTGGTCTAGCTACCCCCAACTACTTTGAATAATATTTGTATTGATGCAAATTGTTTATATAAGTTCATATTTCAATTTAATCCAATAGGACACACTGATACGCGACTGTTGTGATGGCCTTCGGTGTTGGATTACCGAGGAGCAGGCTGCATTCTTCAAGTTGTATGTTACGGGGGCTGCTTCTAGTTGGGGGTCCACGGCAGACTGGTCGGATTTAGACGAGGTTTGTGGAATTACATCTTAATCGCATAATTTTAATAATTAGTTTACCGACACTCTAATGATCATGTTTTTGCTACGTACAGATTATCTGCACATACAACCCAGGGGGTCATTGGGCTATCATACGGCTACGACTCAGGGCGCAGACGATTGTTCTGCACGATAGCCTCGTCCCAAACGCTGATCTGAAACCAGAAGTAGCCAGGGACCGTAAGCAGAAGATGTGGGTGTTGCAGAAGTCACTGTCGGAGATGTTGTCTCGCACTGGCTACTATGATCGTTGTAGCGACGTTGTCTGCTCCCCCACCTGGAATTTCAAGTTCGCACGGGCGGAGGCAGTGATCGAGCAGACCAACAGCGTCTCGTGCGGGCCGATTGCACTATTCACTGCATGCTGTATCGTACGTCGCCGTTTCCCGGGAGAGTTTCCAGATGCTTGGGCCATGCGTCGCACCCAGGCTTTCGATGTGTGGCGCTTCAGTGCAGACCCGGACCAGGGCCCCTCACGCACCGATGCCTGCGCACCCCCTGGCCGGGGTTTGTTTGAGGTTGTATCGGAGCCTTAGGTGTTAGACATGATTTTGTGCACTTTTCACGCATTATTATTGGCAGATATTTTGTGCGGATGTACATTTCACACTTCAAGTATTTTATGCACCACCTATATTATGCTTAAAAATATATATAACACAACAATAATAACGGCATAATACATCCTACTAGTAATACGGAGCTGGGCCGTTTAAGTCTAGGAAAATTGGACAATTCGCTGCATCGTGTCCCGGGCCACCACAGGTGCTACATAAGTGTGGAATGATTGGTCGGTACTCGGATGGACCGGCGACATCGGCGCTCGGGCCAGGACACCTCTTCCAATTATGGCCCACCACACCACACACACTGCAACGTTGCCGCCTTCTGGCATTCCCACCTACTTCTGCCCTCGATGGAATCCGACTTTGTTTCGGTCGACCAGCCTGCCTCGGGCAATCTGGCGTCTTACACGTTGCCTTGGCAATCGCGGTGGGTACTACCCAGTCGGTCGGGTGGTCCATAGGATACACTCGCGCTTTCCATGACTGGACGAGGACCGCACGCTTGTAGTGTGGCAACACATATGCAGTCTGCTCGTGGTTCACATACCTGCGCAAAAAGATTGGAGCGTGAATTAAACATTATCTCGCGTGACTCTTAACCATTATAAAACCGACTTATGGTTCGGGCCCGTCGATACCTGATCGCTGCCGCTGCGTGGGGACACGGTATCAAATGCTGCTGAAACCTCTGGCATGTGCATGTCTTCGACCCAAGGTTTACTGTGTACGCCTTGCCGTTCTGCTCGACGATGTACTCATCGGACTTCCTTGTGTCCTTCACTGACAGGGTTTGTCCTTCGTATTTCGCCTTCATCAGCTCCTGATGTGCCCAGTCAGTCAACACAGTAGTGCCACTCAACGTGGCGCTGGGCCGCTCCGTAAACCAATCAGCAATGGTAGCACGAATGACGTCGAGCATTGAGCACACAGGCAACCTTCGCGCCCACTTCAATACGTGGTTCATGCTCTCTACGGGGTTCGTCGTCATCATGTCATAACGACGAACAGGACACTTCACACGCGCAACCCACGCTTCCCCTACATTCTCCAATAGATGCGTATATGCGGAAGGACACTGCTGCTTCAACGCATCCATATGACGATTATAATCTGAATTCTTGTACGCATAGGCAGCCGATGTGAACAGATCCTTCACTCTCTTCCCATACTGACCTAGATTGGACTTTATGTGGAACGTACAGAGGACGTGGCGTGCCTCTGGTAACACTTGCTCAATCGCAGTTCCAATGCACTTCGCCCCATCGGACACAATCAACACATCTTTCTGCAGGTGTAGTGCCCGGTGTAATTGCAATAGAAACCACCGCCACGTCTCAATTGACTCTGTGGGCCCAACAGCGAATGCAAGCGGGAATAACTGATTGTTTCCGTCTTTCATTACCGCCACGAAGAGGACACCCCTGTACTTGCCCTTTAAATGTGTCCCGTCGATTGCTATGAAAGGCCGCATCAGTGGCCACCCAGCAATCAAGGCACCCAATGCAAAGAATGCAAGCCCGAATTTCTCCTCCATGTCCACCGCGTAATCCGTCACCGTATTTGCATTTGACTCCTTCAGCATGTGTAGGTACGAAGGGATCATCTTGAAAGAACTGTCGTGATCCCCAAAAATTGAGCAAATTGCATGATCCCTAATCTTCCGGGCCATTCCGATCGAGACATTGACGCCTTCTTTCTGCAGCTTTCTCTGAATCATTAGAGGCTCTAACATCTTCTCCTCGACAACAATATCTGCGGCATAATAGCTGCCCAAATGTCTCGATGGGAGTGTCGTCGGATTAGGCCTGTCTGGGTCTGCACTGCACGTATGCGGGACCAGTCTGTACACCGTCCAAAGCGATGCCGTTCCCCTTGCTCGCATCTGAAATTCGCAACCATCAACCCTACACCTCACGCAATACCTCGACTTATCCAACTTCCACGTATCGAAACCACACCTAACATCCACAAGATATTTTGTCAGCTTTTCTTGTAATTTCGCCTTCGTTGGGAAGACTGAGCCGACTGCAAATGATGTGTCCACAGTCTCGTCCACGTGCTCGTCCACCAATCGTTCCGGTAAGTCGAAGTGTGGCCGCGGAAGGTTCCACATCCCATGACTCATCTCTGGGACAATGTATGCTTCCTCAGTCCTCGGCCAAACCGGATTATGCCCTGCTTGCAGCCCGAGCCGCCCCTCTTTCTCGACCCGTTCCTTATTCCGCTCTTGGTCTCTGAGGATATTGTAATACTGTTCCACACCACCGTAACGCAAGGGTGGGTCTGGATCCTCTTCAGCCTCCGATCCCGAGCTACTCTCCTCAGCACGTGCTGTATTTCCAGCATCCTCCGCATGGCCATGCTCTACGGCATCTCCGCCGAGATTCACCGCCGGCTCCGGCACCTCATCGTATTGTAAATGCCTCCCTCCTTCACCGATAACACTGCTCGGATATCCAGCAAAATTACCCATAGCGCTTCTTTCGTATACATTTTCACCAACCGCTCCGTACCCGTGGCTGCTCCCGGCTACATTTGCATGCCCAAAGATATTCATTGTCGGGGTCGTGCCAAATATGCTCTCCATCACACTTCCCGACTCTAAATTGGCGAATGGAAAATTTCGTTCGGCGTCGTAATTTGTTGAGTGTTGTGTATCTTGTATCCCTTATATTAAAAATAATTTCATAAAGACATGTAAACCTTGTAAAATTACTTCAACATAATATGTAGATGACGTCTTTCAACCACACTACAGTGTATCCGTTAAATCAAATTTTACTAGCAGTGTAAAAATAAAACTTACGGTTCAGACCTCGCTCTTCCTCGTCGTGTGAATGCCACTCGCCCTGGTACCATGTGTTACCGCTTAGCCGCTCAAGCCAAGACATTGTTCTGTGTAGTGGATCATCCACCGTTAAGTAACAACATAACAATTTTACCGATGTATTAATACACTTGAATAAGATCACAATAAAAAATAATAAAGTGTAGATAAATTATATTACGATAATAAAATATGTTTAATAGTAATAACAATAATTTTAATTATTATAAAATACAATATGCTAAAAATTTTAACAATAATAATAGTAATAATAACAATGGTAATAATAATGATAACAGCAATAAGACTATTATTATTAGTAACATTATTATTATTAATAACAGTAATTACTAATCTCCACTATAACACCAATAATTTCCTGGAAAGGACCGGGCAGGAACCAACTGATTCGTGTCCGGCCAGCAGGACGAACCACACATCCAACATGGACCTGTGGTTCGTGGTTTATGGGTTCGTGGTGCGCACATCGACCACGAACCATAGACCTTACCACGGACCCTGTGGTTCGTGGTTAGTGGTTCGTGGTTGCATATGGACCACGAACCACAGAGCTTACCACGGTCCAAGTGGTTCTCTAAGACCACGAACCGCAAGATTACAACGGCCCATAGATTTTACACTTAAATAACACAACAAAACAAACACTAATAAATTACTTATTTAATATAATTCTGATAATTAATAATAATACTAATACTAATAATAATAATAATAATAATAATAATAATAATAATATATAACTCACAAATGTAATAAATACTTAAGTTATTAGTAATACTGTAAGTATTAATAATCCCAACAACAATAATATTTATTATTCTAAAATAAGTAATAATAATAGTAACATTAACATAAATTCTGAAATAATAACAAAACAGTAAAAAAAAAAATCTGTGACGTAAAACTAAAAAAAAAGCATATCATACGCAACCATGAATTTAAAAAAAATCACTTTTCTTTATTTACTAAATATAATATGATGACTAAAAAAGCAAATTTAACTAAATTAGTACATACCATTGCTAAAGAAACCATAGATCTACAATTTAGGCTTAACAAAACCAACATCACTTACTACACACATTAAATAACTTAGATCCGAAACGAAAACTAACAACTTATTTAGACAACCATTTCAAAGCAACAATTTAAAGATAAATCTCTTACCGAGTGGTCGTACCCTGCCTTAATTCTTCAATTCTTTGTCTCACTGGATGCTCAGAAAATGCGCACGATAAATCTTGCTTCCCCTATAAATTTCTCCTCTTAAACATGAATGTTGGACAGTGCAAATGAAAGAGTATAATTTAGACATCCAAATTTATTGGTTTCATCCATGGTGGGTGGTCAGGAATAAATTATGTCCACCATACCGGGGTCGGGATAATAATACGAGGTTCGTAAAAGAACCATCTCATTGACCGAACCACTTTCCCGTTTCCCAATGCCTGATGGGGAATAAATCCAGCCCCACATCTGCGCAAAGGTTCGTGCACGAACCATGTGGACCGTGGTCAATGTAAATAAACCACGAATCCATTGCCACGTAGAACAGGGGTTCGTCTTCAACAAACCCGGTTCGTCTACGCCCCAGCTCCGTGAACCACGATCCATACAGCCCTAATCACCCTTATTAATTAATCCCCTGGTTCGTGGTTCTTAAGTTGGTTCGTACACGAACCAACACACGAACCAGGGTCTTTTTGGCCTTTTCGGGTACAAAAGTTGAGAAATTTTGTCGGCTGGCATAAAAGATTATTGTCAGGACCTGACCGGGCACTGCGTGTTCGGACTCTTTCATAAATCGACCAGACGCCAAACATGATGCTTTACCAGTTTTATTGGTCCAATCTTGTTAAACCGTTTTTCAAAATCGAATAGTGAATAATAAACGAACATAATTTATTTGGGCTAGCTTTAGTGTTGGCCAGAGAATGAGTCGAGTCGAGCCAAGCCAAGCCAAATTTTGAGTGTGTGTGTTTCGTTCGTTTAATTTGCGAACAAGACTTGTGTTTTCTTAAGCTTTCGAGCTAGTTTGTAATGTTCAAACTTTGATCGTTATAAAATTTTAAAGTTTGAACTCAAAGAGTTTCTGTTCGAATCAATTAAGCTGGTTAAGTCTGATTAAAATTGGGGATTTAAGAATGAGGGTTAAAGTCATTTATAATTTTGTATATTTTATTTTATTTCATTTGATATTTATAAGAGTTTGGTTCGACCTCTGTTTGTGTTCGCAAATGAAGTTTAGATGAGATGAATCAAACTGAATCGAACCGACCTGGGTCGAACTTACAAATGGAATGGTTTGTTTAAAAGTTCTAGCTAGTGTTGGCACAGAGATCCTTGTTGAGCATTATAGAGTCAATATATGGTATATAGATTTTTACATTATTATAAAATGTGTACACAAATAAAATATGTGGATGGGGTTGGGGACTTACTCTAGTGGTCAAGTTCTCCTTCTCCCAACCATAGGTTGGGGGTTCGATTCCCACCCGGCCCCCTATCCCTCCCCTTTATCCCCCTTTGTAATTTGTGTGGTTTGGGCTCCCACACACCTTTGCCGACACATGAGTGTCACTGTTTACCAAAAAAAAATATGTGGATAAGACATGTTCAGGGGTTAGCCAACCGTTTTCCTTTTTACCGTGTACATATTACTAATCACTAATCACTAATCACTTTCTTTTATGATAATAATAATATAAGTAATATTAAGCATTAAACTTTTTATATTTAATAATTAAGCACACATTTTGGTACTCTCAATTTCATTTCATTTTTTTTTTTGTTGTAAGCAAGAGAAAATCCAAAACACAAAATTTAAATTATCTGGGTATAAAATCCATAAGTTAGCCGATAATAGTTGAAGTGATAGATGATATTAAGGACAGAGCCGGCTCCATGGGGGAGCCAATGGAGCATTGGCTCAGGGCCCCAAAATTAGGGAGCCCCATTTTTTTTTTTATATATTTCAAATAATTACATATTTTTTGTAGATTATATAGTATATATATATATGTATGTTGAATATAAAATGGATAGTGGACACGAATTAATGCTAAGGAAATTAATAGGCAATGAACTAATTGTGCAATATTAAAGCAAAGCGATGAGAGATCGAAGAGGAAGTTTCAGTGTTCAATAAAAATACACTCTATAGGGGTACAATGGTATTGATCTATATATAGGCAAAAATAAAGTCTACTAGTGCCAATTAGTCATATATGCAGACAAAATACATAGGCTTTAGCAGCCTTAGTTTACTTTGACAAATGTTATATAGACATTCACGCGTGTTCTTCAACACTCCCCCTTGAATGTCGTCGATATAAAGAATATGCCTCATTAAAACCTTACTTGGAAAAAACCCAGTGGGAAAAAATTCAAGTGAAGGAAAAAGAGTACATTATTCTTATATCCGATGCTCCCCTGATTTGAACATCATTTTAAATCTCGAAGCCGTCGCATTCCAATTTTCTTCACGAGCTTCTCGAACGTTGTAGTCGGCAATGCCTTGGTAAATAGATCCGCTAAATTATTTTATGATCGAATTTGTTGCACATCGATTTCACCATTCTTTTGAAGATCATGAGTGTAGAAGAATTTTAGTGAAATATGTTTCGTTCTATCTCCTTTGATATAACCCCCTTTCAACTGGGCTATACAAGCCGAATTATCTTCAAATAAAATTGTTGGGGGCATTTGTGGTTCAATGATTAAACCACAACTATTCAATATATGCTGAGTCATTGACCTCAACCATACACATTCTCGACTTGCTTCATGGATTGCTAATATCTCGGCATGATTAGAAGAAGTAGCAGTTAAAGTCTGCTTCATTGATCTCCAAGAGATGGCAGTTTCGCCACAAGTAAAGACATAGCCTGTCTGGGATTTGGCTTTGTGTGGGTCTGATAAATAACCCGCATCGGCATAGCCGATTAACTCATTTCGAGAGTCTTTTGGGTAAAATAACCCAAGATCAATGGTTCCCTGGAGATAGCGAAAGATGTGCTTTATGCCTTTCCAATGTCGTTGAGTGGGGCAAGAACTGAATCTTGCGAGTAAATTGACTGCAAACGCGATATCAGGTCGCGTGCTATTTGCAAGATACATTAAAGCACCAATTGCGCTTAAATATGGCATTTCTGGGCCAAGTTGCTCTTCATTATCTTCTTTTGGCCTAAATGGATCCTTTGCAGGATCAAGTGCCCGAACGACCATTGGATTATTTAGCGGATGAGCATAATCCATTCGAAATTCCTTTAATACCTTTTGGGTATAAGCTGATTGATGAACAAATATGCCTTTTTCCAAATGCTCAATTTGTAGGCCAAGGCAAAATTTCGTTTTCCCGAAATCTTTGATTTCGAACTCCTTTTTCAGATATTCGACCGCCTTTTTCAACTCTTCAGGAGTTCCAATTAGATTTAAATCGTCAACATAGACTGCGACGATCACAAATTCTGACCCACTTTTCTTTATAAATACACAAGGGCTAATAGGGTCATTTGTATAACCTTCTTTTATCAAACTTTCACTGAGGCGGTTGTACCACATTCGGCCAGATTGCTTGAGCCCATACAACGATTTTTGCGATTTGATGGAATAAGTTTCTCTGGGTTTTGAGTTGCAAAACTCAGGTAATTTAAACCCTTCAGGTATTTTCATATAAATATCATTTTCCAATGAGCCATATAAATATGCAGTAACAACATCCATCAGCCTCATTTCGAGATTTTCTCGTACTGCTAGACTCATTAGATACCTGAATGTTATTCCATCCATAACTGGGGAATATGTTTCCTCAAAATCAATTCCCGGTCGTTGTGAAAAACCTTGGGCTACAAGCCTTGCCTTATATTTGGCAATTTCATTATTTTCATTTCTTTTTCTCACAAACACCCATCTGTAGCCAACAGGCTTCACATTTTTTGGTGTTTGGACAATAGGGCCAAATACTTTTCGTTTATTCAGTGAATCTAGTTCAGACTGAATCGCATCTTTCCATTTTGGCCAATCATTTCTTTTCCGACATTCTTCAACTGATCTTGGTTCAGGATCCTCGTTGTTTTCCATTACATCGAGTGCAACGTTGTATGCAAAAGCATTATCAACGTTTGTTTCTTTTCGGTTCCAACATTTCCCAGTATTGATATAATTGAAAGAAGTTTCAATAACTTCATTTTCTTCTGGGTGAATATTTTCAGGTTCAACCTTTTCGGGGGTTGAATCAATTCCTCCTTCGGGAGTATCATCGGTGATTGATTTATCACATATATGGATAATTTTCTTCTTTCGTGGATTTTTGTCATTGGAACCCAAAGGCCTACCACGCTTCAGGCGTGCAGTAGATTCATTTGCACTCGGAATATGCCCTTCTGGGACATTTGTATTGGCTGGTGCATTTGCTGCATCATTTATATATGATTTTGTAACTTTAGCAGCATCATTAAAAGCATCGGGTAATTGATTTGCAATTCCCTGCAAATGCACAATTCTTTGAACTTCAAGTTCGCATTGCCTTGTACGAGGATCAAGGAAATCAAATGGATTTTGCCAAAATATTTCCTTTTTCAGTTGATCATTTCCTCCCCCTAATGTCGGGAATTGAGTTTCATCAAAATGACAATCTGCAAATCTTGCAGTAAATAAATCACCCGTTTTTGGCTCAAGATATTTAATAATCGAGGGTGATTCATACCCGACATATATGCCCAACCTTCTTTGAGGTCCCATTTTTGTGCGTTGTGGTGGCGCTATTGGTACATAAACCGCACACCCAAAAATTCGCAAATAGGATATATTGGGCTCCTTTCCAAACACAATTTGTGTAGGGGAGTAGCTATGATAGCTTGTCGGCCTTATTTTCACAAGTGCTGCTGCATGCAATATAGCATGTCCCCAAGCAGAAACAGGGAGTTTTGATTTCATTAACAAGGGTCTTGCAATTAATTGCAATTGTTTAATAAATGATTCTACCAGACCATTTTGCGTGTGCACATGAGGCACATGATGTTCAACAGTAATTCCAATCGACATGCAGAAATCATCAAATGCATGTGATGTATATTCTCCAGCATTATCAAGGCGTATTTTCTTTATCGGATGATCTGGAAACTGTGCTCGCAATTTTATAATTTGTGCAAGTAACCTTGCAAATGCCAAATTGCGAGTTGATAATAAACAAACGTGTGACCAGCGTGATGACGCATCAATTAGTACCATAAAGTACTTGAAAGGTCCACACGGTGGATCAATAGGTCCACATATATCGCCTTGAATTCTTTCTAGGAATGTAGGGGATTCAATTCCCACTTTTACTTGAGATGGTCTGGTTATCAATTTCCCTTGTGAACAGGCTGCAAAGTTGAACTCATTTGGGTTCAATATCATTTGCCTTTTCAATGTATGGCCATTTGAATTTTCAATAATTCGCCTCAGCATTACACTGCCAGGATGCCCAAGTCTATCGTGCCAGGTAATAAATTCACTAGTAGCTTTCAAGCATACTAGGTTATGTATTTCTGCAGCACATATTTTTGTGTAGTATAAGCCAGAGGAGTAACATGGCAATTTTTCATTCACAAATTTTTTGCCATTTTCAATTCGAGTTATCAAAAGATACTCGTGATCTGCCTCTTTTGAAGTTTCAATGTGATATCCATTTTTTCGAATATCGTTGAAGCTCAGTAAATTTCTTCGAGCTTTGCGTGAGAATAAGGCATTTTCAATTGCCATTTTTGTCCCTTCAGGGAGAAATATAACAGCTCTACCGGAGCCTTCAATGCATTTTGCATTACCGCTTATAGTTTTCACTGCGGTCTTTTCCAATTTTAAATTGGAGAAATAGCTTTTGCTTTTCAAAATGCTATGCGTTTTTGCACTGTCAATGAGACAGATATCATCTCCGACTTTTGAATTTCCAGCATCCATTTCTTTACAAGAATATAAGAAGGTTATTAAACATCAGCAATATAAATATTATTGATGCAAAACATATTTGTATTATACATGGATAATAAAAAGGGAAGTACAAGATATCATTACTTATATTCAACAGGAATTATAAAAGACAAATACAAAATATATATAGCTATATAATATATTATTTAGTAACAGTTTTTGGCTCAATAAAATCATCAGCTTCCAGGTGCGTGATATTATCATTTAATATATCATCATAAGTATCATCGTGGGCATTATGGTGTGCTTCAACACCTGGTCTTTCTTTTCGTTTCGAGGCCTGATACAGTTCAGCTAAGTGTTTAGCTGTGTGGCATGTTTGAGCCATATGGCCTTTAATTCCACAATGATCACAAATTTCATCATTTTGTTTATGCTTTCTTGCATAATTTCTTTGTTGTGGTTTGTAAGGCCTTCTGGTATCATATCTGCGATTTTGCTCAAATCGAGGCTTATTTCGATAATTATTTTGACGAGATGATTCACCTCGGCCTCGATTGTGATACCGATTTTGGCCACGATCATCATTTTGATTTTTAAAGTGCCCACGATCACGCACATATTTCGATGATTGAGCCGCGTTCACCTCAGGGAACGGTTTTGCACCTGCGGGCCTAGATTCATGATTTCTCAACAACAATAGGCTGTTTTGTTCAGCCAATAATAAGCAGGTGATAAGATCAGAATATCTCTGAAAACCTTTTTGACGGTATGTCTCACTCAATACTGAGTTTTTAGCATGAAACGTAGAATACGTTTTTTCAAGCATTTCTTCTTCAGATATCTTTTGCCCACATAATTGCAATTGGACCGTAATTTTGAACACAGCGGAATTATATTCCCGGACTGTTTTGAAGTCCTGAAGTCTCAGGTTTGTCCAGTCATCAAGGGCTTTTGGAAGCACCGTCTTTTTAAGATTATCATATCTTTCTTTCAACTTTTCCCACAATGCCAGTGGGGATTCCACAGTCACGTACTCCATTTTAAGTGCCTCTTCGATATGATGGCACAAGAAAATCATGGCTTTTGCCTGATTTTGATGGCTGGGATTTTTGCCTTCAGCAATAGTATCTTCCAGACCCATTGAAGTAAGATGCATTTTTACATCTCGGGCCCAGGACATATAATTGCTTCCTTCAACGGTTAAGGGAGCAAATTCCTGCTTTGCAAGGTTAGCCATAATCTTATTGAAAATTTTGGAATAAGAAATTATACCTCAAATTCTGGTAATCCGGGCAGAGTCTACTCGTGCTGATAACGTTTTGTAGATTATATAGTATATATATATGTATGTTGAATATAAAATGGATAGTGGACACGAATTAATGCTAAGGGAATTAATAGGCAATGAACTAATTGTGCAATATTAAAGCAAAGCGATGAGAGATCGAAGAGGAAGTTTCAATGTTCAATAAAAATACACTCTATAGGGGTACAATGGTATTGATCTATATATAGGCAAAAATAAAGTCTACTAGTGCCAATTAGTCATATATGCAGACAAAATACATAGGCTTTAGCAGCCTTAGTTTACTTTGACAAATGTTATATAGACATTCACGCGTGTTCTTCAACAATATTCTTTTAATTTCGCAAAGTCTAATTTCACTTTCTCCTATTCTTCTATTTTCGGTTCCTCAATTCCAAATTTCAATTCAATTCTAACTTCAATTCCCATAGTTTCCCAATTCCCAACTGCAACTCTTTATTTCTTTACTTTCCTTTCCAAATCCCAACTCAAGGTATCTAAATGCACTAAACCATGATTATAAATGTGATATTGGGGCCTCTTGATATTTGAAAAATTTAAAACATATTGATTGTTTTTCTAATGTGATTATTGTGTATAAGAATATTGTTAACCGTTTAGCTTAAAAAAATCAAAATTGAAATTGCTCAAATCTTTGTATTTATTTTATTATATTTTTAATGTATTTAACGTATTTAGTAAGTACTCCCTCCGTCCCATATATAACGCTTTGTTATTGTTGGTCACGAGAATTAAGGTACAGTTGATTTTTAAATATATGATGGGGTCACATAGTTGTTAGAGGGAAAATATTTTTATTTATAAAAAGGAAACATTTATGATGGAACATAAAAAAATAGTAAATAAGACATTTTAGTTGGAACAAAGGGAGTATGATTTATTTATTTTATTTTAAATTTATTAGTTAATATTTAACAAAATTTTTATGATTATATAGTGCCCAATAAAAATATTTGGCTCTGGGCCCAAAAAGTTCGAGGGCCCTGATTAAGGGAGAGTAGTCCACATGAAGACGTCGCTCGAGGAAAGTTTACTCCCTTTTGCGAGCCAGCCAGCAATTGAACTAGTCTCAAGCATAACAAATTTGAAATGTTCTAACTCTACTCAACTTCTTTTTTTTTTTTTGTTTCTTTTTTATAATAACCTAAGTACTAGTAAGCAATTAATCTTTTATATTTAATATTAAGTATACACAATTTTGTACTCTACATATCATTTGAATCTTCAAACTAATACTCTTGAATAAGGTTTGTTTTTAGTATAAGTATTAGCAAAGATAATTTGAAAAACTTAAGAAAATGAAGTATATAATAACTAATAAGTGGTAAAACATGGTATAATAAGTGAAAATAAAAACTTCAAAAATGTAAAATAAATTCATGATTTCAACTATTATGTTTATTGTTCTTAGTCATCATGTTTCATTAGTTTAGTCATTATGTTCCATGATTTTAGCAAACATTAGTTTAGTCATTATGTTCCATGATTTTAGCCATTATATTTACTGTTGTTAGTCATTATGTTGCCTAAGTTTAGTCATTATGTTTCATGCTATGAGCCGTTTTCTTTAATGCTTGTATCCATTCTGTTTGATTATTTAGTACAGTAAATAAATGCCTTCTATATAGTGAATGGAAACACTATCTACCATCTCCTTATATATTATGTCTTGTGAATATAAGCTTTTTATCCAATAAATATAGATTTTTTTTTTATTTATTTGTGTTATTAGATCAACATTATTTATTTTTTACCAACAGCAGTTGGCTTGAGTGAATGAGGGCTCTAGTCGCTTAAGCAAGGTTTCGGGTTCGAGCCTTGTGAATGCAAAAAACTGCTTTGGGAGAGGCGCCCTTAATTGCCCTTGCAGATCCTCGAGGGATTAGTCTTGGGTCCAATGTGGCCTGGGGATACCCTGGTATTTACCTAAAAAAAACATTATTTAAAGTGAATATAACCTAAAAACTTACTAAAGCTGCAAAAAGTAAAAAAGTTAAAATAAATTAGTAAGATATACTTCCTCTGTTCTCAAATGTTTATTACAAACCAACTTTTTACGCAGTCCAATGCATATTTTAAACCATTAATAACTCAAGTTCGATACAAGTAAAAATTATTGAAGTTCGATATTTAAAAACTACACGACGAGACGAATCTAATAAGATCTCACTTGACTATATTTTAACTTGTATAACTATGATAAAACTTTAAGTAAAAGTCTGTGCGTGAATAGTAACTTTTTTTCAAATATCAAAAACATTTGAGAACGGAGGAAGTATAAAATTACATAAATATCATTCCCACATCTACGCCATTCATTAGATAAAAATTAGATCTAATGGCTATTATTTAGAGCAGCATATGATGGAATTTGGTTCCAGCAAAGGAACCATACTGGCAGCCTACTATCTGCTTCGAGAAAGATTTCAGGCAACGGAAACAGTGACCCTAAATCATCCCCCGAGTTTGTATGCAGGGGCGGACGCACGTTTCGTCTACCGGGGGCACGGGACACCGCTTAAATTTGTGTTGTAAGGTAAAAAATATTTATGCTTAGTTTAGTGCACCCGCTTAAATTTTTATGGGGACCCCAAAACCTTGTGAAATCTGATTTGCGAAATCGAATAGGTAATGATTTTTTGATCAACGATTCTCTTATTTGTACTCGTCGCATGATTCTTCTCAGTACTATGCCTTTTCCATCGGACATTCGTCCCATTCAGGCTCTCCTCCTCACGAGGTTCTTTTGGTGTACTCCCTCGAAAGGAGTTCTTCTTGAGACCCAACCCCTGGCCTCGGCGATTCTCAACCTTGTTGCTATGCCTTTAGCAGATTTCTTCCTCGCCCATCTGTACGCGGGCATAATGGCTACTGTGTCGGGCTGGGAAAAGGGTTTCCCTGATAAAGCCCGTGGTCCATTATGGTTTTTTCATCTATAGCTGGTGTGGCATTTCCGTGATATCTCCAAATTTCCTGCTCAAGATATCTCTCCTAGTTATTTTGCCGCCCCTGATCTCCTTAGGTCATCCCTTCCTGCCCTATCGATCCCACATTGGATCAATTATTTCTTAGGCCGAACTGTCGATCAGTCTTTTTCCCAGTATCATTATAGGAGGACCGAATTCGACTGGGTGAGGGAGATTGCCACTGCCCCCTTCGGGACTATCCTTCACGTATCTCTTGCTCAGATGTGGAATAGATGCATACTTCCCCGTCCCATTTTCAATGGCTCTTCATTTCTGTCCATCAAGACTGCTATCCCCTCTGAGGTTTATAATCCCCACTTGGTTAGCCGTCAATTCGGCTTCGGTCAAGACTTGGTAATAGCTCTCCGGGCCGATAAGCGCCTTTCTGCTCTGCAGGCCGCGCACAATGTTCTTTGTACCATAAGCGTTTACTTGAATTCAAGGTGGTGAAATTTAATGTTCGTCCTGGACTTGCTACTTCTCGTTTTCGGACTTGGTGGGACGGCATTGCTCGTACTTTTTTCGGCACTGATCTCAATTCACTCTTACGGCGTGGTGGATTCTCTCCTATTCTGGCTTTTCCCTTGCACCTTTCATCTTCGCCGAATTCTACTCCCCAGCGCACTCTTGGTTCGCCTTCTTCCTCTCATCCAGGTAAATTTCTTTCTTCCCCCTTTTTTTTTTTTTTCAGAGTGTCCTTTCTCATTTTCACATTTCTCACCTTCTCTTTCTTCTTCTTTTGACTTTAGATGCTCCTCATTCTTCTACTTCGGATCCTGGTCGAAAGAGGCCCGCTTCGTCTTTAGACCCTCTTGTCGGCTCTCTCCCTCCAGCTCAGACTAGAAGGCGTTCATCTTGGCGAGTGGGTTTAGTGTCTGGCTCAGTTGTGTAATTTGATCGCCGGGCAATCCGATGTGGAATTTGTCAATCCAAAACCGATTCTCGTTCTCCTATCTCATCTCGAACAACACTTCCATGCAGAGATGGTCTCTCTAAATCTGAGTAGTTCTCTTCAGATGATTATGAAGTCTGTCCTTTCTATGGACCAAGAGCTGGTAGCTCATTTGGTGATGCGGAACAAGCTTGCTGCCGAACGTGAGGCTGCGGCCTCTTCACAAGCCATCTTTGATAACTATTCGGCGGAATACCGGACTACAATAAACGCTCTCTCTGAAACGGAGTCCCTGGAGCATAAGCATTCTGAAGATCTTTCTTTAGTTCGCTCACAGATAGCCAAACTTCAACAAAAGGAACGAGAGTTGGAATCAGCTTTGAACCAGACTAGACGAAAATCGGCCGATTTAAAGCAATCGATAAAAGACCTTCGTCAATCGGCCGAAGCCCCCAAAGCCATGATCTTGGACTTTCAACGGGATGCTGCCTACCTTGCCATGCCGTCGAGTTTTAATGATTACATACTTGGCACTTTCCAAGAAAAGTGGGCCGAAACTCAATCCTTAGCCGGCCACCTCGATCAAGCTATTAAAAGCCTTGGTGGGAAAAGTGTTGCTTATGTTCTTTCTCCCCCGACTTTATTTTCCTTAGACCCGTCGGAGATAGAATCTTCCCCGTCGGATGATGCTCCTTCCTCTTCAAAAGCTCCTGCAGGTACTCTATCTTTTCCCCTTTTGTCATTTGATTACTCTTTATGTCTTCTTACTTCACCATCCTTTTTCTTTTACTTATCTTAGGGAAATCTCATGCTGGTACTAATTTGGCCACCGATCGTCCTTCTTCAAGCAACGTTCCTGGCCCTTCTTCGACAGCGGGTTCAGATTTGATGATATCTACACTCAACCCTTCTATCGACGCTCTCCAAGGATTAGACGACGATATCCATTTCGACGACAGCGCTGATCATTAGTTTCCTTTGTGTTATTTGACTATGTATATGGGCCGAAATTTCGCCCTGTTCTGCTTTTAAATATGGATTTTGGCTATTTTTACCAACTGTTGTCGGCCCTCTTTCTCTTTTTGGCCGACGGAATGTACTTGGATTCGTATCTTTTTATTTCTGCAATATGATTCGTATCTTATTCATTCCGCGATTTTTTCGGTCTTCTTCACTACTGATTTCTGAATGTTAGCAGCTTTTTTCGGGAATCAGCTGTAACGTTTTCCCATAAATAACATTTAATATTGACCGCTTCTTCTGCCAAGTACTTATCCTTCTTCTATAAATACCCGGCTTTTATAAATGTTTATCCATCACTTCTTCAACTTAGTATGGCTTTCCTTTTTCCTTTATTCAATCACTTATCTCCAGTGCCCCCATGGTTTCTAGATCATGTATCTTCAAGGATTTCCAGACGTGATACGAAAACTTTCCGCCCATGTGGCACGAGTTCAGCTAATATCCTTCCCACTATGTTCGTTTGGGCGAGGATCTCTACTGGTTATTCCAAATGAAGGTCTCGACGGCTATGCAGACATTCCTCTTTTCTACTTTGCGGTTGCATATCCTGTCGGACCTTTTCTAACGGGGAACCCACTTCTTTTTGTGGTTTCCCCATTCTCTTCTCCCTTCCACCACCTTTGGTGACTTCCTCGCTGCACTTCTCATATTTCTGTCCGAGATAGTGCAGAGGCTGTACCTGAATTTGACTTCTACCTCTGGGACGTTGTACTATTCGTTCTAGCATTCCCAGGGGCCGAGGCTAGGTGGTTGGGTTAATCGGCGGTGCTACTGTTCTGAAATCAGTGGTCTCGCCTTCGCCGATATCTCTAGGCGGCATTTGTATAAGGCTGGAAATCCTTAAGTTCCTTCTTTTAGGACCTTTCCCTTGTATATGCCTGCTTAGCATAGGACGTTTCCCTTGTATATTGTAATTTCGGACTATCGACGCCGTCCTCGGCCGAAGTAGTACCGTTTCTATAATGCTTGTTTTTGCAATAAAATCTTTACTTTTTCGCCTCACTTGATGTTTAATCCCACACTGATGGATAATATTTCTTCATATATCTTGCATTCACTGGATTTGACATCTATTCGCCATTTTCATCCACCAACATGTATGCTCCATTCGGTAATTTCGTCTGAACAATAAACGGCCCCTCCCAATTGGGGCTCCACTTACCTAACCGGCCATCTTTCTGTTTAGGTGGCCATATAACTTTCCAAACTAAATCGCCGACTTCAAATCGTTTCACACGGATTCGCTTGTTATACCAATCGGCCACAATATCTTTATTTTTCTGTAAATTCTCAAAAGCTTGCACCCGATCAGAATTAACTTCCAATAATTCATTCTTCATCGCACAATCATATTGTTCAGCCGTCACTAGATCTGCTTGGCTTGTTCTTAAGGTCGGCACTGTTATTTCGGCTGGAAGTACTGCGTCCATTCTATAAGTCAGCCGAAATGGTGTAAATCCAGTGGCTGAAGTCTTGGCATTTCGATAAGCCCACAATGCTTCAGATAACTTCTCATGCCACTTCCTTGGTTGATCTTCTATCATTTTCTTTATAATTCCTATCAACTGCTTATTAGTGGCCTCTGCCTGTCCATTCCCTTGTGGATAATATGGCGACGAATGCACAATCTTTATCCCATACTCTTTCGCAAAGGCCTTGACTTTTTCTCCCATAAATACAGTCCATCTGTCTGTTAGAATCGTTTGTGGAATTCCAAATCTATATATCAACTGTCTCTTAATAAATTCGATCACTTCTTCTTGCGAAATGCTGACATAAGCCTGAGCTTCGGCCCATTTTGTGAAATAGTCCGTTGCCACTAGTACAAACTCATGCCTTTTCGATGAAGAAGGATGAATCTTCCCAATTATATCCATAGCCCATCCCCGAAATGGCCATGGCTTAATCATTATATGCATCTCTTCGGCCGGTAACTTTTGAATCGACCCATGCTTCTGACATTCGCGGCATCCTTTGGCATATTTCTCACAATCAATTCCCATATTCGGCCAATAATATCCCAGCCGAATAATACTCCATTTCATCGATTTTCCTGCGCGGTGTGCGCCGCATATTCCTTCATGGACTTCTCCCATTACTCTTTTAGCATCTTCTTCTCCGACGCATCTGAGTAACACTCCATCAATGGCTCGCTTAAAGAGTAACCCTCCTATCACTATATAATCCATCACCTTCTGCTTCTCAACTGGACTAGCTTCGGATGGATTTTCCAAGGTCTGTGCTATCTTCTTTATCCATTCGGCCTTTTCAGTTTCGGCCAAATATATTTCCAAATTTCCCGCTATCGGCATCAGCCGATACCTGGCTGCATGCTGAGCCAGTTCGTTAGCTAATTCGTTTTTCTCCCTTGGGATGTATTCGATGTATACCTCGTCGAATTCTTCTAACAAACCGATTGCTTCTTCGTACAATCCAATTAGTTGGGAACTTTTGACCGAAAAATCTCCTAACAACTGCTGAATAACCACTTGTGAATCTCCTCTGATTACGATAGCTCTTATTCCTTCTTCTATAAGTCGTCGTAATCCCGAGATTAATGCCTTATATTCAGCTTGGTTATTCGTATATAACTTCGGTAACTGTACGAAATACTTGTATATCTTTCCCTCCGGTGTATGTAGAGTAAACCCTGCTCCAACTCCTGAAGCGGCTTTTGAACCATCGAACATCATTATCCATGGTTGCAGATATACGATTCCTTCATCATTTATTTCTTTCGGCCGAACTTGATCCCCGATGTCCTCGGACACTGGGAGCATTACATGATCGGCCAAAAAATCGGCTACAATTTGCCCTTTCATAGCCCTAAGTGGCTGATATTTCAAGTCATATGCATTTAACTTCATGGCCCACTTGGCCATTCTTCGGCTACTGATTGGATTATTCATCATAATTTTTACTATATCAACCGAAGCTACCACTATCACTTGCCGTGGTTGAATATAATATTCCAAGTTTTTGACATGCATGATAAAGACTTAAACACAAGTTATGAATCGGCGAGTACCTTAATTCGGCATCCCTAAGGATTCGGCTTAGATAGTAAATCGCCCGATCTCTTCCTTCATCGTCCTCTTGAGCCAACAGCGCTCCAATAGACTCTTCGGCTGCTGCTATGTACAATTTGAGCAGTCGACCCAAAACTGGAGGGACCAACACTGGTGGATTCACCAAGGCTTGCTTCAATTGCTCAAAGGCTCTCTGTTGATCACCTCCCCATATGAATTCCTCCTCTTTCTTTAACCTTAGTAAATCGGTTAATGGTTTCGACTTTCCGGCCGCATTTGCCAAAAATCGCCTCAAGAAACCGATCTTTCCAAGGAATTTCTGCAAACTCTTCTTATCATGTGGAGGCCTGGCTTCTTGGATTGCTCTGGTCTTATTCGCATCAACTTCTATGCCCTTATTGTGTACCAAGAACCCAAGAAAATTTCCTGCTTGCACTCCAAAAGCACACTTAGCTGGATTCATCTTCACTCCATGTAATCTCATTCTTGCGAACACCCTCCGCAAATCGTCCAAGTGGCTTTCCATATCTCTAGATCTGACCATGACATCATCGATATAGACTTTAACACATTCCCCTATTAGATCATGAAAAACGTAATTCATGGCCCTTTGATAGGTAGCTCCTGCATTTTTCAAACCGAATGGCATTACTACCCATTCGTATATCCCTATGGCTCCAAGGCACCGAAATGCAGTTTTATGAACATCTTCTTCGGCCATAAAGATTTGGTTGTATCCTGAATATCCATCCATGAATGACAACATCCCCTGTTTTGCGGCCGAATCAATCAACAAATCAACAATAGGCATCATATACTCATCTTTAGGAGTGGCTATATTAAGATTTCTGAAATCGATACAAACTCTCAACTTCCCATTCTTTTTGATTACAGGAACAATATTCGATAACCACTCTACATATTTAGCTGGCCTCACAAATCCGGCCGCTAACAATTTTTCTATTTCCTCTTTTATTCTTGGAACTATTTCGGGCGCTGCCCTCCTGGCTGGCTGTTTATGCGGCCTGAACCCTTCTTTGATTGGCAGTCTATGTTCGATAATCGATCGCTCCAATCCTGGCATCTCTGTATAGTCCCATGCGAAACAATCATTGAACTCGATTAGGACCTCCTTGAATCGGCTTGTCATCTGCTGATTTAAATTTGCACTCAATGGGATCTCCCTCGGGTGATCATCTGTACCAACATTGACCATTTTCAAGGGGTCTTGAGCTTTGAAATCCGGTGTTCATTTTGGAATTGCATCCATTAATTCGCTCCATCCTGCTTTGTCGTCTGAAACTCCGAGTTCGGCCGATTCGAACTCGATTGCTTGATTCGGTTGTGCATCCATCATTTACTTTCTTCTTCGACTGGCCGTTCGTCGGCCTGATATCTAACCTCAAACCCCAAATCTGTCCAATCACACTCGACAACCCGCGGGTACCGATCCCCTATCACCGCTAGGAATGGTTGTATGGGTTCTTCGTATAACACCACATCAATTCGGCCGGCTGAGCTGACTGGAAACGGAGGTTGGTCTCCTTCCACTTCTTCAACTGTGCCGTCATTTTTCCAGAACCACACTTTTTGGTGCAGCGTTGACGGCAAACAACGAGATGTATGTGTCCAGCATCGGCCTAAAAGGGCCGCATACGGGACTTCGGCATCTACAACAAAGAACATGGTCGGAATCGATATCTTTCCGACCGTTACATCCACCAAAATACACCCTTCGGCCGCGGTTTGGACTCCCACAAAACTCAATACTTTCATCCTTGTAGGGAGTAAATCTTCCTTTGAACGGCCAATCTTTGTCAGTGTAGCCAATGGCATGATATTGACGGTTGCTCCTCCGTCAATAAACATTCTTCTGAGCGGTCTCCCATTGACCCAATCCTTCACATACAAAGGTCTCACATGTTGAGACATCTTTGCAGTCGGCGGTAGAATCGTGCTTGGTTGAGCTTCCGGGACAAACGCCTCATAGCCTTCTTCAACTACTTTCTCAATTTCGGCCTCAGGTCGAAATGCTTCAAGTTTGGCGAAACAGAAATCCACAATGGGCTCTTCATCGCCGAAATATTCTCCCTCTTTCTGGCAGAAGACCACAGCCGGTTCAGAATCAGACCAATATTGTTCCTCTGTCGTTGTGGTCACTCCTACCATGCTTACACTAGACCCGAAGTCGAACTTGAACTGTCCGATTGAAAGTGTATCACTATTCGGGACAATATTCGTTTTCGGCTTCCATTCCCTTGTTCGGACTGGTCTAGGCTTCCACTCTTCTTTTGCTTTCGACTGTTCGTTTTTTATTTTCGGCTGTATTACTTTCGGCCGAAATTCAGTTTTGTTCTTTAGCCGATCCTGTCATTCTTTCGGCTTCCTCTCTTCTTTCCCTTCGGACTTCAAACGAGCCAAAAATACTCTATTGAGTATTCTTCCTTCCGAGAACGAACAATCGTCTGGGAAGTCCTCTTCCATATACATCATACCGTACTCCTCTTGCTCAGAAACAGCAGCTGCTTTAAGCCGTTGCATTCTTCGTTTGAAAGTACGATATGATCCCTTTCCTTTCGGAACTTTTCTCTCTGCCCTCCAGGCTGAATGGTCAAATCGGCGTTGGCCAAAATGCCTCTTTTCTGGAGAATTTTGGACCCATCGGCCTACCTGAGTATTCGCTGGTGGCCTTCTGAGCTTCTTCATTTCGGGACTGACAGCTTCTTCAGGAACTGTGATCTGAATCACAGTTTTTCCATTCTGCTTGTCAGCTGTTAACTTCATCTCTGAATCCCATCCGTTAGTTATGATTTTCAACGTTGGCCTCTCGCTCTTATCTCCGATCTCGATCTCCTGATGTTTCTCCGATTGCTTGATCCACTCCTTTACCTCATAATTCCCCAATCGGTCGAAAACATCTGTAACTTTCTCCTTTCCCTTCGGAGATCCTAATCGTTTCCATACTCCTGACTTTTGAGCCGATGGCCGATCTCCAAGCCGATCGTGCACAGAACTCTTGCTAGATGATGTTTGCTCCCCCAATCGGTCATGCACAGATCTATTCTGGTCGGGATGTACCATCACCATGTTGGCAATAGGGTACGGATTCTTATCGATTGCCATAAGCCTATCTGGGAACTTCAGCTTCCCATCATCGACATACTTCTGAATTAGCTTCCTAAAATGTCCACAAACCGCCATGGAATGAGTAGCCGATCCATGGAATCTGCACCATCCGGCTTCCAATTGATCCTTGGTGGGCTGTGGATGGTTTCCTTTAAATTCCAGCAATCCTTTCTTCTGGCAATAATCAAATATTTCGTCCATTTGTGACAAGTCGAAAGAATAAAATCTTTGAGATTCATCCCCTCCTTCTTTCTCCTTGCCTCTGGCTGGCCGAAGTGCTGGACAAGTCATAGGCTTTTTTATGATTAATTCTGCCCTTGCAACCTCGGCTAATGCGGGAACGTCATCCGTGTTGTACTCTTCCTGGACTTCACATCCATCCAGAGACTCAGCAAATGAAGCAGCTGACTGGATAGGTTGTGATCTTCCACTTTGACTTCGGCTTGATTTGAAAGCCGCTTGTTCTGCCAAATAAGTCTCCATCCTCATAGCTTCGGCCGTTAATTCGGCCACAGTCCTTGGTCTTGTAACCATCAATCTATCCTTGATGGCAAACTTCAAATTCTGCTCAGGATTTGAATATATTCATGCTCAGGCAGCATTGTTTTCATCTGAGCCTTCACTGCATAAAACCTTTCAATGACTTCAGTAACTGATTCAGACGCCTTCTGCTTGGTTGACGTCAGATCAACTACCGAAACTTCAGGACTGGTATTATAGAATCGGTCATGGAAAAACCGCTCCATCTCGGCCCATGTATTGACCGATCCCGCTGGCAAATTGATGTACCACTCAAATGCTGGGCCAGTTAATGACAAGCTGAACAATATCAACTTGTGAAAATCGTTTTGTGCAATTCTGGTGCATTGAGCTGTAAATCGGCCAATATGCTCAATTGTAGAGCGGCCGACTTCTCCAGAAAAAGTGTTAAAATCTGGAACCTTTACTCCTCTAGGCAGTGGATACTGCTCCTCAATATAATCTGGATAAGGTTTCCGATACATCGGCCTATTCTCCTGGCCGATGATATTTCCAAACTGAGTACGAATAATCTCAGCAATTAACTCCCTGTCAACCAGTTGTGGTGGATTCTGCTGCGGTGGTGCATATTGTTGTTGGACCACTGGAGCAGGCGGTTGAACGACTGGTTGAGGCGGTTGATTCTGTTGCTGATCGTACCTTTGCTGCGGAGGGACAAAAGGCCGAGGTCCGTGCCCTCCTGGCGGCCGAAAGGCCTGCTGTTGAAAATTATGAGGATTTTGCATCGCAGGTGGTGGATTTTGCGCCATTGGAGCTTACTGCGTTCCCATCGGATACATATTCCTCGCTATTTCGGCTCTGAACATAGCTGGCATTGCTGCCAGGATATTGCCTTCTATTTGGCGAACCGAATTAGTAACCGCCGCTTCAACCATAAATTGAACCTGATCTCGGAACCGCGGGGTTAAATCATCGTTTGAAAACTCCTGATTGTGGAAGTGTGATGGTCCGGGGAACCCTGGGGGGAATTCTCCGGCTTCTGCTGCACGCTCTTCCTGGATCGGTGGCAAATCAGTCCTCGCCGTCGTGTTAACCGCTGGAGTTGCTTGTTCGAATGCCATTTCGCGTCCCACTGGGCGTGCCACTGTTTTGGCCCTGGTGTGCCAAAAGGACCTTTTTCTCCTCAAGGGAGGCTACCGGAGAAAGGATCAAACCGGTTATGGGTCCGGAATAATGATAATGCGCCCAAACTTGACTAATTACGCCCAAACTTGACTGAATCTTCTTTAGTATTCAAATGGCAACAAAATACAATGGAGAATCTACCTGTTGTTAAGAAACAACGACGAATTCACCGGAAAAACTAGAACCAAACTACCGGTTGTTGATAAACAACGGTGGACTTGGAAGTAACCGCTATGAGCTAAGCTAGAATCTAGGAAAAACTGTAAAGGAAAGCAGTAATGGAAAGCAGTAAAGATACAAAGAAGTAAATTTGATAAAGGGATTTTGGGGGTTGGATTGATCTCTCTGATTCTGTGCATGGCATCCCCTATTTATAGCCGGAGCTGACATAACCGCTCTCCGGCCGATTCCCCTAAGCCGACTCCACTGTTCGCTTCAATCGGCTGACTTGTTCTCATCTCGGCCGAAATCTTTCCCTCCCGGAGCTTTCTTCCTTTCGGGTCTCTTCTGCTGCTCTGGATCGTTCTCTTTTGATTCTTCGGCCCAATGGATCTCAAACTCAATTCTCTTTAGAAATCCTTCTTCGGCCCATCTTCTATGACCCAATCTTCTCTCCGTGGCCCACTATCCTTTGTGGCCCCAACAATAACTCAAATTGTATATAAGTAAAAATTATAAAAATTTGATATTCTTAAACTATGTGATTAGACGAATCTAACAAGATCTCACATGACTATGTTTTTTCTTATATAACTATGTCTAAAAAATTAGTCAAAATTACCCAATGAATAGTTACTACTATGCAAATGGTTCACTTATATGAGAACGGAGGTAGTATGACATTTCTAATACACATCGTCGTCTCCATCATGGTCGTTCGCTTATTAATTTTGCGAAGTTGTTTTGATTTTTTTTTTAAAAAAAATTTAAGAATGTATTTTATATAAAAGTTATAAACTTGGAAAAAAAAATTCAATGTCTTAGATTTGTGTTAATCGATTATGTCCAGAATTACATTAAGCGGTGTTGGAGGATTGATGCATTAGTATGTTAAATTTTTCTTGATAACGTGCACAAAGTAAAATAAATATGAATATGGCTTCAATATTTTAATTTGAAGAATATACTCTATTAAGATACCATAAAAAAAAATTAGTAAAATTATTCTCTTGAATTGTGTGTTAATAGTATAAATAAATTATTTATTAGGAGACACACGATTATATGCACACATATATAAACTTGGGTGTGTGAATGAGAGCCTAACTAAAATTTGAGGAAAAATAATGATTACATCACTACTACCCAAAATTTTGAATTCATATGAATTTTCATCCAATCTGAATAATTTAGATTTGGCTTAATGGAGGATGCGTACAATGCATATTATACAACTGTAAACACGTGAAATTTATTCGCCACTAAAAATGCGACACGTGCAATTTAAATATTAATTTAATTATTTTTAGGCATTTTAAATAAATTAAATGCTTGAAATAATTATTAATATTTATTGGGCTATTTGGATCAATAATCCAAATGGACCTATGATTGGGCCAATGTGGACAAGTCCAAATGCAAGACACACAAGCCCCATGACTCAATAATGGATGTTCGAAGTAGGTCAGCCCATGAAAATTAATCGGTGTGGACAAGTCCAAATGAAAGACCCACAAGCCCCATGGCCAATGGACACTTAAAGCAGGCCAGCCCATGAAAATTAATCGATGTGGAGAAGTCCAAATGAAAGACCCACAAGCCTATGATCCAATGGACACTTGAAGCAGGTCAGTCCATGGAAATCAGTCAATGTGAACAAGCCCAGATGAAAGGCCCACATGACCCGATAAAAACGTGGATTGGACCAACCCATCGATTGACCCATCATTCACAAACCCTAGGGTTTTCCCTCTATAAATAGAGGCACTCTGTCACACATTAGAGGTCTCCAGACACTACTCACTCTCAAGACTCATATATTTGAGATTCTACCGCAATAAAACGCTGCAGAAATATTAAAGAGGCAAAGAAGTATCAAATACACTTCTACGACCTCTAAACAATCATACTCTGAGACTCATACACTCAGACACATAGAGAGACGACTCATACACGTCTACTCATTCTCAAGACTCATACACTTGAGATTCTACAGTAACAAAACGCTGTAGAAATTTCGAGAAGCCGGAGAAGAAGCATAAAAGCATCTCGACGTCTTCAAAGTTGGAGGAATCAAAGGAGTACCAGAAGTTGAACCCATATAGTTTGATTTTCTACATGTTCTTTGATATTTAAATTTCTCTGTAATTGTAGACATTTCTTGTGAAAATAATAAAATTATTTTGCAGTTTCTGTCTACGCATTTTTGCACCTACAACAACCATCATTGATATCATTGAAACTTGGCACATACTTCCTCCATTATTTTTTTTAGCCAATGCACATTTTCAACGATTAATAACTCAAATTCGGTACAAGTAAAAATTCTAAAAATTTGATATTTAAAAACTACAAGATGAGACAAATCCAACAACATCTCATTTGGGTATATTTTGTCTTCTGTAACAAATGGAAGTCAAAGTGCTACAATGAACAGTAAAAAAAATCAAAACGTAAGATTTAAAAAAAAAACAAAAAAAAAACAGAGGGATTATTATACTACTTTTTTTTTTTATCACTTTGGACTCAATCAGCACACAATTCACATACAACCATCACTGACATCTTTGAACCTTAGCACATGTTATACTACTTTTTGATCATTTTGGACTCAATCTGCACACAATTCAAATACAACCATCACTGACATCTTTGAACCCTAGCACATTTTATACTACTTTTTGATAGAATTATTGTCTGTGAATCATAAGAACATATGCCTTGAATTTTATACAGGTTGTCATATACATCTTCAAATAATTCGCGCTTGCGTACAATGAAACAATAATTTTGGACATTAATATGTCTCAGTTTCACCTCTTTATTCTAAAAGTCTAAATCATATTCAACCAACACTCAACGTGGATATAATTATTGTATAAGTATTTTTTCTTTCATACGCCCAGCACATAACTCATACTCAACTAACACAAAAGTAACATAGAACCATCACTAACATTATGAATTGAATACATGTTAGGATTATTTAGAAACAATTCAACAGCTAGGACACACCATGTGGGAAGTATCAAAATTCCATAGCAATGAAGCACATAACCATTTTACAACCATTCAGGTATCACACCATCACCGGGTACTCATCATAGAAATCATACACCGTTTAATTGATACAACTCAAAGTCACATCACACTTATTACATCCAAAGAGCACATACATTACAAACTCCCATCACAACCTCTACGCAAGAACAACATAACCATTTTCCCCAGCAAAGCAGAAATAGTAGTTGATAAAAATCCACCACCCATCTGCCATTTTCTCCTCCAAAATCCCATTCACCTCTGTGTCATGCCTCGGAACATAGGCAAATTGTATCACCTTCTATTGGCTCGGGATCCATCATGAAACAAAAATGTTGATCCGGTTATGTAATGGAGCCATTGACCTCAGACACTTCAGCACTTGCGCCTTCATAGTTCTCTGTTTCGTCACCTAAACAAACATATTCAGAAGATTTAGGCCCACGATAAGATGGGAATGTGGAAGACTTGCTAAGGCATTTATCGGCGTTAAATAGAGGCCTAATTTTAATTGATTCTCCGTATTCATGTTCCCGCGGCCCCATTGCCTAAATCAATTTTCCCTAACGTGGAAGCAAGCCACCAGTAGATATTTCTCCTTTTATGAAGCGCAAAAAATAACACTCAAATCCTTTTGAAAGAAATGAATCTGTACTGCCGATTTATAGAACGAAACCCAACCCACTCCCCAACTGAACAAACCGCGCCTAACCCAACCCCTAAAAATGCTAACAGAACAACACATTTGATAAACATCTTTTTTTTTTCGGGGGTAGAGGAGAGCCGAAGCCTTGAAAAACATCTTTGATTTCGCACATTAATGTAGACAAAAAAGAAAATAAATCGAGACATTTTGGGAATGGAACACATTTTACATCGATTAAACAAACCAAAGACCTATACAATCGCGACACTAGAAGCATATCTTCACCTATTCAGCCCAAGCTGAATCAGCAGGCAAACCGCACCCGGGTTCGGTTTACATGCTGATTCAGCATTTACTGAATCAGCTGATGCAATGCACAATAGGTGATGGTTGGAGATTGTGGATGTTTTTACCTTAAATATGTCAATTTAATGAGGGATTTTGATTAGGTGTGATTTGCAGTGTATTTTTATGTCTAGCGGATTTCATGGGAACACATTATATCATATATATTAACATACACGAAATGGGTTTTACGGAAAAGGAAATGAATCTATTTTGGACTGCATTGTATTTGTCGTGCAATAAAATACTTTTTTTTTTTTGCTAATGAGTCAATTCCCATTTTCATCATCACCCCTCAATTCATCATCCCATTTTCATCACTACGAACTCGTAACCCCAACCCCAAACCACTCAGTTAAATTTCACACTCAGCACACCGGAGGAAATAGGCGACCATTCCGGCGACCATACAGAGTCTCACCATCGTTTTCCGGTGGAAATAGAAGCCTATTTTGTTCGAAATAAGAGTCACGAGTTTGTTTTTCTTTTCTCAATATTGTTGTGGTGGGATGTTGTCGGCGTGGAATATGGATTTTGGGAGTATGAGGTGGCGATGGGCGGTGGGATTTTGGTGATTGATAGTACAGTGCTGTCACGAAATTTTTTATTGTTTGTTGTCCATTATTTTTTTTTAAATGAATAAGTAATTTTATGTGATGTGTTATCTTGACCAAGACGTTGCATATTCTTGTTTAGGTCTTCTGTCCGCAATCTCGGCAAAAGGACTTGTATGATCAAGTAGTGTGTCCAATAGTACTTGAAGTTCTAGAGGATTATAATTGGACCATATATTTGCCTATGGACAGACGGAATAAGAAAGACACACAATATAAAGTTTCTAATAGTTTGGTGCAATTAATTGATGGGAATCCGTTAATAAAAACATTAAAATTTCTTATTCTCCTCTTTTTTTTCCCTCTTTTTTTTTTTTCCTCTTTTAATAGTATGGATTACTAATTGGTGTATTGTTGAAGTATTGGGTGTTGGGATATCTTTTTTTTTTATGAGCCATTGAAGGCCTGTGAAAGGGGTGGTGAGAGTCCATGCCACACAATTACAAAGGGGAATAAAGGGGAGGGAATCGAACCTCCAAACTTCCGTTGGAAGTCAGGGGACTTAACCACTTGGGCTAAGTCCTCATCCCGATATCTTTTTTATTAGATTGGGGGTTATTGAGTGCATTTGGAGAAATCTTGAATATTGAGGGTTTGTTGAATTCATTGATGATTGCAGAATATTGAATAATTTGTGTTAATTTTTAATTTTTTTTGAGATTTTTTTTATTATTTTTGGATGTTTGAACTTAAATTAATTGATTTTTGAATAAAGATGATAAATAGAGGTGTTGGAAATAGAAAAATACTTATACAAAAATTATACCATAACTAGTAAGTAACCCGTCGAGACTCGACGGGTATAATTATATATTTTATACATAATATATATACTTATATCATATGAAACTAATAGAGAATGTATGATAATTATAATTTAATTATTTTAAAACTAATAGAGAAATCATATTAAACCGTATTCTTGTGGCTTGTCCTGTACAAACCTACCAGATTAATAAAAATAAAAATAAAATTATATTTTATTTAATTTGAAATTTTATTTAAAATTAAATAAATTTAAATAAGTATTTAGCATGATGTGAAAAATTTCCTTACAATTTGCTGAAATTTTCACTGTAAACAACGTTTCTTGTAGTATTTTGAATTAATCCATCTTAACTAAATATTAATACTCTAAATCTAATCTTGCCAGTGACACGAGGTATCGCAACTTATAATTGTTTATTGCTAAAAACTGGTTTTCGAAGATAGAGTTCGACTTTCTTTAATGATTGAAATTGACTTTTCTTTATATTCATAGCAAAACAAACCGCGAATGAGAATTGTCTCATTTGAAATCGAATGGAGAATTTGGTTAAATCAGACGGGCTCATAATCATTCTACAAATCAAGAATTTTCTACTTTCATGGTTTCCCAAAAATAATGACTATACAACCCTCATTCAACTTTATTTTATGATTTAGCGTCCAAAATACTTGATCGTCTTTTTGATATTCTAATAAAAATATTTTATTATCATTATCCATACTTTCATCCTCTTGAGAAATATTTTTAGAACTGGGATATTCATTTTCATTTGCAGACAGACATTCCATGATATAATCATTAATTGTATCAACAAATATTATTGGAAGGGGCTAATATAGCACCTATCTTTAAAAATGTCTATATTTGAAGTGATGCAGTTTATATTTGTATATGTACACTAAAAAATTCTTATATAGGATCATCCGTAGAGTTTATAAGAATATTATCCGAAAATGTCACATCTGACTACATCTCCAAGATCAATACCGGTTTTACTATCACCTACATCAAGTATCCATATTGCAAACTTTTTTTATATGTAAATTTCATTGTAACAACATTTCTTGTAGTATCTTGAGTTAATACATCTTAATTAAATTTAATACTTTGATTCCTCTCTTGCTAGTGACACGAGATATCACGACATATAATTGTTCAAAGCTAAAAATTGGTTTTGAAAAATAAAGTTCAACCTTCTTTACAGATTGACATTGAATTTTGTTTATAATCATAGTAAAACAAAGTGGGAATTTTCTCCTTTAAAATCGAATGAGAATTTAGTTAAATCCAACAGGCTTACAATCATTCTATTAAGGATTTTCTACATTCATGGTTTTCCAAAATTATTTAGCCTTAATTGTATGGTTTCGCATCTTGTTTTACTATCAACGTGCTTCCACTGCATAATTTATTGGCTCTATATTCCTAATAAGCATGACTATGCAGCCCTCCTTCAAATTTATTTCACGATTCGGTAATCCTGAAAGCTTGATCATACTTTGATATTCCGGTGAAAATATTTCATCGTCATTATATATACATTCATAATCTTGACAAATATCGTTAGAACTGAGATATATCTTTTCATTTCCAGACATATGTTCCATGAGATAATAGTTGATCGTATCAATAGGACATTTGTAGGGGCTAGTCTAGCAATATTTTTAAAAATGTCTGGATTTGAAGCGATACAATTCATATTTGTATATATAATCTCAACAATTGTCGACCCGTAGAGTTCATAAGAAAATCATCAGTAAATGTCACACCTGGTTGTATATCTGTAGATCAATACCAGTTTTACCAATTACCATCACCTGCATTATGTATTCATTTTGCATTTTTTTTGGCATATATGATTTTCATTGTAGATAACATTTCTTATTGTATCTTGAGTTAATTCATCTTAATTGCATATTAATGCTTCGAGTCCCCTCTAAAACCGGTTCTGGAAGATAGAGTCCAACATTTTATAAAGATTGACAGTGACTTCTATTTATAGTCATAGCAAAACGAACTGCAAGTGAGAATTTTCTCATCTGAAATCGAATGGGAAATTTGGTTAAATCATATAGGCTCATAATCATTATACCAATCAAGAAGTTTTATCCCAAATAATGAGCTTTGTTTTAATTAGAAGAGGAGTTAAATCATTTTATGGGGTAATTTTTTTGTAGGTAGATTCTCATCACAATCTAGTGGAATAACAAATCTAGAATGTGCAGTCGTACCTCTTGGAAAAAGTAGTGATGCTATTTCACTGGATGCTACAAGCAATATAATATCGCTCCTCCATGAAGGGCTGAACATAATGGTTTCCTAATAAATGTATTGCCAGTTCCACCATCAACTGCAGACATTATCATATTATAAATATTCTTTGTTCATCAATCAACAAAGGTAATAGTTTAGTATGATCCGTCATTGTTTTTTTCTTATTATAATATGACTCTTCTAGGATTAGTAGATTCTCTGTTTTAGACGTTAAAACTTTATCCGGTACCGGCATTCCAGAGAAAAGTTTCAAACTTATAGAATAAGCAGCAATTAACTTTTCAATTTTTAACAAAGCTAGATTTTTTATTTGTTATTCTGTCAATTGCAAATCTGTTAAAGCATAGATTAATGAGTTCTTCCTTAAAAAATAGATAAATAAATTTGATTATCCTTCTTTATTTAATAATGGATATATTCGCACTCTAATAACTCTTTATACACACCATTATTTTATTTATAATATTTTTACGAAAATAGTTAATTTATTATAGACCAGTTATTCACATAATATGAATTTTCACAATTTCCTTAATAATTAGAAAAGTTTTGTAAAATGTTTAATATAATAAGATATAAATAAGTTTCATATTACTACCTCTGTATTCAAATGTTGTTGACATTGTAAATGTGCTACTATTCACGCACAGACTTTCACTTAAAGTTTTATGATAATTATATAATTTAAAATATAGCCAAGTGAGATCTTGTTAGATTCGTCTCATGGTGTTGTTTTTAAATATCCAACTTTTAGAATTTTTACTTGTACTGAACTTGAATTATTCATGATTTAAAATGTACACTGAACTGTGTGAAAAGTGGGTCCGTAAAAAGTATTTGAATATAGAAGAACTATTTATAGACAATTAGAATGATATAAGTAAATATTAATTATATATAATATATATTGTAATTGAAATTCTACATAAATTTAAAGTTCAAAATCTTTCAAATCTTTTTAAATTTTAAATTTCAAATTTTTCAATTTTTTTAAAAAGTGAACAATATTGTGGGATCCCATATAAATTGAAAATTCCATATATTTCAAAAATTGAAAATCTATAATGAATAAATAAATAAATGAGAAACTCTAAAATTAATAAATCAAAAAATACAAAAATCTATAAAAATTGGAAATTTGAAATGGAGACACCACATTAAATATAGGATATATTGTTCACTAATGGTATTATTAATACTAGTAATTAACCCGTCGAGACTCGACGGGCATAACTATATATTTTATGTAATATATATTCTTATATTATATACAGTAATAATAAATTATATTTTAGTAATGAAAAATGTGTAATTATTATATATATATATTCAAAAGAGGGTGTATATGATAATATAATTTAATTATTTTTAAAAACTAACAAATAAATCATGTTATACCATATTCTTTAGCTTCCGTTGCTTGTCCGATACAAATCTAACAAATTAATAAAAATAATTATTAAAATAATATTTTTATTTAATTTTAAATTTAAGTTAAGATAAAACAACATTTAATATAAGTATTAAGCATAATATGAAAAATTCGCACACAATTTGCTGAAAATCTCATTGGTAGGGGCTATAATAGCTATCTTTAAAAATGTGCGAATTTGGAGTGGTGCAGTTTATATTTATATATGTACTCTAAAAAATAACTGATATAAGATCACCCGTAGAGTTTATAAGTATATCGTCCGAAAATGTCACATCTGATTATACATCTTCAAAATCAATATCGGCTTTAATGTCATCTACATCAAATATCTATTTTGCAAATTTTCCGTCATATATAAACTTCATTATAAATAACATTTCTTGTGATATCTTAAGATCATTCTTAATTGCATATTAATACTTTCAGCCACATCTTATTAGTGACACGAAATATTACAATATAACTGTTCATGGCTAAAAATTGGTTTTGGAAGATAAAATCCGACATTCTTTAAAGATTGACATTGACTTTTGTTTATAATTATAGAAAAACAAACTGTGAGTGAGAATTTTCTCATCTCAAATCGAATAAAAAATTTGGTTAAATCAAATAGACTCATAAACATTCTACCAATCAAGAATTTTCTACTTTCATAGTTTCCCGAAAATTAGTTTAACCTCAACTATCTAGTTCCGCATCTTGGTTACTATGAACCTACTTCCATTACATAATTTATTTGATGGATATATATTCCTAAGAAGCATGACTATGGAACCCTCATTCAACTATATTTCATGATTAAGTAATCCAGAATAATTGATCGTGTCTTGATATTACAGTGAAAATAATTCATTGGCATTATCTATGCTTTCACCCTTTTGACAAATATTTTTAAAACACACACATATATATATGTATTTTCATTTACAGACGTATGTTCCATGACGTAATCATTGATTTTATCAACGATCTCATTGGTAGGGGTTAATATATAGTAACAATGTCTGGATCTGAAGTAGTGCACTTTATATTTGTATAAGTCTCTCAACAATTGCCGCTATAGGATCTCCCGTAGAGTTAAAAAAATTCTCATCTAGAAATGTCACATGTAATTGTATATCTCCAATATCAATACCAACTATTACCATCACCTACATGAAGTATTCATTGTGCAAATTTCTGTCATATATATTGTAAATAACATTTCTTGTTGTATATTGAGTTAATCCATCTTAATTATATACTTAATTTATACTTCGAGTCATCTCTTTCTAGTGACACAAGATATTGCAACATATCACTGATATGGTTTTTCAAGATAGAGTCCAACCTTCTTCAAAGATTGACGTTGTCTTTTTTTTTTTTTCCTTTTCCTATTGTCATAGTAAAACAAACTGCGAGTAGGAATTTTTTCCTCATAAAATGAATGGGGAATTTGGTTAATTCAGACGGGCTCATAATCATTCTACCAATCAAGAATTTTATTCCAAATATTGAGTTTTGTTTTAATGAGAAGAGAGGTAAAATAATTTTCTAGAGAGGTTATATAATTTTCTGAGGTAATTTTTTGCAGGTAGACTTCTCATCACAATCTAATGGAATACCAAGTCTAAAATGTGTAGTCCTACCTCTTGGAATGAGTAAGGGTGCTATTCCATAGGATGCTACAGGCAGCACAATATTACATCTACCATGAAGGGCTATACATAATATTTTCTAGATAAATTATCGATAAATTTCTTGTCAATTCCACAACGTAAAGAAAAATAAATCAATACCCATTACTATCAACTACATACATTATTTTATTATAAACATTATTCTCATCATCAATCAACAAAGGTAATATTAGCATGATCCGCTTTCATTTTTTCTTATTATAATATGTCTCTTCTAGTGTCAATAGATTATTTGTTTCAGACGTTAAAACTTCATTCAGTATCGACATTCCAGAGAAAATTTTCAAACTTATAGAATTTACAGCAATTAGTCTTTCAATATGAACTTACTTTGATCATTCACAATAACAATTTTCTAGCAAAGCTAGATTTATATTTATTTTTCGTCAATTGCAAATCTGTTAAAATATAGATTAATGAATTACATCATCCATTTTTTAAGTGTCACACTTTCCCTTTTTGGGTGTTTGGAATTAGTGTTATATTATCATATTTGAAATATTTTGAAGGTTAATAATTTTTATAAATGCAGCAATAAAATTTAAAATAAATAAAATATAAAATTCAGCAATAAAATTTAATATAAATAAAATAAAAATACAAAATAATAAAATCTAAAATAGATAAAATAAAAAATGCAAATAAATAAACTCCAATATAGATAAAATAAAAAATGCAAAATTTCATCTTTCAAGTCTTTTTAAAAATGAATATATAGTTTTACCGGAAAAAAAAGTGTATATATAGTGACACGATAGGATGATAGAGTGGGAATTTATAAGTAAATGATAGATTTTATACACGATATACTAAAATTTATAATGAATAAATAAATAAATGTGAAAATCTAAAATTAGTAAATTAAAAAATACAAAATAATATAGATAAAATAAGATATGCAAAATTTCAAATATCAAATCTTTCAAATCTTTTTAAAAGTGAATATTGTAGGAATTCCATATATTTCAAAAACTGAAAATCTATAATAAATAAATAAATGTGAAAAATCTAAAATTGATAAATTTAAAATGGCAAAAATTTATAAAAATTAGAAATTTGAAATGGAGACACCACATTAAATGTAGGATGGATTATTCACTAATGCTTTAATATATATAGATAATATAGATGACAGATTTTATCTAAAATCTATAATGAATAAATTAATAAATACAAAAATCTAAATTAGTAAATTAAAAGTTGAAAAATAATACATATAAAATAAAAATACAAAATTTCAAATCTTTCAAATGTTTTTAAAAGTGAACAACATTGTGTAAATTCCATATATTTCAAAAACTGAAAATCTATAATGAATTAATTAATAAATAAATGGGAAAAATCTAAATAATTTAAAAGATGCAAAAAATAATAAAAATAAATGTAAAAGTTTATAAAAATTGGAAATTTAAAATGGAGACACCATATTAAAAGTAGGATGAGTTGTTCACTAATGGTTTTATTAATATAATATAGATTCAGTGCTGGTTGAATATGAATTACTAGGTTAACGATGATGAATTTGGATGTTATGGTCTCGTCGTATTTGTTGCGGATAGCCGACGATAGGGCTGTAATCGAACCAAATCAATATAGTATAAGGTAATTAGTAAATATTGAATCGAAACGCTTAATTTGATTTGATTTGACAGTAGCTTAATTTGATTTGATAAGGTTTCTGAATATTATTGAATCGAATCGATTATTCTATAAGGTAATTCCATATCTAATTAAATTATTTTTAATTATTGAACTTAAATATTTAAGTCGATTTATAGCACCAATTTAATATTTTCCTATCATATAGTATAAGTTATATTTATATCAATTAGTAAATATTGTCATTGAAATTAAAAATTAAAAATTTATTTGTATATAACTTAATATAAAATCGAATATCGAATCGAATCAAATATTAATCGAATATCAAAATTTTGAATAATTTCGAATCGAATCACGAACCGAATAAAAAATATTTCATTCATTTACAACCCTAGCCGGCGATGAAAAATGCACGCGGGGCTGTTTTTTAGGGGAATATAGTTTTGTGTGTCTTGATTTGGCTTCATCTCATTTACCCCATCATTAATGTTGAGTTTGTGTTTTATGGAAGGTCTAAACATGCCAAATATTTTTAGTTACAAAATGTAGAATATCATGGTGACAAATCCCTTTAATGGCGGACCACTAAAATGGAAATATTTTACACCATAGAGAGAATTAGCACATCATACACGTTCGGCTATCACGTGCAGCGGGTCCTGAACATTAATGGTTCAGCACCCTAACCCAACCGCCTATTATTCATTATGTATATGTTCAATTATGGAAAATTGTTAATAGATATATCAGGCTTCAATTGAAACTGAAAATCATATATCACATAGATTAACCGAGGATCGAACACACAACACTTATATTGGTTCAGTACAACTAAAAATACTAGCATCTGTGGACATCACCAAAAACTATAGCATGCAGTAACTTGAGCTACTAACTAATATGCCTGACTTAAACTATGTCAACTCATTTCGCTCAAGATACCTGATCATTTTGTATACTTGAGATAGAAACACAAATGGATCAACAATAATGTTGAGCAAGGGGTTCTCCGTGGCACATAATCATAGGAATAAAACCACCAAGATAATTAAACGTACATATAAAAAAACACATAATAAAATAAGTAAGGGCAAACCGTTAACCAACTCAATTGTCTCCTACCAGGTGTTCGGTTAACAATTACTATAAAACAAATATGTACATATGTACATACGTACATGATGTGTTAATCCTAGCATACACCAACCTATTCTAATTTCTAATGCAGCACGTAACTTCTACTACCTAAGCCGACACCCTAATGCAGCAAGTAATGTCAGTATATTGCAGAACCCATACGAGCGTCGCACAACATTTAGCCATTGGAACATGTCCAGTTGTGGCAGGTCATAACATATAATTGCTCAGCTAGGTCAAACACATATAATATATTTTGCCCCACAATCCAAACAGGATCTATATTGCTACCGTTAGCGGGGATACAAAATATAGCCCAAACGAGTATATAAAATATCAACGGGAACATTGCAGGCATCAGAATATTTGGCCACAGGAACACGCCCTGCCGTGGCATGTCACAACCTATCATTATCTAGATGGGGATATCATGAATTACGAACAGTGTCAAAACTCAAAATGAAAAAATTATAAACTATAATCAATACATTCAAACTTACAACTATTATATCACATTAATAAATAAATTAAATAAAATTTAAATGCACTATTATCAATAAATTCAAACCTACAAAATAAGATAATTTGCAAGTTAAAAATATGTCTATGGTTTCGAAAGGGGCTCTGGCGACCCAGGGCGGCCATGCAGCGTCTACTAGCGAGGTACATGAGGAGGGGTTTCGGCCGTTGGAGGTAGAGGCAGAGGGCAGTCATCCGGCTAATGATCGGCCTGGCATGACGTTTAGAGAGGCGCTGGGGAAGGAATCTGAGGATGCGCCAAAGTTTGACGATACTAGGGATCTTATAGCAGAAAATTTGGTGAAGGCTTCGGAGGTTGACTGGCATCCGGGGCTGAGTCGATTCATGATCGATGAGGCTATTTTTTAGGAAGCTTGCCGTCCATGGGAGGGGGCATTGGTGATTAAGGTATTGGGGACGACGGTTGGTTACCAAGTCTTGAAAGAAAGGTTGGGGCGCTTATGGAAGATGAAGAACTCCTTTGATATAATTGGCATCAGTTATGGTTGTTTTGTTGTCCGATTCCAGGAGGAGGCGGACAGGGATAGGTTGGTTACTGGTGGTCCATGGATGTTGTTGGACCACTATATGGTTGTGATGACCTGGTTGAAGGATTTCGACTCGGCCAAGACCCAGGTTAATAAAACCCTAGTGTGGGTAAGGATGTATGGTTTGACTGTGCCATATTCTCGGAAGGATATTCTGACTGCGTTGGCATCGGGTATTGGCAAAGTGGTGAAATTTGATTCGACAACATCGGGTATTGTACCATCGAAAGTTGAGAAGGGATGAGGTACTATAAAGGATAAGGGTAAGCAAAAGATGTCAGATGTGGATGGAGTCAGGGATGATGTGCTGAGGGATCAAACAGATCCCCCCAACTTGGGGACAATTGGGGGGGGGGGGGGAGCTAAGAGAGCTCGGACAGATTCGTCGCTAGGGTTATCTTTTCAGCGGGGCGGATTACGAGGAAGTGGCTTCACATTGTTGCTAGTGACTATAAGAACTGGGTGGACGCGGACGAAGGAGTCGCATAGAGGAAGGGGTACCGTGCCACTACTCAATAGATTTATTATTTTATGGAGTTTAGTGATTTTTCTCTTATATCATGGAATGTTAGAGGATTAATGAGTAGGGCATCTCAAAGGTGGATGGGGGGTCTGCTTCTAGAGCATAAACCGGATTATTATGTTTAATGGAGCCGCAAGGTTCCTTTGAGCAGGTGAGGTATTTTTTTTGCAAGGAAGGGAGTGTAGCATTACATATACAAGAGTCGGTTGGGCGCTCTGGGGTCTTTGGGATCTTCAGGCTCAAGAAACTCCATATAACTTACAGTGGTGGATGTACGCCCTTGCATTGTTACATTTGAAATTGCGAGGGGTAGTCGGCAATGGATGGTGTCGAGTATTTATGCTTATCCGAACTATCAGAGGCGAGTTCATAATTGGACTAGCTTACGTGAAGTAGCGAGTTTGAGGGATGAGGCATGGTGTGTGATCGGTGATTGGAATGAAGTGGCTGATAGGGAGGAAGTAGAGGGTGCGATCTATTTTGAATGACGAGCTGTTGAGTTTCGGTTGTTACTGGGGGATTGTGACTTGTTGTCAGTCTCGACTGTTGGCCCTAACTTTACATGGACTCGGACGATGGAGGGTCAGCGCTTAGCCAAGCGTTTGGAAATCCTAGGGTTGCTAATATTGAATGGTTCTTTGATGTTTCCATTGGGGAGAGTTGGTGTATTACCAAGGTAAGGATCTGACCATGCGCCATTAAAGATCTCATGTGGAAATCCTAGGGGTCATGTGGGAGTTAAGCAGTTTAGATGGGAGGGTGCATGGATGACGCATCAACAGTATGAAGAAGTGGTACGTGAAGGCATTGAAACTTTTCGACAATTTCCCACTATATGAGCATTTTCGAAATAAAAGAATAATGAATCCCAGTTTAGGTTTTATTTAATGAAACCAATTTATGAAGATGGAGTTGGGATTAGGGATATGTTTATAGGTTGTCACGACTTTATATGCTCATGTAGGAAACTGTGGCCCGAAAGCGCACGGTGTCAAAAAATTGCAGTAATTTATAGTAAGACCGGATCATTCACTGGAGGATGTGCGATAGAAGCAGGTCCCACATCGTTTTACTAGATTTTCCACTCGTATTGCTCAAATCAGTTTTGAAGTTGGACTAACAACTACATGACTGAATTTAATCTACATTATGAAAGCAGTTAAATTAATCTATAGAACATGCTAGTATTGAATCTAGAAAGCAGATGAAATAATCCAACAAAAATAATGAAAGCTGTAAATCTATGCTATACTAGCTATGAAGCTGATTCAGAATGATGACAGAAAGGACATGGAGAAAAGAATAAAGATTGGACAAGATTTAGATAGAACATACTTAAACTTCCATTTTTATACACAGATCCTTGTTTGGGATAATCCTGTCAGAGAGCTAATTCTCATGCTCTCAAGTACTATGTTCCCTTTAACAGACAGGTACTTACAGTATGAGTTTACATGTTCTTAAGACCACAAATTCTAAGATGCCACAGATTAACTGCCCTGGCCAGGGTATGTTACTTCCTCTGTGGTGGACAAGCAACCCTTAACAATTCATTAATTGAAATGCCAAGTACTGTTATTGTTCCCCCATGTCACACCCAAAGTCTATGATTAAACCTGAACTCTCCCTTAACTCTCAGTCCTAGTAGCAGTTAGAAGATCTGGTGACACATTCGAGTGACCTCTACGAAAGCAATTAAAAGAAAGCAGTAAAGAAAGCATTTTAAAATCCTATCACTCGGAAGTTTCAAAAACTTTGTACTGGTAGTAAAAGAAAGCCCCCAGTCAGGATGACCAGGTGTGGATCAAGAATTCCCGGACCTCAGTGAACCGCTCGCGGTGTTCGCTTCTTTCAGGGTGGTTATGAGATACAAACTAATGAAACGAACTAATAGATTAGTTCGTTCCGGATGCATTCACTCAGGACTCAAAAATAGGCTTTGGCAGAAGAGGATAGCAGTTGAAAGTAACTCAACTCTATCTTAGAAAATAACCAAGGCCTACGCATCGTTCCTCTAGAATTACCTATCACACTGTATTTGAATCCAAATGGATCCCATCTCGGTGTGACAGTTAAGACTAAATTCCCAGCACATAGCAATTTCGGAAAATAATAAATTTGAAAACCATTCCCTAAACAGGTACTAGACTCTCAATAAGAACACGGACCCTTTCAGTCTAAGGGAGACCTAATCGCTGACTCTGCTTCTAATTTTCCAAACTGTAACCCTTGACAGAATATGAAATAGTCATAATTGTGGAATTTATCCCTTACAAAGATCCGGATTTTATAAATGAATTTTTGTTAGAAGTTTAATATGCAATATCTGTTTTAAATCCAGACTTCTAATGTCCAAGGGAAGGATCCCAAAATATTACTGACCACAATAGCTACATAATAATATCATGCATAAAGATATATGGAAGTGTAAAATTAATCAACCCAAAATATAATGGTGGGTTTAGACAGAACGTGGGACACAGATATGAGGTAGCCGTGAGGCCAAAAGTGATGGCAGAATAATCGGGTGGAATGCAAACATCTGCTTTCCAACTTCCCAATTACTCGGATGGAGCGAATTTAGACAGTAAGAACCCTATAATGGCAGTGTCGCTACCAGTTGGGCCTCTACTGTCTGCGAATTCGGATTAGAACCTACATGCTTCCTCTCAGTAATGCTCATTAGCTAATATTGACAGATATTGGCTGACTCACATCACATATTAGAATTTGGGTTTGGAAATTAAGATAAAGAAAGCAAAACTGTATTTGGATAGTAATTAACTGAGTGGCTACTTGATAATGGCCAGAAATGTCCATTATTTTCAATTAATTTCCGTGTTTGAAACGGGCATTTGATCGCATCCGGTCTTATATCAAATAAGAAAGCAGTAGAATTAGACTGATTTATGCATATCTGTAAAAATATTGAGCTGGTATGAAAAATACATAAATATGTAATCTTATTACGCATTTATGCTAGAAAAATCCAAAAAAACATGAGAAAAAGAAAAGAAAAAAAAAGGAATGAAAAAGATGGGCAAAAGAATAAAATAGGCCCACGAAATACAAAAAGATGGGAAAAGAAAGAAAAAGCCCACAAAAATACATGTTTTGGCCCACCAGGCCCAGTAAGGCGAGCCAGTCGCGAGACTGTGCCCTGTCGCGAGACATGACCTCGCGACTGGGGGCAGTCTAGCGACACAACACCCCAAGTGGAAGGATGGCCAGTCCAGAAGGACCCTGTCGCTATTCTCATGGCGCAAAGCATGGTCTAGCGACACACGAAGGTTCCGCGCCACAACTCGCGGGTGGAGAAGGAACCATGTCGCTAGCCACCCGTGTCGCGATACATGGCCTCGCGACAGAGAGGTGTCCCGCGCCACAGAAGCAGAAATCAAAAGAAAGCTAAGACCCAGTCGTGAAGCTTTGCAACATAAGGCCTCGTTTCGCGCCACATCGCGTGATTCCGCGACATGGCTGAGATGTGTGTGATGTCTTGCGTCACGGGCTTCAGACCAAGGCCCATGGGCCTAGGGTTTCACCTCTATAAATATGTGGTGATCCCAAGGTGCCAGAGAGTTAGAAATTTCATTCTCTTGAAGACATAGTTTGGAGATATTTCTCTAGGTATTAGTTTAGTTTAGTTTAATAATTTTTATATTATTTAATTTATGCTCTAGCTTAGCTGAGATAGCTTTAGATTATTGTTTTGCTTCCAGTTTTAGCTAGGTAGCCAGTTTCATATGTTGTTTTTCTTGTGGGATTTCTGATTTAGGGTTTGAATTGCCCCAAATCATGGGTATTATCAAACCCACTTTATTAAATGGGAGAATATTCATCTATGATGTCCCAAAAATCATGAAATGGGTGTTGTAACCCATGGATTTAATGCTTTCTTTTTCTTTTGGGTCATTTGATCCGTATTGTTATTTTATTATGCTTACTGTATTTATTTTCCTTGGAATGATGGTGCATGTTTGGGTGTGATCAACTCTAGATTAGGATATGCTTTATTTTAAATATTGCTTTGGTATATTCTCTTTTTGTTCAAGCATGTTCTAGGTAGATTTAAATGTTTGTTGGGTCATTTTGGGCTAGAATCACTTTTTGATCTGAAATAGGGTAGATCACGCTGTTTGCATGCTACTGTTCCATTTTACTTTTTCTGACTTGTGTCCTGAACCACCCATGTCGCCAACCTCTTCCTGTCGCGAGACCACGTCTAGCGACAGGAAGGTTGTTTCGCAACATGGATGCTTAGGGACACTTGTCTTAATATTTTGAAAACCTCAGTTGCGAGGCACTCCTGTCGAGAACCCACAGTTCGCGACACAACCCCTGCTTAGCGACTGAGAACCAAAACGCTTGCATTTTTGTGATAAGGCTCTGTCGAGGAACCCCTGTCGCGAACCCACGGTTCGCGACACATTTTTGTTTCGAGACAGGCAACTATGCCTTGTTAAAATCTTTGAAAACCCAGTCGCCAGACCATCCTGTCGCGAGGCCACGTCTCGCGACACAATCCCCAACTCTAGCGACTGGGGCCCAAACACTTAGAAAATTTTCAGCTAAGCCTTGTGGCACCAGACTCCTGTCGCGGGACCATGTCTCGCGACACAACCCCTGTCTAGCGACACAAAGCCTAGTCTACCAAAAATTTCAAAAACCATCCTGTCGAGATACCCATGCCGCGAGCCTCGGTTCGCGACACAACTTATGGTCTCACGACAGGATCCCTATCTATTTTAAATCTCAAAATTCTGATTTCTAATCCTCTATTATATTGCATCACTCACATCTTAACCCCACGGGCTAAGATGTAATATCCCAAGATTGCAATATAAGGCGTTATGCTGCCAAAATTTTGATTCTCCATTCTCCCCATTTAAATAATTGAACCCTTGAATCAATAATTAAAGATCATGATTAATAATTACCATGATTGAAGGATTTCTGTTCAATTCTCATTAAAAGATTTTTCTATAAACAAAACATTAATGCCTTAAGCAGATAATCTGGACTGTAATTAATTATGGCATGAAGGATTATTTAAGTCATTAATTATGGATTAATTCCATGTCCATGCATGAGAAACCAATGTCCCTCATGCAAGGACTCCCTTTTCATTTTCAGTTTATCGTATTTTATCTTGTCTTTCTCGTGCTTGCGTGAAACAACTAGTACGGAATATATCAGACTAATGTTGGCGGGTATTCTCACACGGACCAACTACCTCGTAGTCTGATTATTAATTACTAGCTGTTATTTTGCATGGTCTGGGTAGTGGTCAGTGGAAGCCTTGGCGGTTTGTCCATCCGGGATTACAATAGCTGCTCAGCTGATTCCTATCCAGATACAGTTTATTTTCCTTATCTTAATTTCCAAACCCAAATTCCAATCTGTGATATAAATCCATTAATATCTATCAATATTGATTGATATATATTGCAGAAAGGAAGCATGTAGGTTTTTATCCGAATCACAGACGGTTGGGACCCAACTGGTAGCGACACTGCCATTTTAGGGTTTCTGCTTTCTAAATTCATCCATCCGAGTAATTGGGAAATTGGATAGCAGATGTTTGCAATCCACCTGATTATTCTGCCATCATATTTAGCCCCACGGCTGCTTCATTTCTGTGTCTTATTTTTCTGTCTAGACCTACCACTATATTTTGGGTCAATTAATTTTACACTTCCATATATCCTTATGCATGATATTATTATGTAATATTGTGGTCAATATTATTTTGGGATCCTTCCCTTGGACATTAGAAGTCTGGATTTAAACAGATACTGCATACTGAACTTCCAACAAAAATTCATTTATAAAATCCGGATCTGAGTAAGGGATAAACTCATCAGTTACGTCTAATTCACATTCTACCGGGGGTTGATTTTGGGAGATTAGAAGCAGAGTCAGCGATTAGGTCTCTTCTAGACCGAAAGGGTCTGTGTTCTTAATGAGAGTCTAGTACATGTTTAGGGAATGATTTTCAAATCTATTATTTTCCAAAATTGCTTTGTGTTGGGAATTTAGTTTTAACTGTCACACCGAGATGGGATCCACTTGGATTCAAATACAGTGTGACAGATAATTCTAAAGGAACAATGCATAGGCCTTGGTTATTTCCTAAGATAGGGTTGAGTTCCTTTCAACTGCTATCCTCTTCTGCCAAAGCCTATTCTTGAGTGCTGAGTGAGTACATCCGGAACGAACTAATTTATTAGATCGTTTCATTAGTTTGTATCTCATAACCACCCGGAAGGAAGTGAACACTGTATGTAGTTCGCCGAGAGCTGGGAATTCTTGATCCACATCCGGTCATCCTGACTGGGGGCTCTTCTTATACTACCAGGGTAACTCTTTTGAAACCTCCGAGTGATAGGATTTTCAAATGCTTTCTTTACCGCTTTCTTTTAAATGCTTTCTTTAGAGGTCACTCGGATGTATTGAAAGTAGCGGAACTGCTTCTAGGTCTGAGAGTTAAGGGATAGTTCAGGGCTTGATTAGAGATCTTGGGTGTGACATAGGGGAATGATAGCAGTACTTGGCACTTCAACTAATGAGTTGTCGGGTGTTGCTTATCCACTACAGATGAAATAACATACCCTGGCCGGGGCAGTTATGAATCTGTAGTATCTTAGAATTTGTGGTCTTAAGAACATGTATACTCATACTGTAAGTACCTGTCTGTTAAAGGGAACACAGTACTGAGAGCATGGGAATTAGCTGTCTGACAGGAATATCCCAAGCAAAGATCTGAGTACTAAAATGGAAGTTTAATAATGCTTTATCTAAATCTTGTCCAATTTTTATCATTTTCTCACTGTCCATTCTGTCATCTGTCTGAATCAGCTTCATAGATAGCATAGTTTAGATTTACAGCATTCCTTAGAATAATTCTACTGCTTCCATAGGGTAAAATTACCTGCTTTCTAGACCTAATTTTAATTGCTTTGTAGCTTAAACCTATCTGCATTTAGAGTAGAACTTTACATGCTTTGTAGATTAATTTTAATTGCTTCTTAACTAGCTTAATTTCAGTGAAGTAGTTGTTAGTCAACTTCCCAAACTGATTCGAGTAACCGAGTTGAAAATCTTATAAAATGACGTGGGCCCTGCTTCTATCGCACATCCTCCAGTGAACGATCCGGTCTTACCTACAAATTATTGCAATTTTTGACACCGTGCGCTTTCGGGCCACAGTTTTTCTAACACGAGTAATAAAAACGTGACAACCTATACATATATCCCTAATCCCAACTCCGTGATCATAAATTGATTTTCATTAAATAAAATCAAGACCGGGATTCTTTATTTCGAAAATACTCGTGTGGGAGAATTGTCAAAAGTTTCACTACTTCATTTCCCGGTGAAAGGACCGTTCGCCTGACCTCGTTAGTTATCATCCAAACCATGCAAAATAACAAATAGTAATCAATATACAGACTACGGGCTACTTCATTTCCCGATGAAGGGATCGTTCGCCAACATTATTCTGTGATATCTTTTACTGTTCATTCATACATTACGAAAAAGACAAAATAAAATGAAATAAAATAAAATAAAAATAAGGAAAGTGCCTTGTATGAGAGACATTGATTTCTCATGCAAGGTTATGGAATTAATCCATAGTTAATGACTTAAATAATCCTTCATACCATAATTAATTATAGTCCGGATTATCTACTTAAGGCATTAAGGTTTTGTTTATAGAAAAGTGTTTATGGGAAATTGAACAAAGGTCCTTTAATCAGGGTGATTATCGATCATAATCATTACTAATCACGATCTTTAATCATTGACTTAAGGGTTCAATTAATTAATGAAGGAAATGGAGAAGTGGAAAATCTGGCAAAAAACTGCCAATTACGACGCTAAACAGATTTTACGACGCTATCCTAGGATAGCGTCGTGGGGACAGCGTCATCATGGATTGGTGAAAGAGATAAAAATTTTGGAGTTAAAAGGGTTATGCACGACGCTGCACATGATTACGACGCTGTACAATGTTTCACGTCGTAGTGTTGACGTCGTGCATGGCAGTTGAGAAATGGGGACTACGGCGCTATGCATGTCTTACGACGTAAACATGGTTTACGTCGTAAAGTCTAGCGTCGTAGTAAGAAGAGATGGTTTTGAAAAAGAGAGGGGTGCTACGACGCTATACACTAAATTACGACGCTATCCTAGGACAGCGTCGTTGGTATAGCGTCGTAGGTGGAATTTTCTGAAGAGTTGATAAAATGGGGGTTCACGACGTTATGCACTAAATTACGACGCTATCCTAGGACAACATCGTGGTCATAGCGTCGTAAATGGGTTTTTGTGAAAATTGATGAGTTTTGGGGTCCTACGACCTTAGACAAAGAGTACGACGCTATCAAAGGACAGCGTCGTAGGTCTAATGCCGTAGGGCAAATTTGCTTAAGTCCGAAGCAACTAAGACGTCAAACCCTTCCCCACGTCGCTATCCTTGGATAGCGTCGTAGGGCGGTTAGCGTCATAACTACCCCAGAATATGTTGTTGGTTGGGTAATGCAATCTATGCGATTGCAAACCATGTTTTCAAGTTCATGGTTCATCAATGCAAGAACAGTAATAAAATAAGGTGAAAACAGTAAGCCAAAATGCATAAAAACACAGTAAAATAAGCGAAAAGCATACACCCATGAACCACAAACCCAAATGAGGGTTTACAAACATAAAACATGCGTAGGAACCCAAAAATGAAGAAGAAGGCAGAAAATCCACATTGTAAACCGAAAATAAGATGACCAAATGGTCATTTAAGCAAAAGTAAAGCAATTAAATCCATGGACCCATGTCCATTTCATGTTTTTGGGACTCTTTTGAAGCTTAACTTCCCTTTTTATAACAAATGGTTTGATTATACCCATCATTTGGATATTTCAAACCTAAATAAAGAGTTGAACAAAACTGTAAAAAGGAAAATAGTGGCTAACTAAGGTCTAAAACATGGAAACTAACACTAATCTAAGCTAACATAAAACAAGAATGAAGAGCAATGCATAAAGGTAAATAATACAAAAAAATAAACCCTAACTAACTAAACTAAACTACACACCTCTCAAGAACTGGAGTTGTCTTCAAGTGTGGGGGATGTATGAAGTGACAAGACCTGGGAGTCAACACCGCTATATATAGGCGAGAAACCCTAGGCCCATGGGCCCATGGGCCCTTGAATTTGAATTCTGCAGCTTGGTACGACGCTATGCATGACTTCATCGCTATCCATTACTACGACGCTATAAGTGTAACGTCGTAGTCTTCCACTTCGAATACACTCTTTGTCTCTAAGTGAACAACCTACGATGCTATACTCCGTTACGTCGCTATACTTGGCCTACGACGCTATGCTCGGCGTCGTAGTTCTTCTCCTTCAGAATCTTGCCTCCATTTCTGCCTACGACGCTATACTCGGCTACGACTCTATACATGGTTGACGTCGTAGTTGAGTAAAATGTAGCGTCGTAATTTCCTGAAAAATTCAACTTTTTGTGGGTTTTTATTTCTTTTCCCATCTTTTTATTTCCTTTTTCTTTTCTTTTGTTTTTCTCATGTTTTTGGATTTTTCTAACATAAATGTGTAATAAAATTACATATTTATGCATTTTCCATACCAGCTCAATATTTTTACAGTTATGCATAATCAGTCCAATTCGACTGCTTTCTTATTTAATATAAGACCGGAATGCAATCAAATGCCCGTTTAAGACACGGAAATGGATTGAAATAATGGACATTTCTGGCCATTATCAACATCCTCACATTTAATACTGATGATCCCCGAGCAGTCAGAGTCAATGTTCCTTGGAACACGGACTCTACATATTCAATTCATTTTCGTGGCTTCATAAATTTCATTCTTTTTGGATTGGGATAAGACAATTAAAAACTACAAGTATTAAATTCCCTTGATTGCAGTATTTAATGAAATGATACTTTCTCACTAAATCGGGCCTACAAATCGAGCATTGTTGTCAACCCTTCATGAATATCATGTTTAAAAATGCAAGGATTAAAAATTAGAATTAAGGTATGACATGAACATATTTAATGAAATAGAGCCTCATATATAGGAGGATCTGAAATTTCACTCACTCTCAATGGGGTTTAATCATTGAACACTCAAAATCAAATTCAATTAAATTATCCCATATGCTTGCAATCAGACCAACTCGCCACCGGCTCATTTCTTCAAATCGAGATCATGAGGTCTTATTTAAGGATTATAATGGGGCATACGGTTGTAACATTTGGTAAGAAAGGGAATTATTGGGCTAAAAAGTGGCAAGAGATCATTCCATCATAACTTGGCATTTTTATTTAGAATTTATGATCATCAATTATTTCTTTCTTTTCTTTTTTGATTTTCTTTTTCTATTGCATGACATTTAGACTATGTCTAATTTCTTTGTCATTTGCAACTTTATTCTTGTTGGAATGAGTTCAACATATTTCTTCTCTCTCTCTTTTTTTTTTATTTTTTTAAAATCGGTTTGTTGAATACCGACTTGATGAATTGATGATCACAAATTTAATGCATTTGATAGAATTTGTTCTTGTAAACTTGGGTTGAATGTTTTTGGTCTTTTTATAAGGAAAGGAATAATATAGAGGGCTTCAAAGAAAAATTAGGCTTAAAGGCTCAAAGTGGTTAATCCTAAGGGGAAAATATTTTTGGGTTTGGAATTCAAACGGAGGCCAAAAATTTGGGTTTTCTAGGTGCCTCGATCACATGCTCGATTTTGGGAATATGGCATGGTCTTGAATCGGTCTCAATTGCAAGTTCTAGTTTCCTTTAATCGAACTGATTCACACATCAAAGAAAATAAATGAGTAAAAGTGACTCATGGCTCAAATCTCACAAGGTTGGATTGATTCATGTCATACAATATTCTCAAAGTTAATCAAAGCTTAATTCTAACAATTTATTCAATCAAAGTTTTCAATATGAAAATTTTTCACCCAAAAAGATGATCGCATCATTAAATTTATAGCTCAAAACCTTAGGAATCCATTTCATGCATGTTTTCGATTATATTATCCCAATTTAAAAGTTTGAAAATTTAATCACAAGCCTAAATTCAACATGTGAATTTAGAGCCTGGTTTATGCATGTTTTTTGCTAGTTAATTAATTTAAAGTAGTAAAGAGGCACTGTTAACATACAACGTATGTCAACAACATATTTTTGGCCTGACAGTCACTTATTCATCTTGGACTGTCAGTGCATCTTTTCTAGAATAAAATTGTTTGGACCTCAAAAATGAAGTTCCATTTTGGAAAGCAATTAAATACATCAATTACAAGAGATTCTTATGCAGTTAATACGAACCTGCACACAAAAGAAGAATTCCCTTATATGATGTTTACAATTAAGCTTAAATAAAATAAAGCATTTAAAGATTCATTCTTCCTCCATTCCTCCCCTCCTAGGGAAAGAAGATTCTGCTCCAGAAGACGAAGTTTGTTAAGTCACAGCGCAGGCACCAGCCGTCCTGTTCTTCCAGATTTGCTCGCCTCCTTGGGCAGTAGATCCGGTCTGCCTGACCTCCAAACGAACCAGGTGTGTCCTGGTTGTTCGCCAGCCATGTGAAGGTGTTGGTGACCGTATAGACCAAGATTGATCTATTGGTTGCCATTTCTTCTAACATCTTGATCCCTAAAAGAACTTAGCTCTCATCCAGCTTGCTCAACAACATTAGTCCCCGTGTGAAAATTGACGCTATGTGGTTGTCTTCTATCCCTGGTCTCAGCAGCTCACAAGCTCTCTCCTCGTCCCTCCTGCGAATGCTTGCAGTGCTTGTATAATCTGAAGGTTGAAGTTTCCTGCTTCTACGCATGTATGCAGGAATTCCTCCTTCTGCCTCCGGACGCCTTGTTGCCACACCTTCACTGTGGAGGTCTCCAGCTCGCATCGCTTGTAGACGATGGTGAGATTTCCTGCGTCCCTAATCTTTTTGCATGTTTCTTTGGCCGTGAACACTTTCTTGATGTCATCCTCTCCTATTCGGGAGAGGATTTCTCCTAGAAGCTCCACTGGCAGGTCTAGCAGTTGGGTTCCTTCATGTGCCTGATTTGGAATCGGGAAGATGTTGCCCCGAAAAAGATAGGAAGTAGTGAATCCAATTTTATAATTTTCTCAAAAACCATTCAAGTTTGGAAACCAACATCCTCACATTTAGAGTTTTGCTCTAAATGTGAGGTTATTAAATTTCCAACTTGAATTTTAATATAAAGCATAGGTAAATTTTTCCTTTTTATACTTTGAGATAATTTTTCAAAGCGGTGAGTTATTATGAAGAGATAGGGGTCATTGGGCCCCTAAATATTTTTGAATGGACTATTAAGTCCAAAATAAAGCAAAAATAGTCATGGACCAAAAATCGTTTTAATGGGCCATAGGGCCCAAAAACTTGATTTTCCAATTTTTAAACAATCTCGGGGTGATTGTTGAAAGCGCAATGGAATGGGATGGAATGGAATGGAACACAGATCGAGGAATGTGCGAATGGAAACATGGCGACTCGGAACTGCCTGACTTGAACTGTTTGGAAAGGGGAAATGGGCAGTCCAAGTTATAAAAATAAAGAGAAACCAAATTTTTGATTTTTATAAAAGTTGACTATTTTTATTTAATAGAAAGGGTGGGATTTTGTGGTCCCAATTTTTGGATCTTTATAAATGATAGCAGTCCACATGATGAAAAGGACTGCTATTTTATTACACTAGTTTATGTTCCATTGGGAACAAAAACAGGTTGGTCAATCTTAAAAAGAAAGAACCTTCCTACTATTTTGTCTTTTTCCAAAAGTGGAGTGCACAGTTTTGTTTGTTTGCACAGGTTTCCCAAAACAGACAAACATAACTTTTTAAACTTCCCAAACAAACATCAATATGGGCATAAAAACAGGCAAGCTCAGAAATCATTCAATGCTTTGCAAGATTATCAATAGCATCAAACATAAAGACCAAAAGACTAACAACAAATTATGCTATCAACAAGAGCCACACAGCATTCTCATCGTTGAATCCTTGAACTAATAACACCATGATGTTCTTAAAACACCCCAATGTTCATCAGTTCACTTTTTCAGTTTCAAGTTTCAAAATTTTCAAACCCTAACTGCTCTTTCCAAAAGTTTCAAAAATCAAGAGCTCAACAAGATTCAAACATTCCTAACCCTCAACAATAGCACAAAATCACACACCCATTTCCTACCCATGCTCGGTCGACACATGGGGTGCCAAAAGAAACACAGAATCGCTCCCCTATCCCAAAACCGAAGTCATACAAAACCCAAAACAAGAAAACAGTAAAGCAACACAGAACACATTATGCTATTTACAAGCTATTCACAAACATAAGACACAAAATGCCCTACAAAATCGCGAACTAAAAAATGAAAGAGAGGGGGGGCAGCACCTTCGAAGATGGGAAGGGAAAGGAAAGCTCATACCCTGGCCTTCTAACTCTGGATGAGGATGGCGATGGTCCCAGATTCGGGAAAGCTTGGAAAAATCTGGCCATAGTTTCCCATTGGATCTGGATGGAAAATGTTGAGAAGAACTGTGCATTCTTTCACAAGAAAGGGGGCTCGGGAATGAGAGTTTGAGACTGGTAACGTGTGGGAATGGGGAAGAAGAAGGGTCAGGGTATTTATAGGCGGGAAGAATTGTCAACTACGACGCTATACTTGGCCTACGACACTAGACTAGCGTCGTAGGGTGTGTTCAGCGTCGTAGGTGAAATAAAGGGAGAAGAGGTTAACTACGACGCTACGCTTATGGTCCGACGCGTACTTGATTACGCCGTAAGTCAGAGTAAGATGAGGGAGTACTACGGCGCTATCCATTTACTATGACGTTATACTAGGATAGTGTCGTAGTTAAGAACTGCGTCGTAACTGAGCTGGATCCTGTCAACACTCATATTTCAGAATTTTTCAAAATTTATGAGGCTAGACTGGGCCCAAGAAGGTGAATTTGGGCCTCAGTTAGGTTTATTAGTTTTGGACTTGAAAAACCTGTAGTCCAAGACATTTTTGAGTTAAAAGGCTAGGATTAATTAAAGACCACTACTTGCATACAATAGGTTGGATTAATTCCATTTGTTTGCAAAAATTATTCCGGATATTAAATTGCTTTAATTTCTAGAATTATTTTCTTAAATTCATGGAATCAATCCAACCAGGGAACCTGGTTTTCTGCTTTATTTTTCTGCTCCTTCTTTTTGGTGGTTCCGGTGTTTCTGCAAGAAAGAGAAAAAATTAACCACGTTAGATTTTCTCCAATTATCAACATCCTCACATTTAGAGTCTTAGTGCTCTAAATGTTTAATTGATTTTTGGATACTTTATGTTTTGAACTAAAACAATGCATAAATACACAGAATGAAATTTTTATAATCTTAATGCTGTTTTTATTGAATATAAGCCGGGTCTGCCACCGCTCGGCTCTCTTTCTCCGGATCGTAGTGTCCTATGTATTCCTTCAAACGTTGTCCATTTACCACCGGATTTCCTTCTTCAGTTCGGATCCTGACTGCGCCGTTCTCAAACACCTCCAACACCTCATATGGCCCTTCCCATCTGGATCTTAGCTTTCCGGGGAACAGCTTCAACCTAGTATTGAACAACAAGACATTTTGGCCAACATAGAAGTGTTTAGGCTTAATCCGGCGATCATGCAACTTCTGGGTCCGCTCTTTGTAAATCCTTGAGCTTTCATAAGCTTGCGCACGTAGTTCCTCAATTTCATTGAGGTCCAACTTGCGTTTGCCCTGAGCAACTCTTGTATCAAAATTAAGCATTTTTACGGCCCAGTAAGCCTTATGCTCTAGTTCTACGGGCAAGTGACAGGCTTTTCTGAAGACAAGCCTATAAGGGGACATCCCAATGGGAGTCTTAAATGCAGTGTGGTATGCCCATAGAGCATCATTGAGCTTACGTGCCCAATCGTTACGGTTTATCCCAACCGTGGCTTCGAGTATATGTTTGATCTCGCGATTTGATACCTCGACTTGTCCACTAGTTTGAGGATGATAAGGCGTGCCTATCTTATAGAGGATTCCATTTTTACTCATTAAAGTTTCAAAAGCTTTATTAATAAAGTGTGTTCCTCCATCAGATATCACCACCCTAGGTACGCCAAATTTGCTGAAAATGTTGTTCTTGAGGAACTTGATGACTTGGCTACCATCATTGGTAGGTAATGCGACAGCCTCTACCCATTTGGACACGTAATCGACAGCTACCAAGATATAGTAGTTTCCACCAGATGGTGGGAACGGTCCCATGAAGTCAATGCCCCACACATCAAAGATCTCAAGTGCGAGAATCCCTTTTTGAGGCATCTCATCCCTCTTGGAGATGTTTCCTAATCTTTGGCATCTGTCGCAGGCTTTTACATACACCTTGCAGTCCTCATAAATAGTAGGCCAGAAAAAGCCACACTCGAGTACCTTATGGGCAGTTCGAGTGGGACCGTGATGACCTCCATATTCAGATTCATGGCATTTCTTGGTGATCTGGAAAGCCTCAGACTCAGTTACACACCATCTGATTATTGAATCAGAGCAGTGTTTGAACAAAAAGGGATCTTCCAGAAGTAGTTTACTACTTCTTTGAAGAATTTTGCCCTTTTGTATTTCTGCTGGAATGGTGGAACTATCCCACATGCTAATAAGTTAGCAATGTCGGAGAACCATGGACACACTTGATCATGGAAATGCAGGCGAACAACTGTTCATCCGGAAACTCTTCATTAATGGCTTTATCATTTTCTAATCGAGATAAGTGGTCAGCAACACCATTATCTCGACCTCGTCTATCTTTTATTACGATGTCAAACTCTTGCAGCAACAACACCCACCTGATTAAACGAGGCTTTGCATCTTGCTTGCTAAACAAGTATATGAGTGCACTATGGTCAGTGTACACTATAGTCTTTGTCCCAATCAGATATTGTCTGAACTTGTCAAATGCAAAGACTACAGCATACATCTCCTTTTCTGTAGTGGTGCAGTTTATTTGGGCTTCATTCAAGGCATGACTTGCGTAATGAATCACACAATGTCTCCCATCCTTATGTTTCCCTAAAACTGCACCTACTGCAAGACCACTTGCATCACACATCACCTCGAATGGTAGTGACCAATCGGGTGGTTGCACAATTGGAGCAGAAGCTAACATCGTTTTGAGCGTGTCAAAGGCTTGGACACACGCTTCACTTATTACAAAAGGATTTTCTTTACAAAGAAGCTTAGTGAGCGGCTTGGAAATTTTAGAGAAATCCTTAATGAATCTCCGGTAAAAACCGGCATGCCCTAAGAAGCTTCTAACCGACTTGATAGAGTTGGGGAGAGGGAGATTGGAAATGATGGAGACTTTGGCTGGATCGACCTCAATGCCTGCACGTGAAATGCGATGACCTAACACTATGCCCTCAGTGACCATAAAATGGCACTTTTCCCAGTTTAAAACCAAGTTAGTATCCTCACATCTCTTTAAAATCTTAGCAAGATTGGTCAAACAATCCTCAAAATTATCTCCATACACAGAGAAGTCATCCATGAAAACTTCAACGCATTTTTCAATAAATTCAGAAAATATTGACATCATGCAACGTTGAAAAGTGGCAGGTGAATTGCATAGTCCAAAAGGCATGCGCCTATAGGCAAAAGTGCCATAGGGGCATGTGAAAGTTGTTTGTTCGTCATCCTCACTGGCGATCACTATTTGATTATAACCTGAATAACCGTCTAAAAAAAGTAATAAAACTGGCACAACTAAGGAGAGCATAGTTTTTCTATATAATTCCCTTCCCGCCAATCGTTCCAACATTTGATCGATAAAAGGTAAAGGGAAATGGTCCTTGCGAGTGGCCTCGTTCAACTTCCGGTAGTATATGCAGAATCTCCATCCGGTGACCGGCCGTGTGGCAATTTCCTCCCCTTGTTCATTCTTGGTGATGCACATCCCACCCCGCTTGGGAACAACCTGCACAGGACTGACCCATTTGCTGTCAGAAATTGGGTATATAATACCGGCATCTAACAGCTTGATCACTTCCTTTCTTACCACTTCTTGCATGGGTGGGTTCAATCTTCGTTGGGGCTGGCGTGAAGGTTTGAAATTCTCCTCCATTAGAATCCTGTACACACAAACAGAAGAGCTTATTCCTTTGATATCAGAAATGGTCCAACCGATTGCACGCACATGTTTTTTAAGCACTCCTACCAGAGCATTTTCTTGATCTTGTGTTAGCTTAGCTGACACAATTACCGGTAGTTTTTTATGTTCTGCGAGAAACGCATACTTAAGATGTTCCGGTAAAACTTTTAGTTCAAGCTCTGGTGGGCATTCCACTGAAGGAAGTAATTTGCGAGAATTAGATGGGGGGAATTCAGATTTACCTGTCGGATCCTGCATCAGTACAGGATCCACCTCCTCTTGGTTGGCGTCTTCATGGAATTCGGCGCCGTCAAACTCCTTCAAATCCCCTGTTTCGGGATCGGCGAAGTGAACGGCGGTACAACCTTCGTGCTTCGCGCCTGCAGGCTTCAGTACCTGCTTTGATGGTTCATTCAGCATCATTTCATCATCAAATCCAGAGTCAAGCTCTCTCTCCTTACTCCTAACTATTACATCGTCAAATGAAAAACAAGAATTGTCATTTGGGAATTTCTGCAATTGGGCCATGTCGAAGACGACCTCATCTCCATCCACTCGGAGCATCACCTTTCCAGATTTGGCATCGATCAGGGCTCCGCCTGTGGCCAAGAATGGTCTGCCTAAGATGAGAGGCATGTCGGAATCCTCTTCGATGTCCAGAATGATAAATCAACTGGAAATGGCGTGCTGCCTGCTTTAATGATTACGTCCTTCAGGATTCCGATTGGCTTTGTGATTGACCTATCTGCCAGTTGGAGCCTCATTTTGATGGGTTCCACCACTCCAAGTTTGAGACGTTTAACCATGGTTAATGGCATGACGTTGATGCTGGAGCCGAGGTCACACATTCCTTGTCCAGCGCTGACTTGGCCAATTCTGATCGGCAGAGTATAACATCCAGGGTCTTCTTTCTTCTCTGACAGCTTCTTTTGAATGATAGCACTGCAAGTGCTGTTGAGTACCACTAATTCATCCTGCTCAACCTTTCTTTTTCCTGAAACCATTTCTTTTAAGAACTTAGCATAGGTTGGCATTTCAGAGATCATTTCAATCAAAGGAATGGTAATCTCAACTTCTTGCAGTCTTTTCAGAAATTTTTCAAACTTCAAATCTTGTTGTTTATTTTTCAGCCTTGCTGGGTACGGGACCCTTGGCATGAACTTGTTATTATCAAAAGCTTTTTGTGGTGAAGGGTTAGAAATTGTACCTTCACCTTTACCATTTCTAGCATTGCCTTCTGCAGCTTCAGTCTGCAAGTCGGCTGTTTCTATTTCTGCATCATCTGCTTCTTCATCAGCAGTATTGTCCTTCCCAGATTCATTTCCTTTTTCCACAACATCCTTTCCTTTTGGTCCAGCCAACGTTTTTCCAGATTTCAAAGTTATTGCCTTGCACTGTGGGTTATTCTCTGCTGCGCTTGGCAATGCTCCCTTATCTCGTTTTTGCAATTCACTAGCCATTTGAGTCACTTGGGTCTCCACATTTCTGATGGAGGCCTGCAACTGTGTATTGATCTCCTTCTGACTTGTGATAAAATCAGTCATCAAATTCTCCAGCCTTGATGGAGGCTTTTGGTTTTGATTCTGATTCTGGTTCCATTGGCCTTGATTGGGTACAAACTGTGGCTGGGGCTGGAAGTTCTGGAAATTTTGGTTAGGCTGCTGGAAATTCTGATGGGGTCTTTGTTGGATTTGAGGCTGAAAGTTTTGGTTCTGATTTTGAAAATTTTGGCCTCTGTTCTGATTAAATCCTTGATTTTGCGGAGGGTTGAACTGTTGTGGCTTGTTCAGAAGGTGGGAGTTGATGGCATTGTTGTTGGAGTATGACAAATTCGGGTGTCTGTTTGGGAAAGCCCCTGCAAAATTACAGCTTTCAGATACAACCTGTTCACATGTGTCAGTTGCATGAGCACCCTGACACAGTCCACAAATCATATCTGTTTGTTGTCCTTGAACAGAGCTCCCGGATCCTTGATTTACAGACAATGCCGCCACTTTCAACTTCTCAAGATCTGTCTTTTCTACTGTACCTACAGCACAAAGTCCACGGGGAGGGGTGTCATTAGTGTTATCATCATTCAATCCGGACCGATTCACACTCATTGTTTCAATTTTGGCCCATGCTAGATCCATAGGCATGTGCAACAGGTGTTGCCCTCCAGCAGCATCTAACATATGCTTCCATGTGTGTGTCAGTCCATTGTAAAACTTTCTCAACTGTTCCCATCCCTGGAAACCGTGCTGAGGACATTTCCTCAACAGATTCATAAACCTCTCCTTTGCATCATACAAAGATTCCTCAGGCCTCATTTTAAACTCAGAGATCTTTGACCTTCCTTCATCTACCTTCCATTCTGGAAAGTATTTCACCAAGAAATTTCTTACAATATCCTCCCATGTACTCCTTTGGTTTACTGGCATTGATTTATACCAGGTTTTTGCTCCACTACACAATGAGAACGGGAACAACATCATCCTAATAGTGTTCTGAGAGACGCCCTGATTCTTGATCGTGTTGCAGAGTTCCAAGAATGTTGCCAAGTGATCATATGGATCTTCATGATTGGCCATGCAAATTGGCTATTCTGTACCAAGTTGATCAAAGTAGGCTTGAGTTCGAAGTTTCTAGCTGCAATTGATGCTCTGCCTGGCACGTTCAAGTATGGTTCTATAATTGGTTGCATGTAATCAGCGGCAACAGGCTGCTGATTGTTCCCTGGGCCTCCTTGGTATTGTCCCTGATACTGTCATTGATATTGATCCTGCGGGTTGAAGTTCTGGTTAGGACAGATGTTTTTCGGGTCATTGTGATCTTGAGGGTTTGGATTATACTGGTTTGGGTTGAATTGGTTGGGATTCTAATACTGCTGATTCTGGAAGTTAGGGTCGTTTTGGAAATTTTGGTTATTGGGGTTGTTTTGGGGGTTTTGGTGGTTTGGTGGAGGCACCTCGAAGGGTTGTTGCTCGAGATTTGGGGGGTTTCCACCTCCCTGTATGACCTGAGAAGGGGGATCCTCCAAGTTCTCGTCATCAACGTCTTCTGGGTCACCTTGGATGTTTTGGAGTGGTGGGTTGGTTGGTATGATCGGGGGAATGCCTTGGTTATCCGCCATATCTGAGATGTCACTACTTGTGCTTGGAGAGAGTATTGCTTGCCTTTCCCGTTCTTTTCTTTGTCTAGCCTCTGCCCTCAGACGACGAGCTGTTTTTTCGATCTCTGCGTTGAACGGGATCTCGGCTGGGGTCTCCTTTCTCTTTTGCATAGAACAACGGTCTCAGCTATGACAGTACCTGTACATTCCCTATGCTAGAATTGGTTCGGTTGTGTATACATATTTATAGATATAAAATAACTATGAGCAATCAGGAATGTAATTCTCTAATAAAACGGCGCTGCATCCTCCCCGGCAACGGCGCCATGAAACTTTTCGACAATTTCCCACTATATGAGCATTTTCGAAATAAAAGAATAATGAATCCCAGTTTAGGTTTTATTTAATGAAACCAATTTATGAAGATGGAGTTGGGATTAGGGATATGTTTATAGGTTGTCATGACTTTATATGCTCATGTAGGAAACTGTGGCCCGAAAGCGCACGGTGTCAAAAAATTGCAGTAATTTATAGTAAGACCGGATCGTTCACTGGAGGATATGCGTTAGAAGCAGGTCCCACGTCGTTTTACTAGATTTTCCACTCGTATTGCTTAAATCAGTTTTGAAGTTGGACTAACAACTACATGACTGAATTTAATCTACATTATGAAAGCAGTTAAATTAATCTATAGAACATGCTAGTATTGAATCTAGAAAGCAGATGAAATAATCCCACAAAAATAATGAAAGCTATAAATCTATGCTATACTAGCTATAAAGCTGATTTAGAATGATGACAGAAAGGACAGGGAGAAAAGAATAAAGATTGGACAAGATTTAGATAGAACATACTTAAACTTCCATTTTTATACACAGATCCTTGTTTGGGATAATCCTGTCAGAGAGCTAATTCTCATGCTCTCAGTACTATGTTCCCTTTAACAGACAGGTACTTACAGTATGAGTTTACATGTTCTTAAGACCACAAATTCTAAGATGCCACAGATTAATAACTGCCCTGGCCAGGGTATGTTACTTCCTCTGTGGTGGACAAGCAACACTTAACAATTCATTAATTGAAATGCGAAGTACTGCTATCGTTCCCCCATGTCACACCCAAAGTCTATGATTAAACCTAAACTCTCCCTTAACTCTCAGTCCTAGTAGCAGTTAGAAGATCTGGTGACACATCCGAGTGACCTCTACGAAAGTAATTAAAAGAAAGCAGTAAAGAAAGCATTTTAAAATCCTATCACTCGGAAGTTTCAAAAACTTCGTACTGGTAGTAAAAGAAAGCCCCCAGTCAGGATGACCAGGTGTGGATCAAGAATTCCCGAACCTCAGTGAACCGCTCGCAGTGTTCACTTCTTTCCGGGTGGTTATGAGATACAAACTAATGAAACGAACTAATAGATTAGTTCGTTCCGGATGCATTCACTCAGGACTCAAAAATAGGCTTTGGCAGAAGAGGATAGCCGTTGAAAGGAATTCAACCCTATCTTAGAAAATAACCAAGGCCTACGCATCGTTCCTCTAGAATTACCTATCACATTGTATTTGAATCCAAGTGGATCCCATCTCGGTGTGACAGTTAAGACTAAATTCCCAGCACATAGCAATTTCGGAAAATAATAAATTTGAAAATCATTCCCTAAACAGGAAAACCATTCCTTAAACAGGTACTAGACTCTCAATAAGAACACCGACCCTTTCAGTCTAAAGGAGACCTAATCGCCGACTCTGCTTCTAATTTCCCAAAATGTAACCCTTGACAGAATATGAATTAGTCATAACTGTGGAATTTATCCCTTACAAAGATCCGGATTTTATAAATGAATTTTTGTTAGAAGTTTAATATGCAATATCTGTTTTAAATCCAGACTTCTAATGTCCAAGGGAAGGATCCCAAAATATTACAGACCACAATAGCTACATAATAATATCATGCATAAAGATATATGGAAGTGTAAAATTAATCAACCCAAAATATAATGGTGGGTTTAGACAGAACGTGGGACACAGATATGAGGTAGCCGTGAGGCCAAAAGTGATGGCAGAATAATCGGGTGGAATGCAAACATCTGCTTCCCAACTTCCCAATTACTCGGATGGAGCGAATTTAGACAGTAAGAACCCTATAATGGCGGTGTCACTACTAGTTGGGCCTCTACTGTCTGCGAATTCGGATAGAACCTACATGCTTCCTCTCAGTAATGCTCATTAGCTAATATTGACAGATATTGGCTGACTCACATCACAGATTAGAATTTGGGTTTGGAAATTAAGATAAAGAAAGCAAAACTGTATTTGGATAGTAATTAACTGAGTGGCTACTTCATTTCCCGGTGAAAGGACCGTTCGCCTGACCTCGTTAGTTATCATCCAAACCATGCAAAATAACAAATAGTAATCAATATACAGACTACGGGCTACTTCATTTCCCGATGAAGGGACCGTTCGCCAACATTATTCTGTAATATCTTTTACTGTTCATTCATACATTACGAAAAAGACAAAATAAAATAAAATTAAAATAAGGAAAGTGCCTTGTATGAGAGACATTGGTTTCTCATGCAAGGTTATGGAATTAATCCATAGTTAATGACTTAAATAATCCTTCATACCATAATTAATTATAGTCCGGATTATCTACTTAAGGCATTAAGGTTTTGTTTATAGAAAAGTGTTTTATGGAAAATTGAACAAAGGTCCTTTAATCAGGGTGATTATCGATCTTAGTCATTACTAATCATGATCTTTAATCATTGACTTAAGGGTTCAATTAATTAATGAAGGAAATGGAGAAGTGAAAAATCTGGCAAAAAACTGCCAATTACGACGCTAAACAGATTTTATGACGCTATCCTAGGATAGCATCGTGGGGACAGCGTCGTCATGGATTGGTGAAAGAGATAAAAATTTTGGAGTTAAAAGGGTTATGCACGACGCTGCACATGATTATGACGCTATACAATGTTTCACGTCGTAGTGTTGACGTCGTGCATGACAGTTGAGAAATGGGGACAACGACGCTATGCATGTCTTACGACGTAAACATGGTTTACATCGTAAAGTCTAGCGTCGTAGTAAGAAGAGATGGTTTTGAAAAAGAGAGGGGTGCTACGACGCTATACACTAAATTACGACGCTATCCTAGGACAGCGTCGTTGGTGTAGCGTCGTAGGTGGAATTTTCTGAAGAGTTGATAAAATGGGGGTTCACGACGTTATGCACTAAATTACGACGCTATCCTAGGACAGCGTCGTGGTCATAGCGTCGTAAATGGGTTTTTGTGAAAATTGATGAGTTTTGGGGTCCTACGACCTTAGACAAAAAGTACGATGCTATCAAAGGACAGCGTCGTAGGTCTAATGCCGTGAGGCAAATTTGCTTAAGTCCGAAGCAACTACGACGTCAAACCCTTCCCTACGTCGCTATCCTTGGATAGCGTCGTAGGGCGGTTAGCGTCGTAACTACCCCAGAATATGTTGTTGGTCGGGTAATGCAATCTATGCGATTGCAAACCCTGTTTTCAAGTTCATGGTTCATCAATGCAAGAACAGTAATGAAATAAGGTGAAAACAGTAAGCCAAAATGCATAAAAACATGGTAAAATAAGCTAAAAGCATACACCCATGAACCACAAACCCAAATGAGGGTTTACAAACATAAAACATGCATAGGAACCCAAAAATGAAGAAGAAGGCAGAAAATCCACATAGTAAATCGAAAATAAGATGACCAAATGGTCATTTAAGCAAAAGTAAAGCAAGTAAATCCATGGACCCATGTCCATTTCATGTTTTTGGGACTCTTTTGAAGCTTAACTTCCCTTTTTATAACAAATGGTTTGATTATACCCATCATTTGGATATTTCAAACCTAAATAAAGAGTTGAACAAAATTGTAAAAAGGAAAATAGTGGCTAACTAAGGTATAAAACATGGAAACTAACACTAATCTAAGCTAACATAAAACAAGAATGAAGAGCAATGCATAAAGGTAAATAATACAAAAAAAATAAACCCTAACTAACTAAACTAAACTACACACCTCTCAAGAACTGGAGTTGTCTTCAAGTGTGGGGGATGTATGAAGTGACAAGACTTGGGAGTCAACACCTCTATATATAGGCGAGAAACCCTAGGCCCATGGGCCCCCAGGCCCTTGAATTTGAATTCTGCAGCTTGGTACGATGCTATGCATGACTTCATCGCTATCCATTACTACGACGCTATAAATGTAACATCGTAGTCTTCCACTTCAAATACACTCTTTGTCTCTAAGTGAACAGCCTACGACGCTATACTCCGTTACGTCGCTATAATTGGCCTACGACGCTATGCTCGGCGTCGTAGTTCTTCTCCTTCAGAATCTTGCCTCCATTTCTGCCTACGACGCTATACTCGGCTACGACTCTATACATGGTTGACGTCGTAGTTGAGTGTAGCGTCGTAATTTCCTGAAAAATTTGACTTTTTGTGGGTTTTTATTTCTTTTCCCATCTTTTTATTTCCTTTTTCTTTTCTTTTCTTTTTCTCATGTTTTTGGATTTTCTAACATAAATGTGTAATAAAATTACATATTTATGCATTTTCCATACCAGCTCAATATTTTTACAGTCATGCATAAATCAGTCCAATTCGACTGCTTTCTTATTTAATATAAGACCGGAATGCGATCAAATGCCCATTTAAGACACAGAAATGGATTGAAATAATGGACATTTCTGGCCATTATCAGGCATGCAGGAGGGTGGAGATTTGGCTGGATCAGTAAATCGGGTCAGGGAACTATCCATGGGTTTCAATGTGTCAACTTTTGGCAATATTGGGATGCGTATTCGGGTACTTAAGTGTCGTATTATGGGTATAGAGAGTGTGTTGGAGAGGGTGGATTCGGCATATATGAGAAGGTTAGAAAGTGAACTCAAAGTGGAGCTAGAACTGGCACTCTACCAAGAAGAACTACTTTGGTATCAAAAAGCTAGAGATCGTTGGGTTAAGTGGGGTGACCGTAATACCAAGTACTTCCATGCTCAAACAAAGGTGAGGAGGAAAAGGAATTGGATTTATGGGTTGGAGGTTGAGGATGGACGATGGTCGACTGACCAACAGGAACTTAAAAATCACGCAGCTCAGTTCTTCAGTGACGTGTTTGAATGTAGGCAGGCGATTGGCGTTGGTGATGATACACCGGTATTGGCTTTTATTCAGGAGGAGGCAGCGGATGAGCTTAATAGACCGTATGTGCCAGAGGCAAGGTAGATCTGGTACTCAAATAGATGAGAGACTTTGCAGCACCAGGGCGGATGGCTTCTCGGCTTGTTTCTATAATAGGTACTGGGGGCTTACTAGAGATGCAGTATTTGGCATGCTATGCAAGGTGGCCGAGACGTGCGAGATCCCAGAGGAGGTGTCACATGCTTTGATGTGTCTTACACCAAAAGTGGATGTCCCGAGAACTCTAGGCCAGTTTAGGCCTTTGACTTTATGCAACATGTTTTATAAGATTATTACGAAGGTGTTGGTGATTCAGCTTAGACCAGTATTGTCTAGTTATATCGGGCCGGCTCAGTCGGCTTTTTTGCCTGGCAGAGGCACGTGTGATAATGGAATCATCCTGCAGGAGATCGTTTCGACTATGGAGAATAGGGCAGCTAAGTGCAAGGGGGTCGTGGTTAAAATAGATTTGGCGAAAGCCTATGATTCGATGAATTGGACCTTCCTGGAAACTTGTTTAGGTGAGCTAAATTTACCTGTGGGTTGTCAGGTGCTGATTATGGCTTGTATCGATCTACATCATTTTCAGTTATTTGGAATGTGGGTGTCTTGGATAAAATTAAGTCGGGTAGGGGATTGAGACAGGGCGATCCCCTATCGCCCTACTTATTTATTATTATCAAGGAGATGCTATCTATATTGGTGCACGAACAGGTTAGGCAGGGTCACTGGCGGCCGCTCACTTTGTACCAAGGAGGAGTGGGGATCTCGCATATGATTTTCGCCGATGATCTAATTTTGTGTTCATATGCTAATGAAGAGAGTGTAAGGTGTATGGTGGAGGTGATGCAACGGTTTTCTTCCCGTGCTGGTATGGTGGTCAATCCTAGTAAGTCTTGTGCTTTTGTTTCCCCTTGGATGGACGAGGACGCCTCAGCATGGGTGGCACTATACATGGGGATACATACAAATAATGGGTTGGAAAATATTTGGGTTTCCTATTATATATGGTCGGATGAAGAAGGAGTATTTTGAGGGTATTCTTCGCGAATTGAAGGCTCAGATTCCCATATGGTCCGCTAAGTTTCAGAATAAAGCGAGGCGGGTGACTAAGGCTATGGTAGTGTTAGCAGCGGCGCCTACATATGTTATGCAGATACATTGGCTTCTGGAAGGGATATGTAAGGCTATTGATACTTGCATTTGTCGGTGGATTTGGAAAGGAGGTGTGGGTAGGGGATTATTGCACCTGGTAAGTTGGAGGAAGATGGCGAGGCCCAGGGTGTGTGGAGGACTAGGGTTGAGAGTAGCTAGATATTCGAATACGGCCTTGCTAGGGAAACAATTATGGAATTTAGTCATGTCATCAAACAAGCTTTGGGTGGATGTGATGAGGGACAAATATGGTGTACACAGACAAACTTTTCCTATGCATAACAGGCTTGGGACAAAAATATGGAAGGCGTTAGTTCATGTGTCGGAACTAATTGGAGTTGGGTTTGGTGTAAGGATGAGAAATGGTACATCATCGCTATGGTTTTCTCAATGGTGGAATGGTCGTTGCTTAGGGCCATTGATGTCGTTTGTAGATGTTCGTGATATCAATTTGTGTGTTAAAGATATTATTGATGTGGAGGGTTGGAACTTGGACATATTATACACATGGGTACCTGCTAGTGTTCGGGAGCAAATTAAGGCCACACCGCTGCCAGTATTAAATAACAGGACGCTGAACATTATGCATTGGAGGATGGAGAAAAATGGGGAGTATTCGGTCTCCTCGGCGTATGCGCTGTTGGATCAGGCCGAGGGGCGGAGTTCGGAGTCTTGGACATGGATGTGGAAGAGTCACATTCCAGAGAAGATAGGACTGCTATTTTGGCTCATTGGACACGACTCGATTGTTAATAACTACTTGAGACATCGAAGGGGAATCGCAGCTTCGCCTTTGTGCGTAATATGTGGTCAGGCATAGAAAATGTGGCAGCATGCTTTGTTCTTATGCGGGTGGGCAAAGGAGTTCTGGAGGAAGTGTGGCATGGAGGATATTAGGGAGGTGATCAACTTGGTGAGGGGAGAGTATACACGTTGGCTTCAATATTGGTTTCGGAAGCACAATTCATGGTTCGTGGCTGTGGTATGGACGAGTTGGAGGGAAAGGAATGCTCGGGTTTTCATGGTAAAACTCTGTCTAGTAGTCAGCTTTGGTGGGCTGCTCGGCGGCTAGCAGTAGCTATGGAAGGAAAGTCTAAGGTGGCGGTGGCGGTGGCGCGCGATCGTCCCCCCAGATGGTCGGATGGAATGATGATGGTGGTATATGTATGGTGGTTCATGTGGATGGATGTGTTATGAGGGAGCTTAGTCGGGCGGGGTATGGAGTTATATGTCGGGGAGGGGACGACCATTGGGTTAAAGGGGTTGGAGGCAGGCATGGTAATAGTGCCATTTTGGATGTGGAGGTCTATGGTATCTGGAAGGGCTTGTGCTTGGCGAAGGAGTGTGGTGGCGGTAGTGTGCACTTATGTTGTGATTCATTGGAGGCGGTTCAACTCGTGAAGAGGGAGGTGAATCAATACCACCACTTATGGCCGGTGGTTGAGGCTATTGGCCGGGTTAAGGAGAGGTTAGACAGTTGTGTAATTTCGCATGTGTTAAGGATGAGTTGGTGTCGATATTACAGCATGGCATGGATGGTAGGAGGTACCTCAGGCGCCGATCTGATTGGTGCTCTCTGTTCTTCTTCTTATTATTAAACTTGTTTCTATTTTTCCTTAGCTGGCCTTTATGGCTTTGTAACCAAAAAATAAATTCAAACCTACAATAATAATAATATTCCCAAAATCTCGTGTGCAAAAGAAAATACACAAGTTCGAGGAAGACAATGGATAGATCAAATAATATAAGAACCAAGAAAACACAATTGGAGAATCTGATTTCAGTTTGCTCCGGACCCATTGCGGAGTTACCATCCCTATGCTGTACAAGTTTTGGCGAGACCACCGAGAGACTATTAATCTATGGAAAAAAGGAACAAATAGTGCTTTTTTTTTAAACAAAAAAGCCAAATCGATCAGTTTTTTATTTTTTTCTCAATTGGTCCGCTACATATACTAATTACGTCCCAATCAGTCCACTGTTTACTAATTACGCCCAATTGCTGACGTCTCAAATGTTTTTGCCAAATCAATCCATTTTTTTTTGCAAAAAATCTAAATTGGTCCGTTAGTAAATTTTTGCACCATTTCATGCAGTCCAATGCACATTTTAAACCACTAATAATTCAAGTTCGGTATATGTAAAAATTTTAAAATTTTTATATTTAAAAACTACCTCCTCTGTCGGAAACCCGTTCTCACATCGAAAACGTAGGTCAAGCGACCCCTTACTCTGTTTGAAGCCCGTTCTCACATCAAATTGGGCAGTACCTTCGCTGGATGCCATCGGAGTTCTGTTCAGTAGCTACCGCGACGGATCTTTTAAATTTCGGTGGTAATTGGTGTTTCTCCATAAAATGAAGACAATTGTAATGTACTCCTTCCGTTTCTTAATAACTACATTGACTAATTTGCTACTATTCACACACATGCTTTGACTTAAAGTTTAAACATAGTTATACAAGTTAAAATAAGCCAAGTGAGATCTTGTTAGATTCGTATGGTTTTGTAGTTTTTAAATATAAAAATTTTAGAAACATATACCGAACTTCAATTATTAATGTTTTAAAATGTGCATTGGACTGCATGAAATGGGACAAAAATTTACTAACAGAACAATTTAGATTTTTGGCAAAAAAAGGAACTGATTTGGCAAAAACATTTGACACATCAGCAATTAGGACGTAATTAGTAAACAGTGGTCTAATTGAGACGTAATTAGTATATATAGCAGACCAATTGAGGAAAAAAATAAAAGAAGAACTGATTTGACTTTTTTTTCTAAAAAGGGGACCATTTGTTCATTTTTTCCATTAATCTATGACTATCAATTATGCAAAATGTGTATTCCTGGGATGAGGACCTAGCCCAAGCGGTTAAGTCCCTTGACTTCCAACGGAAGGTTGGAGGTTCGATTCCCACCGGCCCCTTATCCCTCCCTTTAATTCTCCTTTGTAATTGTGTGGCATGAGCTCCCACCATCCCTTTCCAGGCCTTCAATGGCTCCTCAAAAAAAAATGTGTATTCCTTGAAAAAGAGAGAGGGAAAAAAAAAAGCAAAAAAAAAAAAAAAACAAAAATGGAAAATTGAAATTATAAAATATCTGTACATTATCCGCCCAGGCCGTAACACCACACTCCAGTGCTTCCACAGGCATAGCAGTGGTTGTGTGGTTCTCCCTCCCGCCGTGCACAATTTCAACCTTCAATCTCGTCATTTCACCCTATTCTTGTATCCTCTTCTTCTTTCTTCTTCGTTTGTCTTACCGGGATTTATTTGAACAAGAACTACTTATTTGATATTTGTGCGCATGAACTCGCTCAAAAGCGCCGCCATTAATCTCAGTCCCTGAAATATTGCGTTTCTGGAGTTTTGATTTGATGCACTCTCCATGCCTTTGTTAGGTACAGCAAAAGCCGAAATTTTACCTGTTTTTGTCTAGCTTTTATGGGAATTTTGTGTTGTGCTAGTTAGGGATTTGCAATTTTATTGTTTAATTGGAGCATGCCAATGCTGATATTATTTTGGATTTGGGTTATCTGTCATATGTGATAACTTCTTTTTTTTTGTTCTTATGATGGTCTGGTGATCTTGGAATTAGATTATTTTAATAAGATTTGAAATTTTGCTGAAGCTAAGTGATGTAATGTGTTTGGGTTGAAGAACATTGGATAGGTTTGATGAAAATAATTTTGAGTCTCTGTGATGCTATGCTTGTTTTGCAGGTTTCGCAATTCCACAGCCTTGTTTCTCCAACAATTTAGTAGAATTTAGATCTGAAATCAACTCTCGTAGCAAGTTTGTGGGAAGCAATGATAGGGGGTTGGGAATGGCATCTACATTTTATTGGAAAACCTTTTTTATCACAAGAAAGGTGGGTAAAGATTTTGACTTGGGAAGATTTGAGGTATGGCGGGGTCGACTGATGATAAATGCAGTTGCAACCTTTGAGGTTGCTGACATTAATTGCACAAATAAAGGGGTGAAGGGTTATCAGAATGTTCTGAGGATGGACATCGAATCAGGAAGGTCAAACATTCCTGTGGTTGAGCAACAATCTTCAAGTGAAGACTCAAAAGAACTGAGTGAAAGAGAGAAGTTGAGACGGATGAGGATTTCAAAAGCGAATAAAGGAAATACCCCTTGGAACAAGGGTAGGAAGCATAGCCCAGGTAATGTGCTGCTCAGTATTTTTCAAATATTTGAAGTGGGCATTTGATGTTATTAACAAACCCATCTATGTTTTAAAATGATTACAGAAACAGTACAGAAGATTAGAGAGAGAACGAGGCTTGCAATGCAAGATCCAAAGGTGATGTCATGTAAGAAACAGAGGGTAGTTTAATGCAAAATCCAACGTAATTAGGAAAATAATGGGTATCTTAGATTTAGATAACAGGCATCCAAATCTTATTCCGGTATATTTATTTTTGTGTGCTATATCGGATGCTATTGTTTATGCTTTTAGTTCAAATATTGAGTAGTCAATTTAACTCTTCAATTCTTCCTGTTTGACTGGACCATATTTTTTCTATTGCATCCACACATTATTAGCCATCGAGACTGGTATTTACTCATAATTCAATGATCTAACTGCTTTACAATTTCTTTATCTTTCTAGACTGACCTTCCTTTACTTTCTGTCTGTATCAATGCATTGAGGTTTTCATTTCGTAGTTTTTGTAGGATCTACTATACAATGCATTAATGTTCATTTGTACAAGCTTCTAACATTATGTGTTTGTACCAATGATCAAATATGATATAGTATGAAGATGAGATGTACCCTTGTTCTTTGAATTTTATTAGCTATAAGTAGAGCCAATACCTGGTAATTCCATTGATATAGAGCTATTTTCACATTTTTCATATACTGTTTTAACTTATTGTATTTAGTCTACAGTGAAATTCATTCAAAAATGTTAGTTTATCAGTGCATACTTCTTTCAGATTTTTATTTGTAACCGTAGATTGTTATTTATGATTTTTTGCTTACACAGATAAAGATGAAGCTTATTAACCTGGGGCATGCTCAAAGGTTGGTTACTTTCTGTTTTCTGCATCATATTAACTCAATCTACCCTAGCCTTTTACTTACTGTTTTATCTTTGTTAATTACTTTGTAAGTAATATATATAGAGTTTTACTGCAATGCAGTGCCACAGGTTTGTGTGGGTTGCCTCCATGTGTTGTGAACCTGCAGTTTATAAAATGTTCTGAAGTATCAAATACCATTATTAAGCAAATTCTCTTTCTTTTGTTTATTTACCTATACAGTGAAGAAACAAAGATTAAAATTGGAAAGGGAGTCCGGCTTGGGTGGGAAAAACGACGAGGGAGATTAGAGCTGCAGGAGACTTGTCACTATGAGTGGTTGAATCTTATTGCAGAAGCAGCCCGAAAGGGTCTTTCCGGTGAACAAGAACTACAGTGGGATTCATACAACACCTTAAGTAAACACCTCGAACAAGAGTGGTTACAGAGTGTTGAGGAAAGAAAAAATATGCCAAGATCAAAAGGGAATAAGAGAGCACCAAAGTCTGCTGAGCAGAAGAGGAAGATCGCAGAAGCCATAGCTGCCAAATGGGCAGATCCTGTATGTTTTCCATTTCTAATCATATGAAATTTTCAGTTAATTCCTCGAAATGTTTATCTACTTTTAAATGTGAAGTAAGTTCTGTTGGCTGGAGGGATGTGTTTTGTTTCTAAGAGTAAAGCTAGATCGTTGCTGAGATATTTTGTAGCTTGATAGCTAGACTACTGTTCCGAATACCAATTTGAGTTATCCTACATATTACATATTCTATATTGTGCCCTTAAATGCTTTTCCTTCTAAACGTTTGTAGGATTACCGTGGGCGTGTTTGCTCTAGTCTAGCAAAATTTCATGGCTCGTCAGAGAGAGTTGCAAGGAAGCCAAGGCCCAAGCCTAGTGGTGACAGAGAGATTCGAAAAAGTAGTCCGGTAAAGAAGGATTACAGAAGAACTTTTGAAAAGAATGAAATGAACGTTCAGCGAGCCAAGGTAAAGAAGGCGAAAGCGCCATCTTACAAGGATCCATTAGTAACTTCCAAACTGGAGATGATAAAAAACATTCGAGCACAGAGAACTGCAACCGTGAACAGAAGAAGTGAAGCAATCTTTAAGGCGAAGTAAGTTTCCATATCCGCATCCGATATTAGGATTCACTATCTGTCTATCTCCATTCCACTGTTTGTTGAAATTAAATTTCTGATATGCTGCTGTTCATCTAAAGTCTTCCTTTCTCGAATACAAGATGTATTTGGAAATTGGAAATACGGTAGAAGAAAAATAAAGCCTAGTCTCTTTGTTGCTTGATGCTGTCTCATATAATCGTAGCTGTCGAGAATTCTAATTACAGATTTCTCATTTCCTTCTAGGATTATATTGGGCTGTCATCGGTAAAATAGTACAGCATAAATATGACCAGTAAAATGAAAAAAAAAGAATCATCTGCTCTTTTAATGAAATTATTGCAGGTTGTTGATTGCTGAAGCAGAGAAGGCCGCCACAGCCCTAGAAACAGCTGCCCAGAGTAGCCCTCATGTTCAAGCCTCGCTAGCAGAGAGTCGAATGCTAATAGCCAAAGCAGTTGAGTTTATTGAATCCATCAAAGATGAAGATCCAGCCCTTTTTGCAGACAGCGACAGTCTTTCAAATACTTCAATCAATCCAGAAGAAGAAACAACGAATCCAAATAACCAAACTGGAGAGATTGTGAACCACGGGAAAGTAAATGGAGTTCACACATCTCCATCCAGAGATATCAAAATCGAGGACTTGGGTCTTGATAAGTTTGTCTTCCCAGACCGGGTCAACGGAACTGCTTCGAATTCTTGCCAAAGTGATAAGCAGGCGAGTTTTCTTTCAGTGGAGCTGAACCATAAAGTGGATGAAGCCGAATTGGCAAATGAGCATACACATCAACCCTCAATGAGTGGATTGGAGGTGAAACCAGAGACTGGGGAAGTGAAAATAGTGAAGAAATGGGTAAGAGGAAGGCTAGTGGAGGTGAGGGAAGAATCCTGCTAGTTCAATTATTTTGGAACTATATCAAGTTAAAATCAAAATGAATAGATATATATATATAGCTGTATCTGTGATGGGAATGTTGGTAGAAGGAAAGTATAGAGTGGTGCATTTTAGAGCTCCTTTTTTGTTGTACTCAAGGTTATCCTTTGGGCCTTATTGTATCCAATTTTGGAAGCCGAATAGTGCCGAATGTAACTGGAGGAACATATAGTTAGCTTTAGATTTTCCATATGTAAACATGGTATTGTCGTGAATTGTTCAACTTTGAGTCCTTTAGAGTTGATAAAGTTACGGGCTCTTGAAAATTCTCAAGTGTTTCCGAGTCCGTTCATCTTGATTCCCAACAAACTCTAGAACAAATGAAATACCGTATGGTTCAATTGGAGGCCAATTTGCACCACATGGGCAACTTGAGAGAGGCGCATCACCACCGCATAAACCAACTCGAACGCCAAGTCCAAACTCTCACTACACAAAATCTAATACTGAAGGAACACATCGATGCCCATGGGCAAGACTTGAACACTATCTTTGACGATCTACTGCCGTCAAGTTCGGAGGAGGAAGACCCGGAGGAGGATCCCGCTACCCCACCGGAGGATGTCTTGAGACGCTAGGAATTCTATTTATAAGTTACAGGCTCTAGAAAATTCTTCTTTTTAAGTGTTATTGAATCACTTTGGGTGGTGTTTGAGATTCTCATTTGATTAGTACGTACTAATTGAAGAATCAGATTTTAAGTGTTATTCAAGTACGTTGTTTAGGATTCAATGTAGGTGATCTAAAACACCTTTTGGATTGTAATTTGGGGTTGAATTGAATTCTAAAGCTTGGTTCAAATTTGGGAGAACTTGAACATTGGATTAGGGTCAGGTTTTTTTTTACCCTAATTATTGATTTCTATTATTTGTGCATATGCTTCGAACCGAAGTGACACTTTCAAAATGAACATCATTTATGTTAGTTACAATCTAAACCTTCCTAATTAGCACATACAACTCTAGTTAAGATATCTAATTAAACCTTCCTAATTAGGCCATACAACTCTGGCTAGTTAAGATCTAATAATTGTTCAATAGCATAGTAAACCTGAATGCTATTCAATAACTCGATCTACCCCCATGCAACTTCCCTAGTTAATTTAGAATTTCTTCTCTTCAGGAATTCATGTTCCCATTCCCATATTTTTACGTATAACTAAATAATCTCAAAAAGCACTTTTACCCTCTTAAGTAATACAAACCCTAATGCAGTACAGAAAAAGGTGCATGTACTTGAAGAAGAACTTATATATATGAAGATCAAATTACAGATGCTAATTATATATGATGATTGATATGTACGTACAAGATTTCAACAGCAACAGAATAAGATATATATACCGAACGTAGTCAACTGCATGAAATAAAAAGTCAGATGGACGACGATGGGAATAAAATTATACTACTACAAATTAATAAAAAGGGTTTTTGTTCAATTCAAAGAATCAAGGAATCCGAAATCAATGAGGGTATTGTCGCTGAACTCATCATCATCATCATCATCATCATTATAACATTCATTAGCATATCGACCATCTGTGCTGCTCAAGGGGATGGAATCATCATCATCATCATCAAATTCACCAATAATCTGACTGTTGGAGTGCTCAGAGTCTACTAGGGCCGGAAGATCATTATTCTCTGCTGGATGAAAAGGGTTGGGCTGCCGCTGCCACTGCGACGATGACGACGATGATGAAAAGGGTTGATCAGCATTAACACCAAGGGCTGCAGCAGGATTATAATTATAATAAATATTGCCACCAAGGGCTGCAGCAGGATTATAATTATAAATATTGCCACCAAGGGCTGCAGCAGGATTATAGTAATTATAAATATTGCCACCATGGGATTGGAATTGGGATTGGGATTGGAATTGGTTAGGCTGCGACTGATACTGATACTGCCTTTGCCACTGCGAGGATGACATCAGTTGTTGTTGTTGATGATCTTCAGCAACATCAGCAAGGGGTGCAGCAGCAGCAGCAGCTGGACGATAATAATCAGCAAGAATATTGCCAGCACCATTGAATTGGAATTGGTTAGGCCGCCGCCACTGATGCGACGATGACAGTAGTTGATGATCAGCAACAGCAAAATCATTATTATTGCCACCACCATGGAACTGGAATCGGAATTGTTTGGGTCGCGACTGCGACTGCCACTGCCACTGCCACTGCGACGATGGCAGTTGTCGATCAGCAGCAACAGCAAGGGGTGCAGCAGCAGCATCACGAATATTGCCACCATTGAATTGGAATTGAAATGAGTTATTAGGCTGCGACTGCTGCGAGGACATTATGTACTTGATCAGATTCCCAACATCACCAGCAGCAGCTTCTGTCGTCGTCGTCGTCGTGGTGGCTCTGGAAGGTCGCCTCTTGTAAATTTTGCATAGAATGTAATCAAGTGGCTGCATGCGTGCACAAATCACAACAATGCACAACATCAATTTAATGATTAGTAGTACTTAATACTAGTAATTATTATTATTATTGAAGCTAGCTAATTATAATTAATTATAATCAGGAAAAGCTGTGTCATTTGTACTTACATATGTAGTAGTAGTGGAGGAATTTGGGTGATTGGATGATGATGATTGGATTATTTGGGGTTGAGATTGGGAAGACGACGACGTCGGTTGATGATGATCCACGAGTCGGTATTCACGCATCTGCCAATCGGTCTTTGTTCCCTTTGGTTGTTTCCCGACGCAGTATACCAAAGACTTTCGCTTTCCCACAATCTGGCTGCCCTTCTTCACCTCCACGTCCCCGCCGGTGGCTTTCCAGTACCCGTTCCCGGCGCTTCTTATCGGCCTTTTCCCGCCTTTATTACTTTTCGTGAACCGAGGACTGAACAAGTACAATTCTAAACATTCTTCATTATCGTTCGCCGGATACCTCGCTTTAATTAATTTTTTATCAAGAAAACCCATTAATTTACAATCAAAATAATACGCTTCATCTATTCTCAAAAAATTGAAATATTTATGAATTTCGTGCAATCCAATACATATTTTTAATGCTTAATATCTCAAATTTTATAAAAACAAAATTTATAAAAATTTGATATTCTAAAACTACGCAATTACAAGATAGAATCCAAATTTGACTACGCGATCCCACTTCATTACTATGTTTTATCTTATATAACTGTGTTAAAAAATTGAATCGAAATTACTCAATAAATAATAACAAACTATGCAAATGTTTCATATTTTTAAGAAAACGGAAGGAGTATAATATGTAACAGTACAGAAAGATAGAGACATATAAATTCTAGCAGGGCAGTGGTTAATTACCAAAAAGATGATCGGGATCAAAGAGGTAAACATTGTCTTCGTGAATGTGAAACGGCATGAGATTAAGGCGATCATATATTTTGGATTTTAAGAATATGGAAATCAATTCAGCTTCGGTGGGGCGGAATCGGCAACCAGGAGGTAGCAGGATTGCTGTGGTGGGAACATCCATGGACGATTGCTTTCCGATCGACCCTAACTCACTCCTCCTTCAGAGTATAGAATAGATGGTGATAATAATTATCTGTAAAGGGCTGATAATTGTGGAGTGATTATGAGATGACTAAGAGTAAGAGCGTGTGTGATTATGTATATAGAGAGAGCGCGATAAGTGAGCGAGTTGGCAATCCCAAATTCAATTAAAAATATATTGGGCGGGGACCGATGACGTTTATATTTCACAAAAATAAACCGGAAAAATTTTACATTTTGTTGCTAGAGGTGAGAATAGGCCAGGCTACCCGACAGGGGACTATGGCCTCGCCTACCGAAGGCCAGGCCAGGCCAGGCTTAACAGGTCACACTCGGACTATTTTGAAAGCCTATTTTGCTAAATAGGCTCAGGTTAGGCTTTATAAAAAGCCTATCAAGCCTACCAGACCGGCCTATTTATCATTGTTATTAGTCTATGAGGTATAACTGTTATTATTTTATATAGAAGTAATTATTAATTTGATCTTTTATAGGTTCTTAAAATATTTATAAGTTTTTAGATATTTGTGGATGTCGACTTGCCCAAATGCACAAATTCATGTCTTTGAACCTTATGATTACATTCGGACATATATGAAAGAATTTTTACTTAATTTTGAAATAGGCTTAACCAGGCTTTTAAAAGGCTTATAAACTAGCCTGTTTAAATAAATAGGCCAGGCTTAGGCCTATAAGATAGGCCTATCATAGGTAATAGGCCAGGCACGGGCCTTGAAAAATCGACACAGGCCTAGGCCGTTCAAGCCTAGGCCTAGCCCGGCCTAGCCTATTTCCACCCCTATTTGTTGCATAGATTATTATTGTGAAAAAACCGTAAAATTTATGACCTAACCCAAATTCCTCATACCCGACCCGATTTGCCCAGAACCTGCCACCATTCCCATTTCCCACTCTCCAGTTAACCCTAAAATTATACTACTTACTAAGTAGTACTGGTCAGATTTCCCCAACAGGATCGAAGTATTTACATGCGGTTGCCATTAAAGGCCGGTCATCTACCACCCATATATATATACTAGTAAGAGACGCTGTGCAAATGCACAGCGAACTGAGGGTTACAACTGCCCGTGGGAAAAAATAAATTATTTTGTAGGAAATTCCGAAGGCTATTTGGCAAGGACTTAATTTGCATGTTCGTGAAAGAATTTGGCTACGGTTCAAAGGTAACGGGCGTCTTCATCTTGTCTATTTGTTGCATTGTGGTGTCAGTGGACGAAGGAGGGAGGAAGCGGTACTAATGAATATTGGGTTACACCATTTTTGGGAACAAAATCATATAGTTGTTGGAGATATATGTAGATTTATTGTTAAATCAGTAAGTTTTGGTCGGCGACATAATGAGGTCATAATTGAAGTCGATGTCGTAGGTCACATGTAATGGTGGCATTTTTGTATTTGTATGTGCTCCTTGCAGGGATAAATGTTGTATTTGTAAATAGACAGTGTTATGGAATGTGCAAATATTGCGTGGTTTGTTTGTAGTACGTGCAGAATGGGAATGGGGAAGCTTTAATAACTAAGCCAGAATTACATGGTGGTTGCGTGGTAGATGCAAGTGGTAAAAGAGAATGGTTTTGTAAGGACATCTTCTAAATTTAGCTCTTTTTTTCCGTTTACATAGCAGAGGACATTGAAAGAAGTTTACAGGAGCTTCTGGTGCTTGACGTGTGTATGGAGCCTGAATTTGTGTTGTGGGTTTGGTCTGTACTATGTTTTGCTGAAACAGAATAAGTTCGCAGACCATAAGAAAAAATGGGAAATGAAGCATAAATCTTGGCTTTGTGATCAACGGGAACAGTTATTAGGTAATGGTTATTGTTTGCAGGGAAATAATTTACATAATCGACTTGATGGAGATGAGCATCGGATGTAAAATTTGGGTTAGGGGATCCAAGATTTCAAATCTATTAATTGATGATATGAGTGACTATGAGAGGAAATTAATAACCAAACCGATGGACAGTTTGTTATAATAGTGGTTGTAGCAATTAGCGGTGTTGCAGGGAAGCGTACGCGCGCCGGGGGAAGTGTGTGCCGGCAGGTGCGGTGGGAGGGCAGAGGCACTCAGTCAGTTGTTGTAAGGGAAGGTGGAGGATAAGGAGCAATAATTGTAAAGATGCGATTTTGTAAACTTGATCAGTGTCTTTTTAGTCATCATTTTAGAAACAAAAAAAACATTCGAAAATAGTTATCATTTTACATATTTATGTTAGGCTTTTTGTATAGTACTCGTATATTTTGATTAATACTTCATCTGTTCTTGGAAAAACGAAACATTTCAGGTTTTCACGTAATTCTATACACATTTTTAGTGTTTAATACCTCAAATTGCATAAAAGTAAAAATTATAAAAATTTAATATTATAAAACAACACGATTAGATGAAACTAACAAGATCTTGCTTGATTATTTTTATCTTATATTACTAAGTTTATAAATTAAATCGGATGTATTGAATGAATAATACTCCTTTCGTCCCAGCTAACGCGTCCTGTTTGACTTTTTGACACTGCTCATTGTTCTACTTCGACTCGATTTTATTGCATGTATATATTTGGGAAAAAATAGTCGAGTTGGGTTTTGTTAGAATCGTATAATCATGTAAATTTAGATTATATATTTTATAAAAAATTTTGTTGTACACATTTTGCAATATTAGCAGTTGAAAAAATGCCTTGGATTGTGTGCAAAAGTGAAACAAGACAAGTTAAGTGGGACGGAAGAAGTATAAACTATTTATATGTCTCAAGTGATAGAAAACGGAGGGAGTATGACTCCTAGAATATTGAACATTTTCTCTTAAATTCACTTTAACTATTGTATAAAGCAGTGGGCACAAAAGGAAGTGGGGATAAGTGGTAGAATAATGCACCAAATTTTAAGAACAAGGTTAATATAATACTCAATCCACCCTAATAATTTTGACCCATTTTTCTTTTTGCTTGATTTCACTTCAATTGTCTTATTCCCCTTTTAGGAAATAATTGAATACAAATACACTGCGAGCATAACACATAAAAAAAGCACATAGTTCACGCATTGCCCTAGGTAAGAATGTAAATTTAGCTGCAACACCACATACTGGAAAAGAGAACTTTGTGGTACAGTAATACAAAGCGAATTCTAATTCTGTAAGGAACAAAGGATAAGGTAAACGAAATGGTGGGTGATATTTGATGCGTTTGGGAAAGAAAATGCGTGTGAGGTGTATTTTTATTTTCTTACAACTGGTAGTTAAATACTGTAACCTAAAGTTAGATCAGATAGCTAACATATAGTCGAGTGAAGTATTGCTTAAATGGTCGAGCGGGGAATTATGATTAATTGCTTACCTACATAGGATCTAAATTACGAAGGGGTGGAAAAATAGTGTTTTGAGTGCGCACTTGTTGGGTCCGGCTCAAACGTTAACAAACATGAAAAGTAACATTAAAAATGTCTAATTTGTTACGATATAAAGTGGGGCGCATGTCATTTTTTTGATTACATTATTGAGTGGAAATTTGGCAAAGTCTTTTAGGACCTTTGGTAATGAAGCTATATTCCAAATGTTGTTGTTTGTTTGATTGAGCGCACAATAAATTTATTATCACATTAATTAATTAATGAGTTTATATTACAATTTATTTGATACGAAGTTTGTAATATATTTTCTTTTATATTGTTTAATTTATATTGGCTAGATAAATTTACTATAAGTATTATATCAAACACTAAAGAAGTGTCTTTGAATGATATAATATGAGGAGTCTGGGGTGGCTATTGTTCATCGGAAATGCTTGTAAATGAGGGCTAATTCTTTGTACTGAGATGGTTGCATTTCTATTTTAATTTATGAAGGAATGAAATATCTAAACAGAAACGGAGAACATGCTGAGATTACTGGTAGAGACAATTTTTTTTTTATCATTGCTGACCTGCCGAACGCATGCATTATGAATACGAAGCATGGCATTTACCGCAAAGTCTGAAGCATGGATTGATTCTAATTCTTTGTCTGAACGCATGTTTGATTGATTAATGACCTACATTACTAATATCAGAATCAAAATTTTGTGACAAACACAAATGTACTGTTTTGATTCCCATGAGTCTTACCTCCTCAACCGTGTTTTGTGTAACCAGATTAACGGATAACACATGATTAGTTTGACCAATGCTGTCAGGACGTTGTAGAGCTTGTTTATCCACTTGGGGATTCCAGTCTTGTTCATAAACTATGACCTGTAAATTGTTGAATGATCATAATATATTACAAGAGCAGAATAACTAATAGATATCAACCATTCAGCAACTGATGAGCCCAGTATTAGATAAAAGATAAACACAGCATAAGGTGCTAAATATCAGGGTCAGAAAGGTATAAAGTTGCATTTTGTCTAGCACTTTTCTCTTTTTTAAAACAAGCAACACAAGATTGAATAAAGTATCAATAGAACCAAATCAGTAGGCACAATTCAGACAAGGGCTTCTTAAGCTCAAGATGCCCTGGTATTCCTACCACATAGCTCTACTATCAAGTCAATGTTGCCAAAGGTAGGTAACATATGTGCTACAAGCTTATACAAAAAATTGTAAACTCGGTTGAGCATGGAGGTTGAAACACAAATGGGTCTACCAACACAAGCGAAATGCTAATATAAAACCACAAAAAGGAACACACTGGATTAAACAAGATCACATTATATCCCACAGTTTAGGCATCACCTAACAATGGATCACATCTATCAGTGTGTCCATAGAAGTTGGCATCAGATGTCATATAGGAGGATATAATTGCATGAGAAGTTCAGTAGTGAAATCAAGATCATTTAACATTGGCATAATATTGTCAATTTTAAACAGAGCTGTACCAAGTACAGCACCAAAGATACATGTTTTAGAAGCTGAATAAACAAACAAATCAATAAAACCCCAAAACTGTGTGGAAAATGAGGTGAACAAAAAAGTGAGAACGATGAACTAACCGCGCCCAAAATCTGGCAAATGCACAGGCTCGGAGCAAACACGGCATGTCCTCCCCAATCGATGCCCACAGCACAAGAAACCTAAACAGAAAATAGGTGAGATTTCTAACTTCGCCCAACAACTGGGGGGGGGGGGGGGGGGGGGGGAATTGAACGCAGATTTACCTCACGTGACTTTCCCGGAAGAAAGCTTCTTCAGGAAGTAATTTGGAATAAACTTTTGTAGCCTGGTTCTTTTTGGTCAGGATATTTCTCCTTCAGTAGATGTGCCTGAGAAGTAAAAGTTTGTTTTGCCAAGCAGATTCCTGAGGTTGGAGCTTGACAAAGGAAGTTGGGGTACACACAAGTGCAAAGTTCAGGAATTTCAACAGGCCCTAGGCTTGTTTGCTCAAGCATCTTCTGTGATTTTACTGGATAGATGACTATATACGAAAGAAGTGCATGATTTAGCCATGACTGACTGCGCAACTCAGAAGGTCTTGTATTTTTTCCAAGTTCAACGTGAGCTTGGGCTGAGAATTCAAAACCACTTTCCTTCAGAGTAATCCAGTACAGTAATGTTAATAAGAGTTTGAAAAATGACTCACAAAGGTTTCACCTTTAATTTAAAGGAACAACCTTTGACCGCCAAAGGGTGATAACGTATTTGAGGTGATGTATCTGCTATGCAAACACCCAAAGGAACATGTTTATGCTTCCTATTCCAACCATAACCTTTTGGTGCAATTTTCTTAGATGTGTGATGGTTGAATTCAGAGGCTATACTGACGTTGCTGTGTAGAACCCTAAGAAGACAAAGTATTTTTCCCCTTGGGCCAAGGGTTTGAATGCCAACAGCACATACAACCTGGAAGAAGCTGGATTTTCTCTGCGACATTTTTGCAGAATGAGGGAACAGATATTCACTCTGAGCTCATAACAGGCGAAAATAGATATATACAGGCCTTGAATAGAATTCGTTAAGATCAATGCAAAATACGAAAGAGAAAACTATTTTTGCGCAGCAAGTAAATCCATACCTGTAGCGGGGACACATCCAAAGTTTGCATCAACCAAAAAAGGACCAGGGGGAGACAAAAGGCGGCCATTGAGCAGAACACTGGTGGGAAGCATGGATGGAAGCAGGCTTTGTTCCGTACACTGCTGCATTGCACAGAGGGCAGTACGAAACGCCCATACAGGAAACAGGGGAAAAGCGCTATTGCGTGCTCACTTGTTTCAACAATCAGACAGTCTAAGAAAAAGCAGACCTTCATGCCTGTACTATGGTTTTTCCCCAAAAACTGTTTTCCCCATATAATTCAAGCAGATGGTCAACACAGCGGTAGAAAGTTGAGATAAAGGATCGGCACAATACCGAAGGCTATGAACACAGGAGTTTCCTTTCGAGAGCATGCATGAAGTGGCAAGCCATTACGGCAGGGATCCAAAAATTCTGGGAAGCAAGAAAGCACAAGAAGCGAACAGTGGAACGACCGAACACAAAAGTACAGCATAACCATTAATAGAATCAATACCAAGCAGGAAAAACTGGTGAGAAAGATCAACCTTACCTGAACTTCCAGTAATGAGGGTACTTCAACAGTCAATTTGGAATGAATTTCTACAACCTCCTTCTATTTGTCTTGAACTTTTTCCCTACAGGATTTGTGCGTAAAAAGTCAGTCTTTGTTTTGACAAACCAATTTTAAAATTGGAGCCTGGGAAAGGCAGTTGGCCCATATACAAAAGCAAAATACAGAAATTATAACAACATTGGTGCAAAACCTAAAGTATGAATTAATAGAAAAAAGTTCGAAAGAAAGATTTGACCGCCAACTTTTATACACCTGGGCTATTATAGGAAATAAGTGCATGATTTCCCCAGGATGATACACAAGAAACCAGAAAGCAAAAAGTAAGAACATCAACTGACAAGGGCTTCTATTTTTTTTCCCTCCGGTTGAATTTGGACTTCTCTTTGGAATCCTGAACTGCTTTATTTGTCATCAATCTAATACAGTAGGATTGATGAGAATGCAAAACAAAGCCGTACAAAAGCTCAACTGTCAATAAAAGGCCAGGGGATTAGAACATGTGAAAGCCAAACATCAGGACCTAGCCAATTTAGTGTACACGGAAACAAATGGCTATGCTTGAAATCTATCAGGTAAATTATATATTTGCAAAGTTCCAGCAGCAAAATTAATCGAGCAAACGATGCTCACAAAATAGTAAGTCATCAAATTCTAGTACAATCGCCTTAGGAAATTTGGATTCGTAAACAGATCTGTTACGAATAATCAATACACAGGGATCCCAAAATTAAGGACTTCAACAGGTAACCAGCACTTAAATAATTCGTTTACTCTGAGCATGGAATCTCTTAACAGAATCCATCAAGATCAATGCGGTAGGCGAAAAATAAACAAGTTTAAGAATAGCTAAATCCGAACCTGCAGCAGGGCCCCACCAAATACTTGCAAACCCAGAAGATAGACCAGGGGAAAACAAAAGGGTTTAATCCAGCACGACACAGTTGGGAAGCATTCAGCAGAAGTGAGCTTCCTTTCCTATACCGATCCATCACATAGAGGGCAAAAGCAAAATTTATAACAGTAAGCACACCATCACCAGCTTGATCAGATAAATGGCAGAGCTGGGAAAAGCCCTGCGAGTATGGAAACCAATCATTTTTTGGAGAATTGGGTGACTATAGGGGCGAGGGAAATTTCCACCACATAGGAACCAAAAAACCTACAGAAGCGGAAACACAATGTAAATAATTAGTATAAAAAAAACCAAAGTTGGATGGGCAGTACCACAATTTCATGAGGGAAAGATGTAACCCCGGAGGATTGAAGGACAGCGAAGGCACACCCCCAACAAGCAGAGCTCAAACGACCAACACACCAGCGGGGATGAAAATAGTGGGGGGGGGGGTGTGTGCAGCCAGTACCCAGGGCTACAAACACAGCCCTTCCGTTCTTACTTCATGGATGAAGAAAGAAAACATAACAGCCAGGAGGAATGTATGTGAATAAAGGTCGGGACAATTAAGAGAAAAAGGAAGCAGTTGTACAAGAGGGGTGCCCATGTGCACAAGGGAATGGAAATTTCATGCGCGTAGGCAATCATAAACAATAAACGATTATTAACACAGAAAGAAATGGCATTGGAAAACAAGTGTTCCAATTACTAAGAACAACACTGCAAGATTTGTTTGTAAACAATATTCTTTGCCCTATTGAAACCAACGTGCTGTGCTAAAGAAGGACGGACAAGGATTTTTAAGTGAGCAGCTGACCTGACTCGGGATAAAGCAACATATAACTGTCCATGCGAGAACACAGGTTCTTTCAAGTAAATCCCGACACGATCGAGGGTCTGACCCTGGGATTTGTTTATCGTCATAGCAAAGCACAAACGAATTGGGAATTGGACACGCTTGAAAGGGACTGGCAATTGGAGGTCAGATGGTGCTTTTAGAGGAATCCTATGCAAAAAAACGTCTCGACCACTATATTCACCGAACGCAATGGTAGCATGGATAACATTCGAACACAGATTTTTGACCACCAGTCGTGTCCCATTGCAAAGACCCTCAGTCGAATCCAAATTTCTAAGCAAGATGATTGGTGCACCAACTTTCAAAGCCAAGCGATGGGGCGGAAGGCTCCCAGGGGATAGTGAGTTTAAAGTATCTTCATAAACAGCCTGATCATCAGGATTTATTGTTTCATCTCGGCTAAAATATTCAGTCACTTCCCCTGGAAAACGGTCAATAAGCATAGAGTTCAGCTCATCGACATAACAATTCTTTGTACTCAAAAGCATTTTATTTTCAAGAGAACAGTGAGGGTCCAGTAAGCTTTCGAAAGAAGGGTAAACAAAGTCAATCAATTTTAGCACAGAAGAATAGTCATCCTCATACACGATACAAAGCTCTGGTGGGATCCAAACAGTTGAATGGACATCAGTTGGTTCAGTTCCATCACCAATGCGCAACAAATAGGAAGAGAAACCAGGGTCAAAACGAGCACGCATATTTTCAGTTAAATGGAGAACCTGGAATGAAAGCCAAAGCGGGGAGTGAACTATACAGGATGCAATAATCTCAGCTTCACAACCGTTCCTAACAATAGGCAATGTTTGCCTGAAATCACCCCCAAGCACAACTACTTTCCCACCGAACAAAAGAGGAGAACCCATGAGATCCTGCAACAGATCGTCCAATGCTTCAATTGCAGATTTCTTTGACATTGTAACTTCATCCCATAAAATGAGTTTGCTTTCTCTGATCAATTTTGCCAAAGAGCTTTGTTTGCTGATCCGGCAATGCGTTCCAGCTGTAGTGTCAACTGGGATTTTGAAGCGAGAATGAGCTGTCCGACCACCGGGGAGCAATGATGCCGCTATCCCAGAGCTTGCATTAGCAAGCGCGACAAATCCCTTCGAACGAATATCTGCCAGCAAAGCTCTGTAGAGGAATGATTTCCCAGTTCCACCAGGCCCATCCACAAAGAAAGCACAACTTTTGCCAGAATAAACAGATGAAGTAATTTTTTCAAAAGCAGCTCGTTGCCCTTCATTCAATTGTTGAATAGCCTCTAAATCAAGCGGACCAACAATAATATTCCTTTCAGCATCTACCTCTTTTGTATAATGCTCGGCAGGGCTGTTAGGCACTTGGTGCTCAATTAAATTAAATGAAGTTATGCTTTTCCCCATAGATGTGAGAAATGAAGCAATTTGGGCAAGGGCCTTTTTATGGATAAGGTACGATGGGATGTCTAAACTGGCAAAATCCTCTGAAAGGGAATCCTGAAACTTATCCCACAAAGCCCGAGGATTCTGAGGCTCACAAAAAACAAGCAAAGTTGCAAAGAGACGACGAAGCTCATAAGGCATGCTAAATGCTGCAGCCTCTTCAAGGCACACTTCCTGACTATTATCATTTTCAAGCAAACCACGGAAAGAGCAAGCCTCTCTGTACGTTTGGGCAGTTCGACCACGATACCTAAGCAAGTCCTGGAAAGAAGTTGGGCAACGAACCTTTGTCAAGAGCAAACGCAGGTAGTAACGCTCTCCTTCAGTAGGATGTGCAAGAGTAACGCGCCCAATTGAACCGTGGTGCTTTTTACGGAACAGCCAGAATTTTTTTGACCCATTCCAGGTAAAATGAGTGGGGAAATCAGGGTATGCCAATTTGAGACGCTGCGCTTCAGCATGTGTCCTGTTCATAAAAAAAAATTCTGTCAGCATTGTTTTACGATTAAATGGATTACGCAGCACATTAGCTAATTTCTCGCGCGCATTGAAGTGAACACACTGGAAATTTTCTAAGTGTAGCTGAAGATGAATAACGGGAGGTTTCATTTCAGTAAGAGTGAATCTGAAAATTCTCCATGCTGCTTCTGGAGGAGAGACCCATCTAGCAGCCTGGAACTGCTTAATCTCATCAGCCTCCTGCTGTTTATTATTGTCACCAACATGAAAATGTATTTTATCATGCCCTTTACATACATATTTGTAAATGTACTTTATTGACTGTACAGTTGCACAAATTTCAACATTAATGTGGCAATTGTATTTAGTTAGCAAAAAAGGATTGTATGGAACAACCCATCTATTATCCAACGTTTGGCCTCTTACACGGACGGTATACCCAGTATCCCGCCGCCTATACACAGGATAGGCATCCTGACCTTTGGTCGTTTCACGGCAAAACTTTTTAGGAAATCCGTAAGAACAAGTTCGACCATTTTGCATACAAACGTTGGATGGATTTAACTGACCACATGGACCGTGCATCATATGAATTTTGACCAAATTGTGCAGATATGCATTTTCATCTTTCCCAGGGATTTCAGCAGACACAATACCATCATATTCATTAGTTGTAAAAAGCTTGGAGTTCGGTGCAAGTATTAACAAAATGTGGGCATGTGGTAGGCCTCTTTTTTGGAACTCAATAACATATGTATATGCAATGACCTCACCCAAAACACTGCCCTGTATTAAGTCATGTTTCAACTCAAGGAACTTTGAATGGAAGACACGGGAGGTCAAGTCAGGACGGTTCTGGACTTGTTCATTAGGTAATAACAATTCTTTAATTTCAGGCCAATTTGGATTGCATGTAACTGTTAGAAAAATATCCGGCTTACCATAGTGTTGAACAAGGGCCATGGCATCAAGATATCGCCGGCGCATATCCCGAGGACCACCGATGAACGAAGGAGGCAGGTATGTCCTCTGTCCACAGTTTTGACCATCCTTCTCACCACTTGCATAGCAATCCTGAATGCCCTGTAGAAATTCACTACGGATGGCTGCTTGTTTAGACCTATAAAAATCTAGGCGCTGAGTTTCAATTTTAATGTACTGGTCAACGAAAAACTGTTGTGTTAACCGGCCAAAATGAAGGACAAATGGGGAATCGTGTGGCCTGATCTGGAACATATAAGCATAATACTCTCGAATAGAAACGAAAGAGCCATCAGCTGCCATTGATGCAGATACTGTTAAACAAAACGCAAACATTTAAAAAACACGAAAACAAAAAAACGAACAGGCAACATATAACTATAACAGGGACAACTCACATTCTGATTCATTGGCAAAGGGCTCATCTGGGGACGCACTGGAGCTAAGACCTGCAAGATGGTTTATGCGAGGGCCTGTATGCGTATTCTTTTTAATTCCTTGATGCCAGCCGCTTTCGCCCAATGGAAACAGTAATGGGTATTGAAGAGGATCATAACACCCATAATAGTAGGAGACAAGATGGCTCTGCCCACCATGACTGTGGACTCTAATATGCCGCTGTGTGGCAGGCGCATCGCTCCCATCCTCAAGCCAAAGCGCAGCCACCTGGGAAACTGAAGGCTTGTTAAAAGTTTTCTGGTCAACCGCAGGATTACAATGGAGGATAATATTATAGTCAGGCAAGTTGGGAATACTATTCAATGAGCGGAAGAACTTTGAATATGGATTGTCTGAAAGCAAGCCAACAATTTTTGTAATCACACGGGGATGTATGCGTGGAAAAGATTTGGCCCGTTCAACACACTGATCCTCAGTATCAAAAAAATATAACTGCAAATTAGTTGAGCATAGAACAGGATCAATGAAATGGAATAGTTGACCCTGGACCCTGAAAGTATAAATACCTTTATTATTTTGTGCTAAATCTTTATCATACTTAACACCCATCGAAGTGAATGCAAAATTATTATTTATTGCGCGGATATACTCCCTGAACGTAGAAGCATCTGGAGAAGAGGAAAGCAAAAGCTCCTTCAGTTGCGCAGGAACCTCATTAAAAGAAATAGAGACGTCCCCATCCATGCAACAAAAATTTGTTGTCTCACGAGGGAATTTGAATGCACCACAGTGCAAACAGCTAGGAACCTTTTGCAGGACAAATGGCTCACCAGGCATAGCCAATGGGAAAACGCGTGAGGCACCTAAAGTTAAAACAGCAATGAGAGGCCAACAAACAACACAGATGTGAAGAGGCAAAAGGATTGGACAACAAGCAAGGCAAGGCCAACAGATAAAACAACGGATGGAGAGCGAGAAATGACCCAGAAAGATACATATGAAATTGGAGTGAGACATTTATATTTAATATTAGAAATATCGTGACACTATAATATATTTCTAATACAAAAGAAGTAGATGCTGAAAGGAATATCATACATCATTAATATACACTATATTAGAAAGCAGGTCATAGTTATATTCCCTCGTGAGACTGCATTAATGTAGGGCAGCATCTGTATTAATGCTGCATACACTATAATAATGAATTTTGTACTGAATTTTGTACAAGAAGATAATATACTGAATTTTGTACCCTTGTATTAATGAATACTGTATAGCATCTATATTAATACTGTATTATCTTGTACAAGAAGATAATACAAAATTCTGTATTAGTGCTATATACAAAATTCAGTATATACCCTATTATAGTGTTATAGTGTATACATCAGAGGTAGAAAGCAGGTCATAGGGGAATATATTATATAGGGGAATATATTAGACAGCATTAATGTTATAGTGTATACAGATGCTGTATAATAGGGTATATACTGACCAGGGGATGTTCGGGCAGGTGTAGGGGAGGAGGCAGTCGGGAAAGCAGGGACAACAGGAGCGACTGCACGCACACCGGCAGCCCGTGGAAGTTTCCGTGCAGAATGAGAGGACTGGGCAGGAAGGACGGTACAAGCTGGATCAACCAACAGAGGGAAAATATGTGAAATATTGTGAAACGAACGGGAAAAAATTGTAGAGAATACAATAGTGAATTTCTCACCCCTCCGTTTGCGGGGGGCTGCCTTGCCTGCACAAGTAACGCACCGAAGACACAGCAAACAGCGCCATATAAAGCACAATAAATAACAATAACCAAAACGCATAAATAACGCACAGCATTTAAAAACCATAAATAAAACAGCAGACTAACCTACGGAAGTGGCTGGTGCAACAGAAGTTACAAGAACAGGGACAGTCCTTGTTGGATCAATAGTTAAGAGGGAACCTTTTTAAAGAGAAAGCGAAAAACAATGGGAAAGCAGTAATAGGCTAAGAAACGGGCAGGAAGAAAACAGGGGAGGAAGGGCAAAAAGGGATTAAACCAAAACAAAATAGAAAGTGGGAAATTACGTGCGTCTGTAGTACCCCCAGCAGGAGGAAGCCCGAAGGAGGGTGAGGCGCAAGGAGATAAGTAAGAGTGAACATAACAATCAACCAAGCCATCATCGAAAGGAACCGCTGAAGAAGCATCCATTATGGAAAAACCCTCAACACAAGAAAAGCACTCCCAAGAAATGCCAACACCAGAACCGGGAAGAAGCTGCATAGAAGAGGGGAAAAAGGCACACGGAGAAGGATGAGCGAAGCAAGATGCAAGCAAACAATAATAAAAAAACCGATTGAGCAGTTAAAAAAAAAACAACAAATGCAGAGAGATCGGAAGGGGAGTACTTGATGGAAAAGGAAGATGCAGAACAACCTGATCAGATTCCCTCAACCAGCAACAGTGTTTGTTGCTAAGCACCACCCCGCTGGGAAAGGAAAGAGCAAAAAGTAGTATTTCAGCACCCTGGGAATCATTATCTAGAACAGGGAAAAATAGATAGTAATACATACACAACTGACAGTGGTTTTGCTAAATACGAATTCACAGGAAAGGAAACCAAATAACAAGCAACAAAGCAGCATAAAAGGGACGGGCCCCTATCAACAGAATGGAAAAGAGCATAACCGGAAACATTTAATAACAGCAGAAAATGTTATTAAGGACTAAACCGAATGGGAGGTAGCAAACAACCAGCTTGAAAACACAACATGTTCCTAAGAATTGATTCAACTGAACAACAAAGTTGGATTGGGCGCGAAACATCCACGCTAACGAATGCACACAAAACATAAGGACATCAAGTAAAACTCACCAGCAAGTATAACAGATGGGAGTTCTTGACCCATCTGAGTGTGTACTATAAATTGATGTGCATATGGGTCAATCTGCCTTAAATTCAAGAGTGGATAACCACTCACCAGCAAGATTTACACTTTGCTATAAATTTAAGATTTATCATATGAAGAACTATAAATTGATGTGCATATGAAGTACTCTACCTTCCAACCTTATTGCCCCATGCATGCGTGCCCTTGTAGTTAATTAATATTTTATTTCTTAATAAGAATGTTCATCTATATATGAATAAGTGTCTTATTTACTTATTAGCCATTAATGGTTGCCAGAGGACACTACAGATGAAGCTTGGCTTCACCAACTACTACTATGAAACAAAAGAATCCATTTATGTGCTAGAAAAAGGGGCATTTTGACTATTTATTAATTTTTTTAAATATATATTTAAAGACTTCCCCTCGGAATAAAATAAATACAAAAATTTATATATACTATATAATTAGGGCAGAAAAATGTTGGCTAATCAAACATTGAGGAGCCACAATTTCTTCCTGGCCTGCCTGATCGATCTACTAATATTTTTAAATCATTTGGAAATAATATGCGAAGCAACCCTAACGCAATCCAAAAAGACACCAAATTAATTAATATAGATATATATAGATACACACATGTGATCTTGGAAGCTTACTCAAAGTTACATTTCATCATTGGGCTAGTAAGTTGGAGTAGGTTGTATTATTTTAGTTTTTAAGTGATACTTCGAGTACATAAGTATAAAAAGCATGAAGGTTAAAGCCTAATTATATGGATAGAAAATGACAACATAGATAGATATTGAATGCCTGTGAAACATTTTTTTTATATACTCAAGGTAAGGGCACCTTTAATTTATGTAAGAGACAAAGAAAATAAAATTGAAGGTTCAAATATTCTTCACAATTAGTACAGTGATTTTGAATGATTTGGAGTTAGAATGTACCATTGTAGTTAGGGTAGTAAGAAACTATATGGGATTAATATAACAAAGAATAGGCAAAATATCTATATCGTTCATTCTATTGACACAAACAGTAATAAAGGCAACCTTATCACACTTGGAAGCATCTTATCCCTTTCTTTCTTCATCAACATGCAAAAGATTAGTTCACAATGCCAAAATCTATGGGGGGAAAAAGTGGCTATGGGAAAAAAAAACCCTTCATGGGGTCATGAAGAATCATTCAAAGATGGGTATTGGAAAACTTTACATTTCTTGGCAAAATACATAATTTACCAGCATGTTCACTTCAAAAAGATTAACTACATAATGTAAACTCAACAATTTTTTCCCTTTTGCTTATTTAATACTCATCTGTCCCAACTAAAATGACCTGTTTCAATTCCGCACGCAATCCAATGCATTTTTTAAATCATTAATATCCAAAATGTATACAAGTAAAAATTATATAAAATATATATTCTAAAGCTATACGGTTAGATGAATCTAACAAGACTGAACTCGACTTTTTTTTTCCAAATATATACTTACAATAATATCGAGCCAAAGTTCAACAATGAACAGTATAAAAAAATCTAACAGGACGTTTTAGCTGGGACAAAGGGAGTACTACACATTCATTAGTTGTTGTACCACGAATACAAAAAATATATATTTATAAAATAATTATCAAAATTAATATTAATATTTTGAGTCAAACGAGTTTTGATGTCAGAATTAATCCATCAACGTACTTCGAACGCTAAACGAGTAAACTCTTTCTAAATCAGTTTTTCGAATATCACTCAAACTAATTACTACTGGTACTTTTCAACTTTATTGATATCCACTTTAATTTATAAAGAATATATGAATGATTCTGAAAATAATGTATAACTGATATTCTTTTCAAGGGTAGGATATATATAGTTAATGTTCTTTCTTATGGAAGTTAAAGGGCTTAAATTCTAAGATAAAAAGTGGTGTGAATTGGTATAAAAAAATATTAAATTGATGTAGTATAAAGTGATTCTTTAGAAGGAAAAGAGAGAAAGAAGATTAATAATCCACTTGTCATGCCTCTTTAAAGGGTTTTCATGAGGTGGATTACCTCTACTTTTTACTCAATCCCAGCTTAGCCAAGAATTTCATTTTTTTCCTTATCATTATGTTAATGAAGAAAGCATTTTAGATATGATTTCACTTTTCATCATTTGATAAACACTGTGATTTGTAAATTTTTCATATTGTTTCCTTTGTGAACCTTCCACTGGAACAAGAATTTGCACTTAACTATACATAGCTTAAACTAAGTTTCCTTAATGGCCATTTTTAACCTTTTTTGAATGTAATCAAGAACCACTCTAGTGAGTTTAAGGAAAATGACCACTCTTGACCCATCTGCACATCAAGAACTGTAAATCTGAAATTGTTGTTATAAATTTAAGATTTATTATAAAACTCACCAGCAAGAGTGGTTATCCACTCTTGAGTTTAAGGCAGATTGACCCATATGCACATCAATTTATAGTACACACTCAGATGGGTCAATAAGGTAGAGTACTTCATATGCACATCAATTTATAGTTCGGTGGTTATTTTAAAACGTATCATACATGCATTGTAACGGATATCAATCGGTCCTCAGGGCGAACAATTTTTTGGGTAGAAATATACAGAAAATTGTTATAAAGGAGAGAAATTGAAAGCTAGCAACAACAAAACATACAAATATGTACTATTTGAAACATAAAGTACACCATATTCTAGCAACCAAGAACATGAAGCAAAACACTACTGAACAATCCCAAAAACAATTGAAAAGGAAGGAGGGCACAAAATCAATTTTACGAAAACACTCGAAAATAACTTATTCAGCGATAAAACCAAGCTCCAAATACTTCAAATGGGAAAAGCGGCACACAATTAAATCTCACCTGCATGCCCTATTGCCGAAAGACAACAGCTTCTCCGCGGCCTCAACAATGCTCGAACAACTTATGCTAATTCAACAAAGTAAATGAAGAAAAGGAAGTGTCAAGAAAAATAAGTGTCATGAAAAGAAGTAATAAAAATCAAAGCATTCAGGCAACATATTCTGCAATTCCACTCTGTTGTAAACAATATAAATCCAATGGAACCGAAGCTAGTATAAATTTACATGAGATGAGTGAACATGCAAATAGTCACACTTCCCCTGCTTGCTAGATCTGTAGAAAAATTACCAGATATATTCCCAAAACATTTTCCGACTTAAAAATAGAAAAACTTAAATATAGAAAAAGATCAGAAACCATACAGAAATTAGAAGCTCAAGCGCAGGGCCTTTGAGGAAGCCGCTGGTGGCGAGAGAAGAGAAAGACGGATATTGAAACTGCATCTCAATAATCAAGAAATTAAATTTTGTTCCACACAATTATTCTTTCAGTGCATAATAGTGATAATATCACCTTGATGGACAGAAATTCAGTATGTAAATAGCTCATTTAACAATTTTTGAAATTTGAGCAAATAATCAGTAATCGGAAAGGGGGAAAAACGAAAGCAAAATGAATATGCTAGATACCTTCTCAACAGAGGCGGACGAGGAGAGAACGAGGCCGAGGAAAACAATGAAGAGAAACGGTCCCCAGAGATCCCAATCCCTCAACGCCTTCCCGGGATCCTCCCTGTACGAATTGGGGAAAACTACCAATTGCAAATTGGTAAGGCTACTGGACAGATCCTGATGAATTGTATCCCAATGAAGTTGAAATTGAAATTGAGACAGACCAACAGACGAACAGGCCAAGCTTAATAGCATAGCATAATTGAAACTGAAATTCGATAAATTTGGCAACGAAGTTTGGAGAAATCTAAGGTACAGAGTTAACATCATATATTGATAAACAAATGAAACATTCCAGACAGGTTTTGATGCAACTAAAAGTTAAAACACAGCCCAAGAAATCAGACGACTCAAAAATGGTTGAAAGCAAGAAGCTGGGGAAGCAACTGCGTAACTGGCTGGAAAACAAATCCCTCCAAAGCCTTTCAGACAATGTACCTGAAATCGCAACAGGTAGGAAGCACCGAAGCAGAAAACCCTTCAGTTGAGGTCCCTCGCTTGTTTGTGCAGAAATCGGTGGCTTTCTGCAGAAATACACGGAAACTTGGGACCTTTCACGAAGAAGCCCTAGGCCAACAATTTACCGGAACGCTTTGGGGATCACGGCGTATCTGTACCTGAGGAGTGCAAGAGAAACTGAATGGGTGAACGAAGACGGGATGGGGACAAAGCGGGAGTGTTGGCAACTTCCAAAAATAAAACATCACGAAATGGAGCCCCACAACAGTTGCACACCTCGCCCCCACACACACATCACAGGCTACTTCTACAAAATCTGCATGCTAAAGTGTTCCCAATAACTCTCGTAAGATTGAAAAAAGAACAGGGTGTTTTATTAAAATTTGCCCAGAAAATGATTCATGGGAATTGGTCCGGAGTACAACAATCAAACACTAACAAAATATCAATAGAAAATGATTTCAATTTGACTTGCTCAGAAACAAGAACATCTGAAACGAACAAACCAAAAGGGATCGTCACGTAGATGGGAATAATCCTCCAGCCAAATCAAAATTAATTGGACTGAGAAGTAGGTTATTTTGATTGCCCACGACCGACACTTCTTGGAGAATCAACAAGATTGATTAAGGGAGATGTAACCAATAAAAATATATCAACAAGTTCTTACCCTAATTCTCACGGTACAAGCAACAGAACAGAACAAATTTGACTAACCGGCACACATACATGAAACAAGAGAAAGAAATTAAAGCCGCGGATCATCGGAAAGGACTTGGACAGCGCGGAATCCAAGTGGAAACAAAGAGGGAAACACACGATCGTAATTCAAAAGCTTCAAAACGAACAATCCATCGCACAGGAAAAATTAGACAATAAAAATTTCCATGACAGACTCAGCGAAAAATTCACGAATCAACAATCAATTCAAGAAAAGGGGGAAAAATAACCGAACCACACAGCACTCACACGCTATGAGCAACGCACTGCAAAGGAACCACGACGTCCAGTCGCCACAAGGCCTGATGAACTACGGCCGAAGGCCCCAAACCCTATGAGTAGCGATCAGTTGGGCTTAGACCACATTGAATTTAGCAGGAAACAATGCGAATAAATTGAAGAGACACTCGTTACCTCCAGCGGATTCTGGCGAGACGACGAACACGATGGCACACGGGGAGGACGTAGGGCAAGAAGCTGGAAAGTTCGGGACAAACTCGGCCCACTGGACGGGCAAGATCAGGGCGGCGCTCCTGCGAGGGGAAATCGGAAATTAGGGCAGGTCGGAGACGAAGTTGGGCGAGGAAGAACAGATTAGGGCACGAAACCACTTCTTGTGGTTGGGCGATGAAGCAACGAACGTGGAAATTTTGGGTCTGTGGCTGTCGTTGGGCACGAAACCGCTTGTTCTGGTCGGAGAAGATTGGAGACGAAGGTGGGAAATGGTCCTGGATTCGGTTTCTAGGTAGACGGGATTTTGGGGAAATTAGGAAGAACGCATTATTGGGAAATTAGGAAGGAGGCGCCCAAGAGATCCGACGGTAGAGAATGAAATCGAACATGATCCAACGGTTCAAATTCCTAATTGTATGAGGCACGGAAACCTAGGTAAGTTCTCTTATAATATAGAAAGATATAGTGCTTTAACACACACTTAGAGATTGGAGAAGGAACACCACCGCATCAAGTTACGCCCATGCATGCAAATAGTACGTAGCTGCAGACTGGGCGGTTTCTTCTTCTTTAATTTCTACTTGATCTGCAACACTCTCATCTTCCCATCCCATTCTTCAACGCCGCCTGCAGATCCTTTCTTCCTCCCTCTCTATGTTTCTCTTTTCTCTCTCTATTTATAAATCCCTTCTTCCTCTATGCGTCCTTTCTCTACTACTACTATTTTTTCCTTACTGTATTTTTGGCTCTACTTTTTATTTGCTTTTCAGACTTTGAAATTATTAGTGTTTTTTTAAATTATTATTATTATTATTATTATTATTATTATTATTATTATTTGAAATGTAAGCTTCAGTTTCGATGTGTTCATTTCTTAATCGTTGGCGGATTGCAATGCTAATGTTTCATTAGTTGATTAATGTTTAAGTTGGTATTGTATGCATGTGTGTTTATTATTGGTGAAAGTCATTGGTCTTTTTTTTTTTTTTTAAACAAATGGAAGGCCGAAGCTATTTTATTCAAGCACTTGCAGGGTTTGATAAAGACCAGTCAAAACTAATAGCATCAATAAAGTCATTGGCCTTTTGGTTCAGCTAAACTATCACTTTCCATTTTAGCCCTAAATCGCACAAAATATTAATTTTTTTCTAAAATATTGACCAAATCGCTATTTCAAGTGAAGTGGCAATAGTTGCTGTTTAAGTTTTCAGAAGATTAATCAAGGTGAATGGATCCTCCGGATGTGGAATTCTTTGATTCCCCTGATGCTCCCGACTCAACCCCGTCAACGCCGCGTGCTCAACCGGCAGACCCCCCGGATCCTGCCGCCGCCCCACCCCGCTCTAAACCGTCCTTCAAAGATATTATGTTTGGTGATATTTCATGTGGCCCTCCCTCTGATACTCCGCTGACCCCGCTTCGGGAGTTGGTGACGATGGATTTAGTTGACGGCAACCCTCTTCTGCCGGATATTGTTTTTGCGCCCGAGGCCATGGACAGGCTGTGCATGCCCTTAAAGCAGGCCTTGGTGGTGAAACTGATGGGTCGAAGGATTGGTGTGGCCGCCCTCAAGGACCGACTGACCCGGTTGTGGAGCCCTAAAGGCCACTTCGATATCCTTGATGTTGAGAATGACTATTTCCTGGTTAAGTTTGGTGCGGAAGCGGATAGGGAGAAGGCTTTGTATGGTGGCCCTTGGGCGGTGTTTGATCACCATCTGGCTGTGGTTCCTTGGAGTAGGGAATTCTTAAAGAAGGGTATGGAAGTTACTAAAACCTCTGTTTGGGTGCGATTCCCGGGTTTAAACCCAGCATACTACAATGAAGAGGCACTTGAGATTATTGCTAACCGTGTTGGCCGGACGATGAGGGTGGACCTCAACACGAAGGAAATGTCCAGGGGACAGTTTGCGAGAGTCTGCGTGGAGGTTGATGTCTCCAGACCGCTTATTGGGAAGGTTCGAATCGATGGAGAGTGGCAGTTGGTAAGCTATGAGGGTTTACACAACATTTGTTATGGATGTGGCAAGCTTCGTACTGGCTCTTCCAACTGTTGCAATGGATCTGGGAAGGAAGCTGCCGGCGGGGAGGGGGTGCCGCCGCAGTCGCGTCCACGGAAGGAAAAGGTGGATGTCACAAATTTGGTAGGTGAATCCTCTATTCACGGCCAAGATGACGAGAGTACTACGAACAAGGGAACATCCTATTTTAAAAATATGGAAACTAATGATACTGGAGGTGCGTGGGAAGGCAATAAAGATCCTGTGGGTGCATGGGAAGGAAATAAAAATCCTGCTGGTGCATGGAAAGAAAATCCGCTGTTTACGACTGCCGCCGGGAAAGTGCAAGCCACGGCCACAGCTGTCGCTACTCATGGGGAGTGGCTTACCGTGCAGCGTCCCCCGAGGAAGTCAAAAGGAAGTGCCCCTAAAACTAGGGTTTCGGATGCCACTGGTGGGAAGGGGATTAACCATACTAAGCCTGGGAAACCTGGTAAGATTGGCAAGGAGGCCCAGAACATATCTTCGAAGGCGCCTGTAGTCGGCTCCACGACAGGACTTGAACTGGTTCTATCTAAAACGGCTACTAGGCCGAAAGGGAAGCGTGCTCGCATCTCTAAGCGCGATAATGAGGGAAGAGGTCCAGGAAATCCATTCTTGGTGTTGTCAGACAGTGGCCAAGCTATGGACACGGATGCTGAATCGGAACGGGGACAGGCTGCTATCGGAGCTCGTTCCCATGATTGAGTTCCATAATTTTTCGATCCTATCATGGAATGTACGTAGCGCCATGAATAGGAATACACAACGCCATATTAGTGACATGCTTCGGCTATATAAGCCATCAGTACTGGTGATTATAGAACCGCAAGGTGCCTTTGAACATTTGCGAGTGTTATTGTATTGTCTTGGATATGAGGCGGTTAATATTTGGGAGTGTGTAGGACGCTCTGGGGGGCTGTGGATCCTGCAGCGACAGGGACTTCTTGTCAACTTTCAGGTGATCGGTAGTTCTGGTCGAATCACTACAGTTCAGGTTTCCAGTGGAGGAGCTTCGTGGTGTTTCTCTGCTGTTTATGCAAGCCCTACCCCGCAGGGTCGTGCGCGGGACTGGGAGTGCATGAGACAGGTTCATTCTTCTATTATTGGTCCTTGGCTTGCGCTAGGAGATTGGAATGAGATTTTATCTGATTCCGAAGCTTATGGTATGACTGTCTCGACTCGCCAATGTGAATTATTTCGGCAAATGCTATTTGACTGCCAAATGGACACTGTCACAACCTTTGGGGATTTGTATACTTGGCAACGGAACACGACGGGGAGCCCTCCAGCCCAGAAGCGCCTTGATCGGGCAGTGGCAAACTCAGCTTGGATCTCGAATTTCCATAGCGGCATGGTGGAGGTCTTGCCACGGCGGGCTTCGGACCACAGCGCAATTCTCCTCCGCTGTTATAAAGTTGGTGATAGGCAGGGGCCTAAACCTTTTAGATGGGAATTTGCATGGGCGGCACATCCTTCTTATTGTCATATTGTGGAGTCCGCTTGGCACTGGAATGAGGAATCCCTTCTCACGAAGCTTGAACAGGTGAGGGACTCGTCCAAGCTTTTTAATCGTACGACCTTTGGTAATATTCACAACAGGAAGCGCAGGCTGCTCAAGAGGCTTGAGGGGGTTAGACGTTGCTTGCTCAGGGTGGACTCTGCCCGTGCTCGGTTATTAGAGCTGGAACTTTTGAAAATGTTGGATGATGTGCTCCACCAAGAGGAAATATGTTGGTATCAAAAAGCTAGGGACAAATGGGTAAAGCTTGGAGATAAGAATACCAAGTACTTCCACACACAAACCATCATTCGCCGTCAACGGAACATATTCAAGGACTGGAGGTTGATGGTATATGGACTACGAATGACATTGAGCTACAAAACCATGTACGTGCCCATTTTGGCTGGGTTTATGGGCACAGCACACCCCCTCAACCCGGGCAAAGGTTGTTGAACCCCCTGCCTTGCATGGAGATGACAACCGACCTGGAGAGAGAGGTGAATTTGGAAGAGGTGAGACAAGCAGTCATGGAGATGCGAAGTCTTTCTGCCCCTGGGCCGGATGGATTCCCGTCTATGTTTTATAAGACTTATTGGAATGTGACTGGGAGCGACGTCTTCAGATTTGTGCGAGATGCATTCGTGTCGGGCAACTTTGATATGGCCATTGCCGCTACTTATGTATGTCTTATCCCTAAGGTGGATGTGCCGAGAGATATTCGTCAATACAGACCCATTAGCCTCTGTAATGTTTGTTACAAGATCCTTACGAAGGTCCTGGTGAATCGGTTGAGACCTTTGTTACAACAGTATATCGGTCCATTCCAATCGGCGTTCTTGCCCGGGCGGGGTACATCTGGCAACGCTCTTGTCCTACAGGAGGTTGTCTCTTCTTTCCAGAACAGGAATAGGCGGTCTCAAGATCTTCTTCTCAAGGTAGACTTGGAGAAAGCTTATGATAATGTGGATTGGAATTTTTTGGACATTTGTCTTCATGAGATGGGTTTGCCAGGGGCTTTTATCAGTATTATCATGTTTTGTGTTCGCTCGCCGGTGTACTCTATTCTGTGGAATGGGGAGGCTATGGAACCGATTACGCCGGCCAAAGGGCTTCGCCAGGGCGATCCCCTCTCGCCGTATCTCTTCATCATTGTTATGGAGAAGTTATCCCGCAATATTATCGCGAAAGTAGAGGAAGGTGGTTGGCGGCCGGTGCACCTTGGCCGTAGTTCCACCCCCCAATCGCACCTTATGTTTGCCGACAATCTCTTGTTGTTCTCGGAGGCCTCTTTGGATAGTTGTCGTTGTCTGGATGAAGTCCTCTCTTGTTTTGCGGGGCAGGCAGGGTTGCGTTTTAACCCTGGGAAGTCCCAAGTGTACATGTCTCATGCAGTTCCTCCTCACATGCAAGCTACATTGGCGTCGACGTTGGGCATTAACACTACATCAAATTTGGGGAGGTATCTTGGATTCCCCGTTATTCATGGTAAAGTCCGTGCTGACTATTTTCAATTCTTGGTGGACAGGATGCATATGAAGATGGGGTCCTGGAGGCGTGGCCTCTTGAACAAGGCTGGTAGAATTACATTGGCGCGCTCCATTCTTGGTTCTATTCCGGCATATGTCATGCAAAACGCCTGGCTTCCGTCCTCGATATGCATGCAAATTGATCGACTTGTACGAGACTTTATCTGGAAGGATGTGGCAGGGCATGGCCTGAATCTTGTTCGATGGAGTAAGATCACCATGCCAAGGAAATTGGGGGGACTCGGCCTTCGTAGTTGTCGGGAGATGAATACCGTTATGCTGGGGAAACTTCTTCAAGATCTTATACTCAATAGCCCGAAACCGTGGGTGCAAATCTTTGTGGCCAAGTATGGGGGTTTCCAAGGTTTGCTTCCTAGCAGACCCTCATCCTCACCTATCTACAAAGCCATGACCCGCTGCGCTCCTCTCCTCTTGGATGGCTTTCGTATGCGGCTTGGAGCTGGTTGTTGCAACCTATGGGATAGCTCATGGCTGAAGGGAGGACCGATCGGCCCTAGGATCCCATTTGCGAGTTTTATTGATTCGGAATTGATGGTCAAGGATGTTGTGGTTGAGGGACGAGTTCAATTTAATCTCCTGTATACTCAGATCCCGGATGATATTAAGGAAGAAATCAGACAACATGGCCCCATTGTGTTGCATGAAGCTGCTATAGATCAGAAGGGCTGGATTGGTTCATCGTCGGGGCTGTATAGCGTGAGTTCTGGCTATCAATGGATCATTTCTAGACGCATGGGGGATAGTCAGTCGGGTGTTGCTTTGGTGTGGAAGATTGCGGCTCCGGAAAAGGTCAGGCTGCTTGCTTGGATGGCAGCGCTGAATTCCCTTCCGACTAATGCATTGAGACATCATCGAGGCCTTACTCATTCCGCTGCGTGTGTTATTTGTGGTGAATCGGTGGAGGACGTCTGGCACATCTTCTTCAAATGCCCCTGGACAGCGTCAATTTGGAGGAAGATTAATTGGAGCCCTCCAGTACAGCCGCTCGGCATGGCGTCGGATAATACCAATGCCTTCTCGATGGTATGCCGATCTTGGATGGCGCGACATTGGGCCATATTCTGGTGTATGTGGCTGGGCAGGAATGCGGCTAGCTTGAGGGGTGAGATGCCGATTGTAGCGGTGGTGGAACGAGAAGCTCAGGCCTTGGCTCAAACTTATGAACGTGCGTTTGAGAAGCCTGGGAGCTGTCGATCACCTCGACTGGTTAATTGGAACCCTTGTGACTACCAAGGGATTGTTCTTCATTCGGATGGTAGCTCGATTGGTAACCCGGGTCCTGCCGGGTTCGGGTGTGTCATGCGATACGGGGATGGTCGATGGCGTTATGGTGTTTCTGGATCTATTGGTGTGGCGTCAAATATTGTGGCGGAACTTCATGGCATCTGGAATGGTATCAAGCGCCTCCTGTTCCATGGTATTGTGGTCGCTTGCTGTTTCACGGATTCTCTTGAAGCTCTACATCTTATTGCTAAGGGTGTCAACTCTAGCCACTGGCTTTTCCCCTTAGTTAATAATATTTCGACTCTTCTGGATGCCCACCCGGGCATTCGTTGGCATCACATTCTGCGGGAGGGCAATGCGGTGGCGAACCTTCTTGCCAAGCGTGGAGCGAAGTCTGAGGAGTTTTACACGACATGGGCATTCCCTCCTGACGACATTCGATCTAGTCTTGTTGCTGACTCGGTGGGTGTCTGGTTCCTCTGAGTGTAGCCCGATTGTTCTTTGGTTTCTTGGCTTTTTTCTTTTCCTTTTTCCTTTTTCCTTAGCCAACGCCCCGGCGTGTTATATCAAAAAAAAAAAAAAAAAAAAGGTCAAGTGGCAATCTGAACAAAATAATATATCCCGATCCAAAAAAAAAATTAAGTGAAGTGGCGATTACTTTAAAAAAGTAAAAATAAAGAATAAGCTAATTAGTACTATTAGCTGATTAATTACAATATAATGCCAATTAATATTATTATAATATATATCTAATTATTATAATTAGCTAATTGATTACTCTATAATATAATTAATTTGAAAAAATTATATAGTATAATATAAATATGCGAAAATGTTTTTTTGTTTTTTTTTTTTAAAAGCAAATACAAGTTAGGTAGTGGTGGGAGTCAAACACCCAAAGGAACAAAAGAGATAAATATGGGGCCGAGTGGAAAATCGAATACCCAACATCAAGGTTGTAAGTCGGGAAACTTGACCAAATGATCAAGCCATCATCCCCATATGCACAAATTTTAAATTATCTTTCACACTCATATACTTTTTCCCTTTTCAAAAGAATATATTATTATATACTCACTCCGTTTTTATATATGCATGCACAAATGAAAGCGAATTTTTCTGGCTTTGGCTTTGCCAAAATAAAAATGAAAGAGAATTTACATTTGTGCATATCCATATTATACATTCCCTTCATTTTTTCCCCAACTCTTAGAGTTTGACTTCTACTACGGTTTATTGTAGTACTTCGGCTTCGACTTTTATCATAGTTATATACAAGAAAAATACTCCCTCCATAATTTAATAAATCTAACATTGGCATGGTATCAACTATTCATGGAATTACTTTGTTTCAATATTTTAATATAGTAATATAAGATAAAATATAGTCAAGTGAGATCTTGTTATATTCGTCTAATCATATAGTTTTTAGATTATTAAATTTTTATAATTTTTTATTTTATAAAATTTGAGATATATATTATTCTTTAAAAATGTGTACTGGATTGCGTGAAAACATGCAATGTTAAAAAAGATTATGACAGAGGGAGTATAACCAAGTGCATTTTGGATTCATCTTGTCTATTAGTTTTTAAATATCAAACTTTTAGAATTCTTACTTGTATCAAATTTCAGTTATTAATAATTTAAAATATTCCCTCCGTAATTTAGTGATGTTATCATTTGCATAATAAACATTATTCATTGAGTAACTGTACTTCGACCTTTTAACACGGTTACATAAAATTCAAGTAGTCAATAGCGGTGCTATAGCGCACTATACCGCTATAGCGAAGCGGATTTTGGGGTGGCCACTCTAGCTGCGCCGCTCCGCCACGTTTCAAGGTTCGCGGCGTCGCGACGGTTCTACAAGGCCATTCGCGGAGGAGCGGCAGCAAGCGACTGAGCATCTTTGTAACACCTCGAAGTTTTATTATTCTTTATCCACAATTGTTACTATTATGGGATTATATTCTCATTTTTATTTATTTTTTTTGGAAATTATTTTTGAAGTTGATAAAATTTTACTACTAAGGTGTCGTATTTTAATATTTTTATTTATAAAGAAATTTTAATTTGTCAATTAAACATTATTATGAGTACTTATGTATATGTTTATTAAATTCTATTACTATTATCTTTAGAAATGTTGATTGTGAACTCTTTTTTTTTTTTTGGTTGCACGATTGCCAAGCTTATTACTATCACTATTAATTTTTTTACCGTCTATTACCATTATTTTATTAAAAAAAGGGAAAAAAATATTAATTTATAAAACCAAAGCCATGATGACGTAGCCATGCTATCTATAACAATTAGAATTGGAGGCTAAACCATAGTGCTCCCACTAGAATAGCTGTTGTCCCACATCGGTAAGAATTCATTGGAGGACTCTTCTCACGCCTATATATATGCAGAGGCATCAATGGTTCTCATCGTTAGTTTATTTACAAGCTTAGAACCTTCCTTATAGGTTAGGTAAGCCGTAAGCTTAAGTGTTTTTTTCAAGTTATTATTATTATTATTGTTGTTGTTGTTGTTGTTGTTGTTGTTGTTGTTGTTGTTATATTTTTGTGTCGTCCCAGTCTTTCTTTTAAAGGAGGACGGTAGTTTAAATTTTTGTAGCAGAGTAGTAGCTGGGAAGGCGCTGAGGCTTTGCAAGGCGAGTCGGTGTTAGTTAAAATTTTGTGGTAGAGTAAGTTTCCTATACTCTTCTGTAAGTTTTCTATGCTTTTCTGCCATTATTATTTTTATTGGCTTTCCTTATTTATTTAAATTTTTTTGCTTGGCTTTTCTCTTTCCGCTTTCCTTATTTATTTAGGTTGTCTTTGCCTTAGTAGTAGGCCTTTATTTTTGTTCATACTTTAGTAGTTGGAATTATTTTCCGTTCTTGCCCTACTAGTAGTAGGCTTTTATTGTTTCTTATTGGCCTACAATATCCGTTGTCGCTTGCTCGTTCCTTGATCTTTGTTTAGTTGTTAACCTTGTTATTCCTGCTGCATTTGCTTCTGTCTCGTATTTCCTCTTGACTTCGTTTCAGTTACCTTTGATGTACGTAGAAATTCATTGTATAAATAACCCTTTGACTATATGCCCTAAGTATGGAAACATAGGTTATAGCCATCCCGCCGAGGGTTTAATGGCATATTATGAGTAGGACCAATTCATTGATAATATTTGTTGAACCTGGTGAGGTAAGCCAACTTGTTGTTGAATCTTTGGCCTGCGGGCGCCCTTGAAGGGTAAACATCTATTGATTAATAGATATCAAGTATGATTGAGGTTGCCTTGCCGTGTGACGGCCCGTATTTTGTAGGCGTTGGAAAATACCATAGAGAGTGACCCCTAAAAGAAATGAGAATGGGTGAGACCCGATATTTAGTTAGGATACTGGTATTGTGAGGTTCATTCTGAATCCCTCTAACATGCATGCAACATTGAGATGGTTAATTATATATCCGCATTTGCCCTTGTTGAGTATTTTGGGTTCCTCCCGGACTTAATATTATATTGTTGAATTTCTGGTTTTTGATTTGCGAGTACACTTGTTGTTGTTCCTGCTGTTGAGTTCCTGGTTATTGATCTGGAAGCTCCCTTGTTTTGTCTATAATTGTTTGGTTGTTCGTTGATTCCGAGTACAGGGAACTTACCAGCGAATCCGGAGCTGATAATCTTTCTTTCTTTATTTCTTTTTCCTTTCAGGTTGAGATTAAAGATTGACAGGGGAATGAGCACTATACTTCATATTTTCTGCATAAAACTTTTCATTAGTTTTGGAAGATGGTCGAACTTTTGACAAAGCTGCGTTGTGATTTTGGTATCTTTTGTATAATCTCAAAAATGATTATTATCCCTATGTTGTATATTATTTTGAGAAACGATGTTCATTTTAATAAAATATTATATCTGTTATCTTTAAGTATTGTTGTTCAAAATGGATAGTTGATATACTCATTTTAGCCTTAGCATCTCCTAAATAAGTCGATGGGTCAGATCGACCCTTATTTAGGAGGTGTGGCGGTAACACGCGCGAGTCGAAAAAACCGGGGTGTCACAATCTTCGCAAATATAGGTGTCATTACGGGCTGGCGAGCTGATACGGGCCAAGCTCACTTCGGCCCACCATTTCGCGGGCTTAGATGGGTTGGGTCCACGCCATATATTTTTTAGTTAATTAATAAATTAATTTTAAATTATATAATAAAATGTGTAATATTTTTATTTATTCAAAATTAAATATATTATCTAATTTTAAAAGTAAATATGTTTTTAATAAAATCTAAAATGATTTAGTTAAATTTTATAAAGCATTCCTTTTGAAAAAAAAACTTAGTTCAAAAAATAATGTTAAGTAGCTTATATCATATACAGTGAGCTTTAAAACTATTTTAATTTAATTTAGTTAATATTAATTCAACTTATAATTTTTAATAATATTTTACAAAAAAAGTATAAAATTATTGATTTATATAAACAATATCAAATTAATATTATATGATTTCAAAAAATATTAAACTAACAATAATTATTAACAAATATTCTTACATTTGAGCAAAAAAAAACAAATATTCTTACAAATACATATGTTATTTAGTTTGTCATAACAAACTTAAAAAAAGATAAATAAATTAAAATTTTGGCTTAGCCCGCAGGCTGGCCCGCACCGCCGCGGGCCAACCCAAGCGACGACATGTTCAGGCGGGCTGGCCTATTTAGGCCCGCTTCCAAATGGAAATTTATTTATTCAGCCAACCCAACCTTATGGGAGGCGAGGGCGGGCCAAGCCCATTCGCAGTGTCACGGCGGTTCTGCAAGGCCATTCACGGAGGAGCGGCAGCGAGCGGCGAGCATCTTCGCAAATTGCAGGCAACAGGCAGGTCAGGTCGCAGAAGAAAGCCTTGAAGAACACGACTGGAGTGGCTGGAGCTGTTCTCGAGATTTGTTGAAGAAGACGGCTTTGGGGTTGCAGACCAATTGAGATGGGAGTGGTTGGAGCGTTCTGGAGATTGTTGAAGAAGACGAACTTTGGCTGGAGCGTTCTGGATTGGCTTTTGAAAAAAGCAGAAGTGAAAGCCAAAAGCAGAAGCAGGTAACTTTTGTGTTTGGATGGAATTTTTGAAAAGCAGCTTTTTTCGAAAGTTTGTTTGGATTTGTAAAAGTGAAAAATGCTTTTGGAATGTGTAAATTACCGAAAAGGATAAGCTACTTATATAGGATAGTATATATTTATAGTGTAATTTAAATAAATAGTAGGGGCATTTATGAGTCTGCACACATTACTAGGAGCCCGTTTGGAATGGCTTCTAGGGAGGTATTTTTGGCTTTTGCTTCTGCCAAAAGCACTTCTAGTATAAATTATGTGTTTGTTTTGGCTTTTAAGAAAAAACAAAAGCACCTCGAAAAGCAAAAAAATGCTTCTGAGAGAAGCAGCCCAGGGGGTGCTTCTTCCAAAAGCATAAGCCAAAAGCACCTAGCTCGTAAAATGTACAATGACTTAAATATCCCCACTACTTAATATAAATTACACTATAAATATATTTTATTATCATATTAAGTAGCACGTCCTTTTTGGTAATTACAACATTCCAAAAGCACTTTTCATTTTTATTCATCCAAACATATTTTTTTATTCCTCTCGCCAATCTCAACCCCAAATAACCCAATCATCCTGTTGGTCCCTTATACGTCAAGATTAGAAACTTTAACCACAACTGTTTGTTCAATCGCACACTTAAAAGACTTGTTAGTAGGTTAGTACTCAAAGGTAAATAAGTGCAGTAAAGAAACAAGAACAAACAGAGAGTTGTTGACCCAGTTCGGCCCAAGGCCTACGTCTGGGGGATACCAATCCAGGAGTGTTCCACTATGTGTTCGAACACCACGTTACAACACGAACAATAGTGAACCAGTAACCTTTTACTCCAACACCCAAGTGGATGATCGATGGTACCAGAAACTCCCTTTTCTGGTGAGAATGCTCCGATTCTGCTTCGACCCCTTGAAGACTCCTTCTCCAAGTTTCCCTTGAGTGAACCTGTAAAAGATCCTCCCTATGATGCAACGTTGGAGGGCAGTATCTTGTTTGACACGAACTTGAGTGTTGCCCTTGATTGAAGGTGTCGGAATCAATCAAGGGTTCAATGTGCACGATGACTCTAATGAACACTCAAGAGGGAATCTCCTTCACGCAATAGATGAAGCTCTCGGATTAAGTGAGGAGATTGAAAATGGATTTCTCACACGTTTAGAAGGATAATAGCCAAGGTACTTTTCGTCCACTGAAAACAGTCCTTCTTAAAGGGACATTCGAAATCCTCTTGCAATGGAAGGAGATAATCCGATCCAGGAAATCTTCCTCCTTCCATAGCCGACGCCTTCCCATAGATGGTAGGATATGAATGCCTTGTATAGACCGCCCATCTTGAGAATGACCAGATGACCGTTGGGAGATTCTTCTTGCCATGCAGAGACGACCTTATCCGATCACAGGAAATTCCATGCCAATAATACCGCGCGGATAAGATTTGAGGAAGGGAACCTATCTAGTGTTCATCATTGGGTTGGAACACGTTATCTCAAAATATGGGTATTAACAATCTCCCCCTTTTTGACATAATGTGAGCCAGAAAAGATCAAAGATCTCCCAATGATGAATTAGTACAAGCAAAACAAATCACAGAATCCCAACCACCAATACATAGCAAAATAACCAGTCATCCTATCTAATGCTCCGTACAATTAGAAAGAACTAGTCCAGAGGAGCATGTACATCAAAGCCAGTAATGCAGTCACAAATAAACCAGTCCAATAGAAATAACAATACTATAACCCTTGAATAAGACCTCATGATCTCGATTTGAAGAAATGAGTCGGTGGCGAGTTGATCCAATTGCAAGCATATGGGACAATTTAATTAAATTTGATTATGAGCGCTCATTGATAAAACCCCTTTTTGAGAGTGAGTGAAATTTCCGTTTCGACTATATGTGAGGCTCTGCTTTTAATTATATTCATGTCATGCTTTATTTCTAAAATTAAATCAATGAATTTTTCTAAACATGATGTTCATGAAGAATTATCAATAATGACTGATTTGTAGGTCTGATTAAGTGAGAAGTATCATTTTATTAAACACTGCAATCAAGAGAATTTAATACTTGTAGTTTTTGATTGTCTTATCCCAATCTAAAAAGAATGATATTTTTTTGAAGCCACGAAAATAGATTGAATATGCAGCGTCTATGCTCTTAGGAGCACTGACTCTGACTGCTCGGGGACGATCAGTATTAAATGTGAGGATGTTGATAATGGCCAAAATTGACCATTATTTTCAATCTATTTCCGTGTCTAATACGGACATTTGATCGCATTCCGGTCTTATTTAAATAAGAAAGCAGTTGAATTTGACAGATATATGCAAGTTTGTATAAATAATAAGCTGGTATTGAAAAATACAAAAATATTGTTATTTTCATTAAATTCATATTAAAAAAAAATCCAAAAACATGATAAAAATATTAGAAACCATACACTTGATTAATTTTGGTTCGGTGTTGTCTATTCGGTGGAACACGGATTCATTGAATGGAACACAAACCTAATAATCAAGTGGAATAAATATTATATTTATATTTTGATGTATATATTTTTAATTTTTATGTTTGTTTATTTCTATTTCTGTTTTGAGCTATAATTAAGAATTAAATGGTCCACTAATTACTGTTAATTTAAATTAATTACAGGTAATTTGGTCCAAAGTTATCAGTCCAATCCAGTCCAATTCCCCTAGCCCAATCCAATTTGCTCCAGGCCCAATCTCCTTAGCCCATTACATCCTTAGTCCAAGCCCAACACCCTTGGCCCAACACCATTAGTCCAAGCCCAATTACACCTGAGCCCAAACCCCAAATTAACCCTAACCCTAATTCCCGCCGCTGCGCCGCCGGCGCCGCCTCGCCGCTGGCAACCGAGCTCCGACCAGCCATCTCCACCACAGATTCCGGCGAGCCCCATACCATCCGCACCTCCGCAACACAAATCAAGCCAACGCCTCCGCCATCACCACCGCCTCCGCTTTTCCATCCTCATTCCAACAACCCACTGCCATCATCATCCATTCCCCCTATCTCCCTCAATTGTCCGTCCATTCCGGCCAAAACTCCGGCCTCCCTCAAACATCCGCCACCGCCTTCTCATCTCCATCCTCCATTTCCAACCACAACCAACCCCTTCGCCGCATCTCCGTCCTCAGCCACCATTTTCGCACCCACAACCACCACCGCACACAGCCCCCTAATCCGCCCTCATCACCACCACTCCACCTCCATCTCCATCCCCACTTCCACCATCAACCAGCACCTCCACTTCCTCCATTTCCCCACAGCCGCCAGCCACAACAACCGCTCAACTCCGGCGAACTCATCCAACCACCACCAAAATCGGGCCACCACTGCTCCCCATCTCTGTCAACAAATCCGCCACCCTTCTCCCCCATTTTCCAATCCCGAGCACCCTCGCACCACCACTTCCATCCTTTTCCTCAACAACAACAAATCCCAAAGAAAAATCAAGAGAAAGAAGAGAGAAGGAGAGGAAGAAGGTCATCCATACGCCACAGCCGCCGCTCGCCGTCATCATGCGCCGCCGCTGTCCGCTACTCCAACGCCAGCCACCAACACCTCCGTTCGAAGCGCCGCCGCCCCTCCTGCATCTCCGACAGCCCTTAGAAGAAGAAGACAGGAGAATAAGAAAAATTGGAAAACTAAAAAGAAGAAACTGTCCAAAAGAAAAATGGAGAAAGGAAAACAGAAGAAGAAGATGAATCGAAGAAGAAAGGAAATGGAGAAGAAGAAGAGGAAAGAGAAGAAGGAAAAATGGAGAAAACAAGAAAGAGAAAGATCGAGACAGAAAATAAGAATGAGGAAAGAGAAAGAAAAAAGAGAGAGAAAATTAAAACATTTGTCGCGGAAGGGTACACCGCGACAAAATGCTCCGCGACCAAAAAAAAAATGCTCCGCGCCCAAAAATTATTCCGAGACTGTGAGAGGAGAATCAAGCCACAAAAGTTTGTCGCGGAACATGGTTCCGCGACAAAGTGTACCGCGACCGCGACCAGAGAAGCAGTATTCCGCGACACAGACAGAGACAGAAAGCAACCCCTCACGTGATCTCCATCATCCCACTCCTTTTTGAATTCTCCCACATGTCAAATCTGTTGCAAGCTCCCGGGACCGGAACTCCCGCAAGCACAAGAAATTTGTCTTTTCCTCCTGGACCTCAAGTCCCGCCCCCTCCTGGGCGCCATCTTGGAGCTAAAAAGTGTTTTGTCCCTAACCAATTTGTTCCGCGACAAAGCAGTTGTTTGGCGACCAGGTGGGCCTTGAATGGGCCTAGGGCTTAATCCTACTCTATAAATATAACCTCCCGCCCCCTTGAACAGTAACCTAGCTACACTTTAGTTTATTTTACTGTTTTGGAGGCACCACTGTGCTCTCCAAAAACATGTTAGAGTAGGTAGTTTAGTTTATTTTTATGCAATGTAGTAATAGACTTTAGCTTAGTTTTAATTTATGTTTTGTAATAAAAAAGTGTAGCTAGTGTTCATTTTATTTTCCAGTTTTATACTTTTGTATTTTGGGTTGAAAACACTTAATCAATGGGTGTGTTTAACCCATTTTTGGTTTTTGGTAATATTGAGAAAATGTCTCCAAGAAAAAGTTCCATGGGTTGTTTACTGCCTATTTTTTATTTTTGGGTTGCTTGACCACTTTTATTATGTTGTAGATAGATTTAATGCTTTCTTTTAAATTTATTAAATGCACAAAGGTTTTGTTAGTTTTAAGTAGTTTATTTATTTTATTTTTATTTTATTTTTTTAGCTTTAGTACATTAGATCTAATTAGGGGATGATATTAAAGTGTTTGTGCATTTTTATTTAAAAATTGCATTTCCTATATTGTATTGCATCACATTGTAACCCCACGGGTTGCAATGTAATTTTCCCGTTGTGATCCCACGGATCACAACGCACACCCATGTAATGCAATATAAGGGGTTATGCTGCCAAAATTTTTATAAATTTTTAAAACCCTTTGTCGCGATGCAACCTTTGTCGCGGAACCACGTTCCGCGACAAAACCTATGTTTAGCGACAAAGGACCAAATTCTTGCATTTTGTCTGCATGGCTTTTGTCGCGGAATACCCTTGTCGCGGAACCACGTTCCGCGACAAAATCTTATTCCGAGACAGAAAATTATGCCTTGCCATTAATTTTGAAACCCCTTGGTCGCGATGCAACTCTTGTCGCGGAACCACGTTCCGCGACAAAATCCTTGATTAGCGACCAAGGACCCAAATACTTGTAATTTTATTCTGGGAGGACTCTGTCGCGGAACCTTTGTCGCGGAACCACGGACCGCGACAAAATCCTTGTTCCGCGACCAGGAATTATGTCCTTACCAATTTTCAACCCCTTTGTCGCTATACCCCCTTGTCGCGGAACCATGTTCCGCGACAAAATTTTTTGTTTAGCGACAAAGCAAACCCTAATTTTCAAAATTCCATTTCTCTTATTTCCTACCCCTTTGTCGCGAAACCTTTGTCGCGGAACCATGCTCCGCGACACAAACTCTATTCCGCGACAAAGTGGCACTTTTTGCCAAATTTTTATTCTTCATCTCACCCCATTAATTAATTGAACCTTTATATTAATATTTTGAGGTTGAAATCCAATGATCTCAACCCATGATTAATGTGATATAAAGAACTTTGTTCAATTTCCCATTAAAAGATTCTTCTACAAATAATTAAACTCTAATGATCTAAGTATATAATCCGGACTGTAATTAATTAATTAATTATGGAATGAGTGATTATTTAGACATAAGGAGTAATTATGGATCATTTCCATACCTTGCATGAGAAACCAATGTCTCTCATGCAAGATGACCCAAACATATTTTTCTTTTATTTATTTTATCTTTTCCCGTAATGTGTGAAACAGCTAATAAGGAATATATCAGATTAATGTTGGCGGGTCTTCCCACACGGATAACTAGCTCGTGGTCTGTATATTAATTATTAGATGTTATTTTGCATGGTCCGAATAGCGGTCGGTCGAAGCCTTGGCGGTTCGTCCATCCGGGATTATAATAGCTGCTCAGCTAACCCCTATCCGGATAGAGTTTCTTTTTCTTTATCTTAATTTCAAACCCGAATCTCAAACTGTGCCAACACTAGACGACATAGGTCAATGTTGTCTAGTAATTAAGACAGCAAAGAACATGTAGGTTTTTCTCTGATTCACAGACAGTAAGGGTCTGAATGATAGCGACCACTGTCATTTAAGATTATTCTGCTGTCTAAAATCTTTCCATCTGGAATAATTGGGAACTGGATAGCAGATGTTTGCAGTCCAGATCACCCCAGTTATTTCTGGCACTCTCTTTAGCCAAAATTCTTCTTTTCTCCGGCTATTTCATCTTTGTGTTCCAACTTCTGTCTAAACCCACCTTATATTTTGGGTTATTTAATTTTACACTTCTCTATAAATTTATGCATGATATTATTATGTAGATATTGTGGTCGATATTATTTTGGGATCCTTCCCTTGGACATAGAAGTCTTGATTTAAATCAGATGTTTCATAATAAATTTCCAACAAAAATTCCTCTATAAATCCGGATCTGAGTAAGGGATAAATTCGACAGTTATGACTGATTCATATCCGACTGGGGGTTGATTTTGGGAAATTAGAAGCAGAGTCAGCGATTAGGTCTCACCTAGACTGAAAGGATCTGTGTTTTAATTGAGAGTCTAGTACCTGATAGGGAATGATTTTCAGATTTATTATTTTCCAAAATTGCTGAGTATTGGGAATTTAATATTAAATATTGCACTGAGATGGGGTCCACTTGGATTCCGATAAGGTGTGACAGATAATACTAGAGGAACAACATTCGAGCCTTGGTTATTTTCTAAGGTAGGGTTGAGTATTCTTTCAACTGCTATCTTCTTCTGCCAAAGCCTATTTTTGAGTCCTGAGTGAGTGCATCCGGAACGAACTAATTTATTAGTTCGTTTCATTAGTTTGTATCTCATAACCACCCGACGAGAAGTGAACACTGCGAGCGGTTCACCGAGAATAGGGAATTCTTGATCCACATCCGGTCATTCTGACTGGGGGCTTTCTTTTACTACCAGGGTCAGACTTTCAAAAACCTCCGAGTGATAGGATTTTAAATGCTTTCTTTATCGCTTTCTTTTAAATGCTTTCGTTAGAGGTCACTCGGTTGTATTGAGAGTTGTGTAACTGCTACTAGGACTGAGAGTTAAGGGATAGTTCAGGGCTTGATTAGAATCTTTGGGTGTGACATGGGGGAATGATAGCGGTACTTGACACTTCAACTAATGATTTGCCAGGTGTTGCTTGTCCATCACAGATAAATAATATAACTTTGCAAGGCCTGTGAAGGGAGTTATGAGTCTGTGGTATCTTAGATTATGTTTCCTTAAGAGCATGTGAACTCTTACTGTAAGTACCTGTCTGTTAAAGGGAACATGGTACAGAGAACATGAGAATTAGCTAACTGAAGAGTTATCCCAAACAAAGATCTGTGTATTAAAATGGAAGTTTAATTCTGTTTCATCTGAATCTTGTCCAATTTTTATTATTTTCTTCCTGTCCCTTCTGTCTCATTTTAAATCTGCTTTCTTAGAATAATCTTAATCGCTTTCTTAGAATAATTTTATTGCTTTCTTAGACTAAATTTAATTCGCTTTCTAGAATAATTTTATCTGCTTTATTTTAATTGCTTTCATAATCTAATTTAAATTCTGTCAAGTAGTTGATAGTCAATCACAAACTTGAATCGAGTAACCGAGTGGAAAATCTTAGTAAATGGCGTGGGCCCTGCTTCCATCGCACATCCTCCAGTGAACGATCCGGTACTTACTATAAATTACTGCAATTTTTGACTCCGTGCGCTTTCGGGGGCACAGTTTCTTAACACGAGTAAATAAAAACATGATTTTTCGGAAAATACTCATGTAGTGGGAATCTGCCGAAAGTTTCATGGTAGGTAATCTCATGACATGAAATCATGAGAAGTATCACGGCACATATGCCGGGGACCCTCAGTGTGACAGGCTGAAGGTCAATCTATCCCAGTTGTACCATGAGACTTGTCAAAAGTTTCATGGCAGAGAGGACCACATTGCCATTTGAAATTAAAGCCCCTCACATGAGTAATAAAGAGTAACAACCTTAATATATCCTTAAACCCCTTTCCCAGTGATCATAACTCTCTTCATTTAATAAATCCAAACCTGATATATTTTATTGAAAATACTCGTGTCAATGAAATTTGTCAAAAGTTTCATGGCGCCGTTGCCGGGGAGGATGCAGCGTCGTTTATTAAGAGAATTACACTCCTGATTACTCATAGTTAGTTTAGTGTTAGTTTAGTATATTTATTTCAGAACAGAAAAGTACCCTCAAATCAAGTAAACATTTAGAGTACTAAGACTCTAAATGTGAGGATGTTGATTTGAGGGGAAAACCTAACCAATTGGGTATTTTGTCTTGCAGGAATCATGGAACCATCGAAAATTGGTATAAGGAGTTAAATGTGGAAGTGTAGCATTGGGGCTACACTAATTTGATTTTTCGTTTAATTACACCTCTCCAATTGTAAGATCTAGGTTAATTAAACGAAAAATCAAAGAAAAATGGAGAAGTGTAGCAGTGGAGCTACACTAATTCGCAATTATAAATTGCACAACACGTGAGACTCACGTGTTTGTCATCTCCACCACATCCGGACCACGAAGCTCAACCGCTGCTCCATCGCTCATCCACCTCAACACCACCACTGCGCTGAGGAAACCCTCATCACTGGTGAAACAACAAATGGAGCAGCAGATCTTCGGACTACCAATTGCTCACCACCATCGGACAAGCCACGGCCATCATCTCACTTTCTGTCGCCCCTGCCCCGACTGAGCAGCTGAAGAGGTTCCCGGTTGGATTAGTTCTGTAATTGACCGAAGATTATATCCGGAATTCAAAGAAATTTAAAATCCGGAATAATTTTCGCAAGCACGGAATTAATCCAACCTAAATTTCTGCAAGTCAAAATTATATGTATACATATATTTATATTTATATCTCTTGTGGATATTATTAAATAATTCGGGTATTAATCAATTAACTCACATTTAGAGTACTAAAACTCTAAATGTGAGGATGTTGATATTTTTTTAGAAAACCCGATAACTTCTTCTGTGTTTGCTCTGCAGGAATTTGTGGAATCACCAAAAAGAAAATTAAAGCTCCAAAACAGGTTCCCGGTTGGATCGATTCTGTGATTAATTGAAAGTACTCTTGGAATTTAAAGCAACTTAAAGTCCGGAATAACTTTTGTAAGAACAGAATTAATCCGACCTAATTTATGCAAGTAAATATGGTAGATTAAATTTTATAAAATTCAAAAATGTGATTGAACAATTTTGATGAAAATCAGAATTTTTCTTAAGTATTGGGCATCAAACAATCGCCTTGTTCGATGAACCAAACGATCACACATAGCTAAAATCGTCGAACACTTAATTGGTTTGACGAAATAGGCTATCGGAATCATTTTTTCTATCTTTTATGTTAATATTTTTCTCCCTCCCTCCCTCCTCTCTTATTTTATTTTGATTTGGAATTGTTTAAGTAGGAATTGATTTACTCACATTTCGAGCAAGCCTCAAAATGTGAGGATGTTGATTCTTCACTTAAAAAAAAAAAAGTGTGTTACTTTTCTTTTTGTTTATTTTTATTATTTTATATTTAAACCCAGTGCAAAGCATGCATAAATCTGTCAGTTTAAATTCGCATATGAGATTTTGGTTTATGATAAAATTCTCAAACTTTTAAATTGGGATAATATAATTGAAGACATGCATGATATGAATTTTTGAGGTTTTGAGCTATAAAAATTTAATGATATCATCATCTTGTTGGGTAATGAGTCCTCATGTTGAGAAGTTAATTGAATAGATTGTAAGAATTTTTCAAAGATTATATTTAAGAATATCGTATGACATGAATGAACCATTTCATGTGAGATTATAGCCATGAGTCATTTTTACTCATTCTTTTCTTTGATGTGTGAAAATCATTTTGATTAAAGGAAACTAGAACTTGCGATTGGGACCGATTCAAGACTATGCCATATTCCAAAAATCGAGCATATGATCGAGGCACCTAGAAAACCAAAATTTTGGCCTTCGTTTGAATTCCAAACCCAAAAATATTTTTCCTTTAGGATTAACCAAGTTGAGCCTTTAAGCCTAATTTTTCTTTGAAACCCTCTATATTATTCCTAGCCTTACAAAAAGACCAAAAAAAAAAATTCAAACCCAAGTGTGTAAGAATGAATTTTATCAAGGCATTAAATTTATGATCATCAAGTCATCAAATCGGTATTCGATAAACCGATTCAAAAAAAAAAAAAAAAAAAAAAAAAAAAAGAAAAAGAAAAATTGTTGAGTTCAATTCAACACAAATAAATTGCAAATGACAAAGCAAAATTAGACATAGTCTAATGTCATGCAATATAAAGAGAAAAACAAAAGAAAGAGAAAAATATTGATGATCATAAATTTTAAATAAAAATAATGCCATGTTATGATAATATTAATTCTTATCACTTCTTAACCCAATAATTTCCCTTCCATACCTAATGTTACAACCGTATACCCCGTTATAACCCTTGAATAAGACCTCATGATCTCGATTTGAAGAAATGAGCCGGTGGCGAGTTGATCCAATTGCAAGCATATGGGACAATTTAATTAAATTTGATTATGAGCGCTCATTGATAAAACCCCTTTTTGAGAGTGAGTGAAATTTCCGTTTCGACTATATGTGAGGCTCTGCTTTTAATTATATTCATGTCATGCTTTATTTCTAAAATTAAATCAATGAATTTTTCTAAACATGATGTTCATGAAGAATTATCAATAATGACTGATTTGTAGGCCTGATTAAGTGAGAAGTATCATTTTATTAAACACTGCAATCAAGAGAATTTAATACTTGTAGTTTTTGATTGTCTTATCCCAATATAAAAAGAATGATATTTTTTTGAAGCCACGAAAATAGATTGAATATGCAGCGTCTATGCTCTTAGGAGCACTGACTCTGACTGCTCGGGGACGATCAGTATTAAATGTGAGGATGTTGATAATGGCCAAAATTGACCATTATTTTCAATCTATTTCCGTGTCTAATACGGACATTTGATCGCATTCCGGTCTTATTTAAATAAGAAAGCAGTTGAATTTGACAGATATATGCAAGTTTGTATAAATAATAAGCTGGTATTGAAAAATACAAAAATATTGTTATTTTCATTAAATTCATATTAAAAAAATCCAAAAACATGATAAAAATATTAGAAACCATACACTTGATTAATTTTGGTTCGGTGTTGTCTATTCGGTGGAACACGGATTCATTGAATGGAACACAAACCTAATAATCAAGTGGAATAAATATTATATTTATATTTTGATGTATATATTTTTAATTTTTATGTTTGTTTATTTCTATTTCTGTTTTGAGCTATAATTAAGAATTAAATGGTCCACTAATTACTGTTAATTTAAATTAATTACAGGTAATTTGGTCCAAAGTTATCAGTCCAATCCAGTCCAATTCCCCTAGCCCAATCCAATTTGCTCCAGGCCCAATCTCCTTAGCCCATTACATCCTTAGTCCAAGCCCAACACCCTTGGCCCAACACCATTAGTCCAAGCCCAATTACACCTGAGCCCAAACCCCAAATTAACCCTAACCCTAATTCCCGCCGCTGCGCCGCCGGCGCCGCCTCGCCGCTGGCAACCGAGCTCCGACCAGCCATCTCCACCACAGATTCCGGCGAGCCCCATACCATCCGCACCTCCGCAACACAAATCAAGCCAACGCCTCCGCCATCACCACCGCCTCCGCTTTTCCATCCTCATTCCAACAACCCACTGCCATCATCATCCATTCCCCCTATCTCCCTCAATTGTCCGTCCATTCCGGCCAAAACTCCGGCCTCCCTCAAACAGCCGCCACCGCCTTCTCATCTCCATCCTCCATTTCCAACCACAACCAACCCCTTCGCCGCATCTCCGTCCTCAGCCACCATTTTCGCACCCACAACCACCACCGCACACAGCCCCCTAATCCGCCCTCATCACCACCACTCCACCTCCATCTCCATCCCCACTTCCACCATCAACCAACACCTCCACTTCCTCCATTTCCCCACAGCCGCCAGCCACAACAACCGCTCAACTCCGGCGAACTCATCCAACCACCACCAAAATCGGGCCACCACTGCTCCCCATCTCTGTCAACAAATCCGCCACCCTTCTCCCCCATTTTCCAATCCCGAGCACCCTCGCACCACCACTTCCATCCTTTTCCTCAACAACAACAAATCCCAAAGAAAAATCAAGAGAAAGAAGAGAGAAGGAGAGGAAGAAGGTCATCAATACGCCACAGCCGCCGCTCGCCGTCATCATGCGCCGCCGCTGTCCGCTACTCCAACGCCAGCCACCAACACCTCCGTTCGAAGCGCCGCCGCCCCTCCTGCATCTCCGACAGCCCTTAGAAGAAGAAGACAGGAGAATAAGAAAAATTGGAAAACTAAAAAGAAGAAACTGTCGAAAAGAAAAATGGAGAAAGGAAAACAGAAGAAGAAGATGAATCGAAGAAGAAAGGAAATGGAGAAGAAGAAGAGGAAAGAGAAGAAGGAAAAATGGAGAAAACAAGAAAGAGAAAGATCGAGACAGAAAATAAGAATGAGGAAAGAGAAAGAAAAAAGAGAGAGAAAATTAAAACATTTGTCGCGGAAGGGTACACCGCGACAAAATGCTCCGCGACCAAAAAAAAATGCTTCGCGCCCAAAAATTATTCCGAGACTGTGAGAGGAGAATCAAGCCACAAAAGTTTGTCGCGGAACATGGTTCCGCGACAAAGTGTACCGCGACCGCGACCAGAGAAGCAGTATTCCGCGACACAGACAGAGACAGAAAGCAACCCCTCACGTGATCTCCATCATCCCACTCCTTTTTGAATTCTCCCACATGTCAAATCTGTTGCAAGCTCCCGGGACCGGAACTCCCGCAAGCACAAGAAATTTGTCTTTTCCTCCTGGACCTCAAGTCCCGCCCCCTCCTGGGCGCCATCTTGGAGCTAAAAAGTGTTTTGTCCCTAACCAATTTGTTCCGCGACAAAGCAGTTGTTTGGCGACCAGGTGGGCCTTGAATGGGCCTAGGGCTTAATCCTACTCTATAAATATAACCTCCCGCCCCCTTGAACAGTAACCTAGCTACACTTTAGTTTATTTTACTGTTTTGGAGGCACCACTGTGCTCTCCAAAAACATGTTAGAGTAGGTAGTTTAGTTTATTTTTATGCAATGTAGTAATAGACTTTAGCTTAGTTTTAATTTATGTTTTGTAATAAAAAAGTGTAGCTAGTGTTCATTTTATTTTCCAGTTTTATACTTTTGTATTTTGGGTTGAAAACACTTAATCAATGGGTGTGTTTAACCCATTTTTGGTTTTTGGTAATATTGAGAAAATGTCTCCAAGAAAAAGTTCCATGGGTTGTTTACTGCCTATTATTTTTGGGTTGCTTGACCACTTTTATTATGTTGTAGTTAGATTTAATGCTTTCTTTTAAATTTATTAAATGCACAAGCACTATATGCTTATCTCTTGATGGGTCTAGTGTAGGTTTTATTTCTTTTTAAATTTCAGTCCATTAGTATAATCTGTTTTAGGATTAGCTTTGATCTTCTTTTTCTTTATTTTTAATTTTTGTTATATTCTGTCTTAGGTTTTGTTAGTTTTAAGTAGTTTATTTATTTTATTTTTATTTTATTTTTTTAGCTTTAGTACATTAGATCTAATTAGAGGATGATATTAAAGTGTTTGTGCATTTTTATTTAAAAATTGCATTTCCTATATTGTATTGCATCACATTGTAACCCCACGGGTTGCAATGTAATTTTCCCGTTGTGATCCCACGGATCACAACGCACACCCATGTAATGCAATATAAGGGGTTATGCTGCCAAAATTTTTATAAATTTTTAAAACCCTTTGTCGCGATGCAACCTTTGTCGCGGAACCACGTTCCGCGACAAAACCTATGTTTAGCGACAAAGGACCAAATTCTTGCATTTTGTCTGCATGGCTTTTGTCGCGGAATACCCTTGTCGCGGAACCACGTTCCGCGACAAAATCTTATTCCGAGACAGAAAATTATGCCTTGCCATTAATTTTGAAACCCCTTGGTCGCGATGCAACTCTTGTCGCGGAACCACGTTCCGCGACAAAATCCTTGATTAGCGACCAAGGACCCAAATACTTGTAATTTTATTCTGGGAGGACTCTGTCGCGGAACCACGGACCGCGACAAAATCCTTGTTCCGCGACCAGGAATTATGTCCTTACCAATTTTCAACCCCTTTGTCGCTATACCCCCTTGTCGCGGAACCATGTTCCGCGACAAAATTTTTTGTTTAGCGACAAAGCAAACCCTAATTTTCAAAATTCCATTTCTCTTATTTCCTACCCCTTTGTCGCGAAACCTTTGTCGCGGAACCATGCTCCGCGACACAAACTCTATTCCGCGACAAAGTGGCACTTTTTGCCAAATTTTTATTCTTCATCTCACCCCATTAATTAATTGAACCTTTATATTAATATTTTGAGGTTGAAATCCAATGATCTCAACCCATGATTAATGTGATATAAAGAACTTTGTTCAATTTCCCATTAAAAGATTCTTCTACAAATAATTAAACTCTAATGATCTAAGTATATAATCCGGACTGTAATTAATTAATTAATTATGGAATGAGTGATTATTTAGACATAAGGAGTAATTATGGATCATTTCCATACCTTGCATGAGAAACCAATGTCTCTCATGCAAGATGACCCAAACATATTTTTCTTTTATTTATTTTATCTTTTCCCGTAATGTGTGAAACAACTAATAAGGAATATATCAGATTAATGTTGGCGGGTCTTCCCACACGGATAACTAGCTCGTGGTCTGTATATTAATTATTAGATGTTATTTTGCATGGTCCGAATAGCGGTCGGTCGAAGCCTTGGCGGTTCGTCCATCCGGGATTATAATAGCTGCTCAGCTAACCCCTATCCGGATACAGTTTCTTTTTCTTTATCTTAATTTCAAACCCGAATCTCAAACTGTGCCAACACTAGACGACATAGGTCAATGTTGTCTAGTAATTAAGACAGCAAAGAACATGTAGGTTTTTCTCTGATTCACAGACAGTAAGGGTCTGAATGATAGCGACCACTGTCATTTAAGATTATTCTGCTGTCTAAAATCTTTCCATCTGGAATAATTGGGAACTGGATAGCATATGTTTGCAGTCCAGATCACCCCAGTTATTTCTGGCACTCTCTTTAGCTAAAATTCTTCTCTTCTCCGGCTATTTCATCTTTGTGTTCCAACTTCTGTCTAAACCCACCTTATATTTTGGGTTATTTAATTTTACACTTCTCTATAAATTTATGCATGATATTATTATGTAGATATTGTGGTCGATATTATTTTGGGATCCTTCCCTTGGACATAGAAGTCTTGATTTAAATCAGATGTTTCATAATAAATTTCCAACAAAAATTCCTCTATAAAATCCGGATCTGAGTAAGGGATAAATTCGACAGTTATGACTGATTCATATCCGACTGGGGGTTGATTTTGGGAAATTAGAAGCAGAGTCAGCGATTAGGTCTCACCTAGACTGAAAGGATCTGTGTTTTAATTGAGAGTCTAGTACCTGATAGGGAATGATTTTCAGATTTATTATTTTCCAAAATTGCTGAGTATTGGGAATTTAATATTAAATATTGCACTGAGATGGGGTCCACTTGGATTCCGATAAGGTGTGACAGATAATACTAGAGGAACAACATTCGAGCCTTGGTTATTTTCTAAGGTAGGGTTGAGTATTCTTTCAACTGCTATCTTCTTCTGCCAAAGCCTATTTTTGAGTCCTGAGTGAGTGCATCCGGAACGAACTAATTTATTAGTTCGTTTCATTAGTTTGTATCTCATAACCACCCGACGAGAAGTGAACACTGCGAGCGGTTCACCGAGAATAGGGAATTCTTGATCCACATCCGGTCATTCTGACTGGGGGCTTTCTTTTACTACCAGGGTCAGACTTTCAAAAACCTCCGAGTGATAGGATTTTAAATGCTTTCTTTATCGCTTTCTTTTAAATGCTTTCGTTAGAGGTCACTCGGTTGTATTGAGAGTTGTGTAACTGCTACTAGGACTGAGAGTTAAGGGATAGTTCAGGGCTTGATTAGAATCTTTGGGTGTGACATGGGGGAATGATAGCGGTACTTGACACTTCAACTAATGATTTGCCAGGTGTTGCTTGTCCATCACAGATAAATAATATAACTTTGCAAGGCCTGTGAAGGGAGTTATGAGTCTGTGGTATCTTAGATTATGTTTCCTTAAGAGCATGTGAACTCTTACTGTAAGTACCTGTCTGTTAAAGGGAACATGGTACAGAGAACATGAGAATTAGCTAACTGAAGAGTTATCCCAAACAAAGATCTGTGTATTAAAATGGAAGTTTAATTGTGTTTCATCTGAATCTTGTCCAATTTTTATTATTTTCTTCCTGTCCCTTCTGTCTCATTTTAAATCTGCTTTCTTAGAATAATCTTAATCGCTTTCTTAGAATAATTTTATTGCTTTCTTAGACTAAATTTAATTCGCTTTCTAGAATAATTTTATCTGCTTTATTTTAAGTGCTTTCATAATCTAATTTAAATTCTGTCAAGTAGTTGATAGTCAATCACAAACTTGAATCGAGTAACCGAGTGGAAAATCTTAGTAAATGACGTGGGCCCTGCTTCCATCGCACATCCTCCAGTGAACGATCCGGTACTTACTATAAATTACTGCAATTTTTGACTCCGTGCGCTTTCGGGGGCACAGTTTCTTAACACGAGTAAATAAAAATATGATTTTTCGGAAAATACTCATGTAGTGGGAATCTGCCGAAAGTTTCATGGTAGGTAATCTCATGACATGAAATCATGAGAAGTATCACGGCACATATGCCGGGGACCCTCAGTGTGACAGGCTGAAGGTCAATCTATCCCAGTTGTACCATGAGACTTGTCAAAAGTTTCATGGCAGAGGGGACCACATTGCCATTTGAAATTAAAGCCCCTCACATGAGTAATAAAGAGTAACAACCTTAATATATCCTTAAACCCCTTTCCCAGTGATCATAACTCTCTTCATTTAATAAATCCAAACCTGATATATTTTATTGAAAAATACTCGTGTTAATGAAATTTGTCAAAAGTTTCAAAGCTCTCGGATTAAGTGAGGAGATTGAAAATGGATTTCTCACACGTTTAGAAGGATAATAGCCAAGGTACTTTTCGTCCACTGAAAACAGTCCTTCTTAAAGGGACATTCGAAATCCTCTTGCAATGGAAGGAGATAATCCGATCCAGGAAATCTTCCTCCTTCCATAGCCGACGCCTTCCCATAGATGGTAGGATATGAATGCCTTGTATAGACCGCCCATCTTGAGAATGACCAGATGACCGTTGGGAGATTCTTCTTGCCATGCAGAGACGACCTTATCCGATCACAGGAAATTCCATGCCAATAATACCGCGCGGATAAGATTTGAGGAAGGGAACCTATCTAGTGTTCATCATTGGGTTGGAACACATTATCTCAAAATATGGGTATTAACAATCTCCCCCTTGTTGACATAATGTGAGCCAGAAAAGATCAAAGATCTCCCAATGATGAATTAGTACAAGCAAAACAAATCACAGAATCCCAACCACCAATACATAGCAAAATAACCAGTCATCCTATCTAATGCTCCGTACAATTAGAAAGAACTAGTCTAGAGGAGCATGTACATCAAAGCCAGTAATGCAGTCACAAATAAACCAGTCCAACAGAAATAACAATACTAGGAGTTCAATAACAGAGTTCCATCATAACATACGAACATAAAACACAACTACTTACCAGAGGCAGGCATCTTTGATCACGCACTCCTTCTCCCCCTCTGGATCTCAATATGGCAAAAAGGGCCAATTACTCCTGAGAGGAGTCATCCTCATCAGTGGTAGCATAAAAGTCTGCAGCAGCCTCAGTCACTTCATCCTCAGGATCAGAGTCCCAGACCTCAGGGAGAAGCTTTGCCATCTCAGCAAGGGCGCGTTCTTCTTCATCCAGTTCTTCTCTCTTCCTTCTAATAGCATCTTGGCGCTCTGCAATCATGTCTTTGAGTTGATCAAGGGCTGTCTGAGGAATAGGAGGTCCGTCTGGGCCTGGAATGTCTTGAACCTTGTTCTGCAACTTTGCCGTGAACTTGAACACTTTGGTAGTATCCACCAATTCCTTGGGATGTCCATCAATACCAACAGACTCCAGATAGCCATAGATCAAGGCTGGGAAGGGAATGAGAGTAGAGCTGTCCTTCTTGAGGTTCTCAGCTATATCGACCATTTGATTTAGAACAAGCTTCCCATAGTTGATCTCTTTCTTGTTTTCATCAATGGCAAACAGCAACTGACACATCTCCTTCGAGACAACTGAGTGGTTTGCTGTAGGCATCACATTGGAGGAGATGAACTTGTATAGCAAGAAGAACCTCTGAGTCAAGTTGCCTGATCGCAAACCTCTGCCTTTGATGTTCTTTTCCTTGTCTTTGGTCAGTATTTTGGCAATCAGGGCATTGTTGAATTGGGTACCAGGTCGGAATACAGTGTCAAAGTCACACTGTGGAACACCAAGGAAGTCACAGATGTCCTTATGAGTGAGAGGGACAAGTTGCTTCTTGACAAAAACTCGTCCAAACCAGCTGCTACCAGGGACAATTACTGACTTCCTCAAATTAGCATAGAACATCTTCACGACTGATTGCTTGCTCCCTGGAAGATCGGATGCCCAACGAAGGAGATGCCTTTTCTCAAGGTAGTCTGTCCAGCCAATCTCATCACACTTGGCACCTTTGAAAGCAACCTCAGGTTTCAATTTCCTCTTACGCAAGACAGTCTAAAAGAATGTCTGAGATTGCAGAGAGTAAAACTTGGAGCTATAAGCTAGATTGGTATCCACAACCTCAGGGATTTCATCAACATCTTCATCCTGAGCATCACCCTCTTCAACATCAACAGTGGGAGCTTTCTTCCTTTTCTGAGGTTGAGAGGTGGAAGGGGTCTCATCAGCTTTCCTTTTAGCCCTATTGTCAGCAGCTTTCTTGCGAGCAAGGGCCCTGAGAGGTACACCATCCGATGAAGAAGATTGCTCCCCCTCACGTCCAGCCTCAGTGTGAGCAACAACTTGCTCTTCATCATCACTTCTCAATTCATCCTCAGTGAGTCCCTCACGTCTAAGAAACTCTTCAGCAGAGATGGTAGTGCGGTTGCCATCTGGTACCTCCTCATCTCCTGAGTCTCCACTCGATCCTTCATCATCTGGATTGATCTCCACGTTCTTGTCTGACTCATCAGACAACTCGGTGGACTCTGAAGAGTGTTCAGAGGCGTCATCTGAACTCCCTGGAGACCCACCAGCATTCTTGATAGCAACCTTCGGAACATGAACTTGCACATTTGCAGTTTCACCAGAAGCACTAGTGAGCGATTGTGCGCCAACGCCAGGAGCAGGGGTTGCGGATTGAGGGCCAGGTTGGTTGCCATCTTGGTGCCCAGATATAGGAATCGAACTCCCTGCATCAACATTGTCAGAAACCAAGTTTTTCTGAGAAGCCATTTTACCTTTCCCTTTTGGAGGGTTCTGAGGTCGCATTGCCGCATCCGCCAGGGTAGATAAGGGCACTTGGACGGTTGGCACAGGTGCAAGGGATGTGGGCGACGTGCTGGGAGCGGTTTCCCCATGGGAGAGAGCAGTTCCAACCTCCGATTGAGTGTGCGCCAGTTGAATTGGTGTTAGGGCACCACTCGGAGCTGTTTCCTCGATCGCGTGCGCCATTTCAACGCGGATGTCGAGTGGGTCGGAGATAGGGACTTCTGGAGTAGCAATGGTGGTCGGAGCATCATTTGGGGCAACTACTTCATTCTGATCACGCCCACGACCACGTCCACCTCTTCCGCGGCTTCGTCCACCTCCTTGATTGCCACCGCGATTTCCACCTCTGGTGCGAGGGCTTCCACGAGCTGGGAGAGGTGCGTTCTCAGTGTTGGAACTCCTATTTCTCGTTGTCACCATCGTTCCTGCGCAGGGAAGAAGAGATACGGGAGTAGTCGATCTTTGCAAAAGTTGGAGAAGAGACGAGGGCAGAGAAAGCGGGGGAAAACACAATAGAGGAGCACAATTAAAAATAAGGAAACTTCCCTTTTAGTGGAGGTGTGAGATCATTAGAATCCCTCATAGGTAGCCGGTTACCAAAATAAGAAATAACTTCCTTTCTTGAAAAATTGGACAATCGGTTGTCAAGGGATAAAGATAAAATATCCTGCAATAAAAAATTAAATAAGTATGAGATCTCTTAAAATAAGGCTATTGACATATATAAGAGAAACTTAGCCGTTTTAATGATGGCCAGTGAGATCCCCAAGATCCTGTCTGGAACTTAGACTATGGTGCATAGGCCAAGTTCCCGCCTAAGTTTTTCGAATCGATCCCCATCCAGAGCTTTGGTAAAGATGTCCGCGTTCTGTTCTTGTGTTCCAACATACTCCAGGGACACTACTTCATCTTCCACAAGTTCTCGGATAAAGTGATGTCTAACATCAATGTGCTTGGTTCGACTGTGTTGCACTGGATTTCTAGAGATACTTATCGCACTCATGTTGTCGCAGAGAACCACTAGCTTATCTTGATCAATCCCATAGTCACTAATCATTTGTCTCATCCATAAGAGCTGAGCACAACAACTCCCTGCTGCAATATACTCCGCTTCTGCTGTGGAGAGAGATATAGAATTCTGTTTCTTGCTATACCAGCTCACCAAGTTGGTTCCAACATAAAAACACCCTCCTGTGGTGCTTTTTCTATCATCTACATTGCCAGCCCAATCTGCATCAGTGTATCCAATCAACTGTAAGTTGGATTCTTTGGAGTACCATATGCCCAAATCAGGTGTTCCAGCAATGTATCGAATCACTCTATTTGCAGCCTTTAGATGAGACTCCTTTGGATCTGCTTGGTACCTAGCACAGACTCCTACAGCGTAGCTGATGTCAGGTCTGCTAGCTGCAAGGTAGAGGAGACTCCCAATGATCTCTCGATACATCTTTTGATCGACACTCTTCCCTGTAGGATCCTTGTGAAGCTTATCAGATGTTCCAATAGGTGTTCGGACAGGCTTACTGGATTCCAGCCCAAATTTCTTGACAATGCTTTTGGCATACTTGGATTGATTCAGAAAGGTACCTTCCTTCCTCTGAGTAACCTGCATGCCAAGAAAGAATGTCAATTCACCTACCATACTCATCTCAAATTCCTTACCCATAGTCTCGATGAACTTGTCCTTGAGCACATGGGAGGTTGATCCGAACACGATGTCATCCACATAGACTTGAGCCACAATGATCCCTTTGGAGTCTTCCTTGATGAACATGGTCTTGTCTGTGCTTCCTCTTTAATATCCATTTTCCAATAGATATTTTGAAAGCCTCTCATACCATGCTCTAGGAGCTTGCTTAAGCCCGTAGAGAGCTTTGTTTAGCCGAAAGACATGGTCTGGGAAGTCTGCGTCTTCGAAGCCCTTGGGTTGCTCCACATACACTTCTTCTTTCAACCAACCATTTAAAAAGGCGCTCTTCACGTCCATCTGATAGAGTTTGAAGCCCATCGAACATGCAATGGCAAGGAGTAGTCTCACAGCTTCGAGTCTTGCTACGGGTGCAAAGGTCTCACTGTAGTCTATTCCTTCCACTTGGGTGTACCCTTGAGCTACGAGCCTAGCTTTGTTTCGAATCACATTCCCATTCTCGTCACTTTTATTCTTGAACACCCACTTCGTTCCAATGACGTTGATGTTATGTGGACGCTCGACCAAGGTCCATACTTCATTCCTCTTGAACTGAGCGAGCTCTTCCTGCATGGCATTGATCCAATTCTCGTCTTGCAGAGCTTCTTCAACCCTTGAGGGTTCAATCCTTGAGGTGAAGCAATGTAATCCTGCAAACTCTCTATAGTCGATCTTCTTCTTTACACGAGTTCTCCGATCTTCAAGGACGTCCCCAATGACATCATCTGGATTGTGATTACGATGGATTCTGACTTGGGGAGCAGCAACCTCTGACTGTGACGGTGTTCCAACGGGTGTTTGAACACTGGGTTGGATCTCATCACTCTCCGTGGTGGTTTCCTGCTTGTCTCCAGACAAAGATCGAGTTTGTCCAGAGCTTTGGGTGTCTTTCTCTGCATCCTCCTCTTGGGATTCGACTGGTGTTCCTCTGTTGGGCGCGTCTTCCACAATGACATTTGTGGATTCGATTACCTTCCTGGTTCTGGAGTTGTATACTCGAAAGGCTTTGCTAGATGTTGAGTATCCAACAAAGATGCCCTCGTCACTTTTCTCTTTGAACTTCCCGGTGTGTTCCCTGTCATTAAGCACAAAACACTTGCAACCAAAGATGTGAAAATGTGATATTGAAGTCTTTTTACCCTTCCATAATTCATATGGAGTCATGAGTGTTTTAGGCCTGATATACACTCGATTTATCATATAGCACGCCGTGTTGATTGCTTCTGCCCAAAGAAACTCAGGAACCTTCTTGGAGTTCATCATGACACGCGCCATTTCTTGCAAGGTGCGGTTCTTCCTCTCCACTACTCCATTCTGCTGAGGAGTCTTTGGTGCTGAAAACTCGTGTTTGATCCTAATGCTGGAACAGTAATCCTCGAAGGCTTGATTCTCGAATTCCTTCCCATGATCACTACGAATTCTCTTCACTTTGCAGTCCTTTTCGTTCATAATTTGATTGCACAGTTTCATAAAGGCTTTGAACGCTTCGCTCTTTTCCCTGAGAAAATCAACCCACGTATATCTGGAAAAATCATCTACACAAACGAAAATGTACCTTTTACCTCCCAAACTAGAGATTTCAGTTGGCCCAATGAGGTCCATGTGTAGGAGTTCCAGACAGTGTGTTGTGGCATTGTGTTCAGTCACGGGATGGGACACCCGAGTTTGCTTGTTCTTGGCACAATCTTCACAAAAGTCAGAGTCATGTTTCTTTAGGTCTGGAAGTCCACGAACAGCTCCTGTCCTGCTCAACTTGATCAAATCTCTGAAGTTCAGATGACCTAACTTTTCATGCCAGAGTAGATTTCGGGAGCTTCCTGCATCTTTCACAAAATTACAAGTTTGTACAAGTAAATAGCAGTCATTCCGAGATCTCAGTCCTCTCATGACGCATACATTGTTGGAGTCGAGAACTTCACAATATTTTTTGTTAAAGGATACAGTCAAGTCATCATCGCATAGCTGACTTATGCTAATGAGGTTAGCATGCAATCCCTCCACATAGTAGACATTGTTGAGCTTAGGTAGACCATCTCCATGGAGTGTTCCTTGTCCAGAGAGACGACCCTTTTTCCCGTTTCCAAAGACCACCGATCCACCATCAACATCTTTGAATGGTTTGAGGACGTCTTTGTCTCCTGTCATGTGCCTCGAACAGCCACTGTCAAAGTACCAAGTTGCATTCTTGCCCTTTTGTCTGGAAGATAGGAAAGCCACATTGCATCTTGCAGAGATTTTGGTGACCCATTCACGCCTTATGGAGATCCTCTTCTTGAGTTCTTCATTAGGCCATCTCACCGGTTTTCCTTCAAGAAGATCCTTGATGATCTTTCGACAGTGTTCGGTCTTGTGCCCTCTGAACTTGCAATAGTCGCATATGAGAGGTCCTTTGAATGAATTCCTCCTTTTGTTATACCCTTTAGGACCTTTGTGAACAGTCTTCGTGTTCTGACAAGGTGCTCGGTCACTCAGTTGTCCTCCTGCAACAAACTTGATATTCCCTTTGGATGTAGAGGCAGTACTGAAGTTGCTATACCCAAGACCTCGCCTGTTCCCATGAGATTTTCCAGCTGCTAGAGCGTCATCGAGTTTGGCCTTCCCTTTATTCATGTCCGACAGAATTTTTTCAGATTTGCTGAGTTTCTCCCGGAGTTCAGTGATTTCCACTGTAACTAAATCATGCTTGGTAGATATCTTCTCCTTTTCCTCTTTTTCAAAGAGAATTCCAGCCTCAAGTTCAGTCACGTGGATGGACACTGCTTCAGCCTTAGCTAGTAAGGTTTTGTTCTCGTCCAGGAGCCTTTCGACCTCATCTCTAAGGTCCTGATTGGTCTTTTGCAAATCTTCTATCTCGGTCATGGAAGTTTCTAATTTCTCAAAAACTTCATTATAGAGGTCTGTGAGACGCTCTATTTTGTCTGCTTCTTTGCTGCTAAGAGAAGCACAATCATGATTAGTGAAGTCATTATTCATAGGGTTAGAATCAGTACCGTGTTGTGACTCAGTGTCCGAACATGAGTCTGAATCCCATGATCCTGGAGCCATGAGAGCAATCCCATGCTCAGATTCTCCCTCACTGCATTCAGGTTCCTCATCATGATCACTAAAGGTGATGTGGTAGGTCTTCTTATCCTTCTTCTTTAGATTTCCACAATCGGCCCTAATGTGACCAAAACCTCTGCATTCGTAGCATTCTGGTCCCTTGGGCCTTTCTTCGGATTGTTGATCCTTGCCATAGGGTTTGGATCTCCTTTTGGAATCTCTTCTGGAGTTTGATCCATCGCCCTTCCCACTAGAAAAACCTTCCTTCCCTTTCTTATTTTTGAGAAGTCTGGCCAATCTCTTTGTGAGAAGGGAGATCTCGTCATCATCACTGTGATCACTATCAATCTCGGCTTCCTTGTCAGTCACCACCTTTGATTCGGCCTTGAAGGCTATCCTTTTGCCACCAACCTCCTTGCAATGATCCATTTCCCAAGACTGGAGTATCCCCATTAGTTCATCCACTTGCATAGTGGAGTAATCCTTGTAGAGTTCTAGGGCAGCAATCTTGGGGTTAAACCTGTCGGGAATAGTTCCTACAATCTTTCTCACCAACTCTTGTTGGGAATAGGTTTTCCCAAGTTGATGTGCCTGGTTGGTCAAGTCACGAATTCTACCAACATAGCTAACAATGCTTTCATTTTCATCCATAACGAGTTTATGAAATTGAGATTCAATGGAGATTAATTTGGAAGATCTAACAGAGGCCATACCTTCATGGGAGTTTACCAGTACTTCCCATGCGTCATACGCCGTATCACACGCGGAGATAAGCTTGTATTGATCTTCAGTGACTCCATTGAAAATAGCATTAAGAGCCTTGGAGTTCATGGATGATAGGGTCTTTTCTTCCGCAGTCCATTTGTCCTTGGGTTTGGGTGTTTTGACACCTTCATCGTCCTCCACAGTGGGACGTTCGAACTTGGTTTCAACAGCATCCCAAACACCTTCATCAATGGCCATGAGAAAGGCCCTCATCCTGGTCTTCCAATAAGAAAAATTCGTTCCATCTAGCAAAGGTGGCCTGGAAATGTTTCCTCCTTCTCGACTCATCTTGACGTTTGGATCTCACCCGAAGGTGTGTGCGCTCTGATACCACTTGTTGGTCCCTTATACGTCAAGATTAGAAACTTTAACCACAACTGTTTGTTCAATCGCACACTGAAAAGACTTGTTAGTAGGTTAGTACTCAAAGGTAAATAAGTGCAGTAAAGAAACAAGAACAAACAGAGAGTTGTTGACCCAGTTCGGCCCAAGGCCTACGTCTGGGGGATACCAATCCAGGAGTGTTCCATTATGTGTTCGAACACCACGTTACAACACGAACAATAGTGAACCAGTAACCTTTTACTCCAACACCCAAGTGGATGATCGATGGTACCAGAAACTCCCTTTTCTGGTGAGAATGCTCCGATTCTGCTTCGACCCCTTGAAGACTCCTTCTCCAAGTTTCCCTTGAGTGAACCTGTAAAAGATCCTCCCTATGATGCAACGTTGGAGGGCAGTATCTTGTTTGACACGAACTTGAGTGTTGCCCTTGATTGAAGGTGTCGGAATCAATCAAGGGTTCAATGTGCACGATGACTCTAATGAACACTCAAGAGGGAATCTCCTTCACGCAATAGATGAAGCTCTCGGATTAAGTGAGGAGATTGAAAATGGATTTCTCACACGTTTAGAAGGATAATAGCCAAGGTACTTTTCGTCCACTGAAAACAGTCCTTCTTAAAGGGACATTCGAAATCCTCTTGCAATGGAAGGAGATAATCCGATCCAGGAAATCTTCCTCCTTCCATAGCCGACGCCTTCCCATAGATGGTAGGATATGAATGCCTTGTATAGACCGCCCATCTTGAGAATGACCAGATGACCGTTGGGAGATTCTTCTTGCCATGCAGAGACGACCTTATCCGATCACAGGAAATTCCATGCCAATAATACCGCGCGGATAAGATTTGAGGAAGGGAACCTATCTAGTGTTCATCATTGGGTTGGAACACATTATCTCAAAATATGGGTATTAACACATCCGATGCAGCAGTAGTAGCAGCAGCAGCAGCAATGGAGATACTTAATTCTTCTACCACATATGTATTTACAAATCACTCATATCAGCTTTTCCTTTTCCTTAATTTATTATTAGCTTCAATAATAGTAATAATTAAGTAATCATTGTTCATTAATTGTTGTTTATATATTGATTGATTGTGCATCACGCATGCAGCCACTTGATTACATTCTTTCCATAATTGATTGTTGCTGATCAACCTTTTTCGTCGTCGTCGCAGTGGCAGTGGCAGCGGCAGCCGCAGTCTAACCCTTTTCTGTTGAAAAACGGCATAAACATCAAATGCCGTAAAAGTAACAGGAATCGCCGAAGTCCAAGAAGGAGGCTCATCTACCTCGCCGAAAAGCTTGAAGCCACAATAAGAACAGTATTAGCATGTGTCCATTGTCTGTTGTTTATTTTCGATTCTATAAATAGGTACTTCCATTGTTGTAAAACTTAGAGCGAAGCAAAGCAAGAAATCTAAAGAAAGCTTTAGCTAAACAACTCTCTGCTTTTGGTTATTCTTTTTAGATATCCAAAGTGTAAAGTGTCTTGTGTGTGTGAGATATCAAAATCTACAAATTGGTATCAGAGCCTGAGTGATCCGAACCTCAGAGCCAAGAAAAGTTGGGAAGAATTATCAAACCTCCAGCTAGCTGCCGCTGCTCCAGTTGAGCATCACCAACTGAAGACAACCAAATCCACTTCAGCCCCTCGCCGCAGCAGTCTCCACAGGTCCCTCGCCGCCGCCCTCTCGTCGGTCTGCCACCCCGGCATCCCTGGCGGACCACCGCACCCACAGCTCCAGATTTGCTCCGTCTCAGCCATCCCGGTCACTCACACTTCGGATCACCTCTCCCTGGCAACCACTGGTCTCACCACCATCTCCAATTTTTGTGTGATTTTTGTTGCTGCTGTTTTTTTGAAGGAAACGCATAAAAGAAGGGAGATCACAATTGAAAGCTGGAAGACAAAAGGAAAATTCAATTCCATAGCACCTACCAAAGTAATGCTGCTAGTGTTCTGATCGGTCATTAAAGGAATAAGTCAAAAAAAAAAAATTAAACGAGTGGAGCCAATTTCATCCTGCTGCTCTCTATCCAAAGTGGAGTATTTATTAAAGGAGCTGGGCCATTTTTTAATACGTTGAAGACCCCTATTTATTTGGGGAAAGTGATCTCAATTAATTGCTCAGCTACCAAAATTAAATTTTGTAGCTGACAATATATATATAATTGAAAAATATATATATATACAGGTCAAATGGCGAATATCACGGGACAGATGTCACTGCCACAGCTTACGAAAGCAAATTACGAGAAATGGAGTATTCAAATGAAAGCCCTTCTTGGAGCTCAAGATGCATGGGACGTGGTTCAAAATGGTTTTGTAGAACCAGAAAATACCGGGAAATTAACTGCAGCTGAACAAAAAGCATTGAAAGATGCGCGGTCCAAAGATAGCGGAGCCCTTTACATGTTATTCCGAGCCGTTGACGAATCAGGCTTCGAAAACATATCCGGTTCCACCACCTCAAAAGAAGCGTGGGACATCCTTGAAAAATCATTCAAAGGAGCCGACCGGGTAAAGCAAGTGCGTCTTCAAACCCTTCGTGGAGAGCTTGAAAGCATGAAAATGAAGGAGTCAGAAAACGTGTCTGACTACATCACACGTGTCCAGACCGTGGCAAACCAACTCAATCGGAACGGAGAAGAATTGTCCGATGCCAGAATTGTGGAGAAAATATTGAGATCATTAACCAATGATTTCGAAAATGTTGTGTGTGCGATTGGAGAATCAAAAGACCTCAAAGTGCTCACCGTTGAAGAGCTCGCTGGATCTCTCGAAGCACATGAACAAAGAAAAAAGAAAAAGAAAGAGGAGTCACTCGACCAGGCACTCCAGACCAAGGCATCAATTAAAGATGAAAAGGTTCTCTACACTCGAAATTTTCGGGGGAGAGGACATGACCGTGGAAGTCGTGGATACGGTCATGGTATCCAAGGCAACAATTATGAAGGATATCATAAGGACAAATTTCAAGGAAGTCAAGCAAACTGGCGTGGAAGAGGACGCGCTCGAGGAAGAGGCGGTCGATCAAATTATTCCCACATCAAATGCCAAAAGTGCCAAAAATATGGTCACCATGCCGAAGACTGCAACAACGAGGGTTGTTACAATTGTGGCAAGATGGGACACTTTGCAAAAGAGTGTCGGGCCAACAGACGAGTGGAAGAGACAACCAACCTAGTCGTGGAAGACAAAGCAAATGGAGGTGTTCTCATGATGGCGCACAACGATCTCAACGATGACACATCCTGGTACCTCGATTCTGGAGCAAGCAACCACATGTGCTATGATAAGCATCTATTCAAAGAAATGCAGAAAGTTGACAATGGTCATGTATCATTCGGAAATGCATCAAAAGTGCAAGTCAAAGGCCGTGGTACGATATGTTTCACACAGAATGATGGCTTGATAGGGACAATCCAAGATGTCTACTATATCCCAGACCTCAAAAACAACATCTTGAGTCTTGGCCAGCTCACAGAGAAAGGATACTCAACCTTTCTAAAAGATCAGTTGCTGCATCTGAAAGACAAGCAAGGACGTCTGATAGCTCGAGTCGAAATGGAAAGAAATCGAATGTACAAGTTGAACCTGCAAAGCTTGCAAGGGAAATGCTTACAAGTCAAAGAAGTAGATAAAGCATCGCTATGGCATCATCGCTTTGGCCACTTACATTATGATGGCCTGAAAAAGCTAATGAAGATGAAGATGGTGAAAGGACTGCCTAGCATGGATTTTGGAGGAGAATTCTGTGAAGATTGTGTATTCGGGAAGCAAACAAGAGCCTCATTTCAAAAGAAGGCCGAATATGAAGCGAAGCATCCACTTGAGCTGATCCACACCGATATATGTGGACCAATTACTCCCGAATCTTTCAGCGGAAAGAGATACTCCATCTCCTTCATCGATGATTTCTCTCGAAGGACGTGGGTCTATTTGCTGAAGAAAAAATCCGATGCATTCAAGGTGTTCAAAATATTCAAGGCGAGTGTCGAAAAGAAACTGGCAGATCCATCAAAGCAATTCGATCCGATAGAGGAGGCGAATACACCTCGACAGCCTTCCGAGAATACTGTGAACGAGAAGGCATAAGAAGATTTCTGACAGCACCATACTCGCCCCAACAAAATGGAGTAGCTGAAAGGAAGAATAGGACCATCCTAGATATGGTTCGATCGATGCTGAAAAGCAAAAAGATGCCCAAAGAATTCTGGGCAGAAGCTGTGATGTGTGCCGTCTACATACAGAATCGGTGCCCACACATGAAGTTGAAGAATCGAACACCACTGGAAGCATGGAGTGGTAAGAAGCCTACCTTCTCTCATCTAAAAATATTCGGTAGTATAGCCTATGCACGTGTACCAGATCCGCGAAGGATGAAGCTGGAAGATAAAAGCAAAGCATATGTTTTTATCGGATATGATGGACTCGCAAAAGGGTATAAGCTGTATGACCCGATAAGCAAGAAGGTGATAACGAGTCGAGATGTGCGAGTGAATGAAGCAAGTGAATGGGACTGGAATAACTCAAAGGAAGTTACCAACGAAGTCGCAGAATCGTCAGCCGTTGTTCCAACAGTTCTATCAACAAATCCTGAAATTGCTGAAGAAAATGAAGAAGAAGAATAAGATGAGCCACGACAACCCCGGATGAGAAGTCTCCAAGATTTATACGACTCTACAGAGGTACATCTTGAATGTTTATTGGCAGATTCTGAAAATATCAAGTATGAAGATGCCGTACTAGATGAAAAATGGAAGGCAGCCATGAATGAAGAAATTGAAGCAATCGAGCGCAACAACACATGGGAGCTCACTGAATTACCCAAAGGAAGTCAGACCATTGGAGTGAAATGGGTCTATAAGAAAAAGATGAATGCACAAGGGGAGATTGAACGATACAAAGCTCGGCTTGTTGCAAAGGGATACAAGCAAAAGGAAGGAATCGATTATGATGAAGTCTTTGCCCCTGTCGCAAGAATGGAGACAATCCGTCTACTTATTTCTCAAGCTGCTCAGTACAAATGGCCAATATTCCAAATGGATGTCAAGACATCGTTCTTGAATGGTGTACTCGAAGAAGAAGTCTACATTGAACAACCACCAGGTTATCTGAAACTTGGAGGAGAAACAAAGGTGTTGAAGTTGAAGAAAGCACTTTACGGGCTAAAGCAAGCACCGCGAGCGTGGAATACTCGCATTGATGCATATCTCAAGGAGAATGGGTTTGAGCAATGTCCCTACGAGCATGCCCTCTACATCAAGAAAAATGGAGGTAACATTTTGTTTGTTGCTCTTTATGTTGATGACCTCATTTTCATGGGTAACAGTGATGAGATGATAGAAGACTTCAAGAGAAGAATGAAACAGGAGTTTGAGATGACTGATTTAGGCTTGATGAAGTTCTTCCTTGGTCTAGAAGTTAGACAAACCGAAAGAGGCATCTTTGTATCACAGGAGACATATGCGAAGAAGATCTTGAAAGAATTCAAGATGGAGAAGTGCAACCCCGTATCAACACCTATGGAACCTGGAGCAAAACTTTCAAAGTTTGATGAAGGAGAACAAGTTGATCCAGGAAAGTACAAAAGCTTGGTTGGAAGCCTTCGCTACCTCACATGCACAAGGCCAGATATTGCACTAAGTGTTGGCGTTGTGAGTCGGTTCATAGAGAACCCAACTTACTCACACTAGAAGGCGTTAAAGAGAATCCTCAGGTACATTCAAGGAACAGCGTCACATGGATTGTTCTACTCGAGGACAGAAGATTACAAGCTGATTGGATACTCTGACAGTGATTGGTGTGGAGATATTGATGATCGAAAAAGTACTGCAGGGTATGTGTTCTTTCTGGGAAATACTGCTTTCACTTGGCTTTCAAAGAAGCAGCCGATCGTGACGCTCTCAACATGTGAAGCTGAATATGTAGCAGCATCTTGGTGTGTATGTCATGCTGTATGGCTCAGAAATCTATTGAGCAAGATGGAGATGAAGCAGTCAAGCGGAATAGTGATTCACATAGACAACAAATCCGCAATTGAATTGGCGAAGAATCCAGTGAATCATGAAAGAAGCAAACACATTGATGTTCGTTTCCACTTCATCCGAGATCATGTGAAAAGCGGAAATGTGGAACTAATGCATGTGGCAAGCCAAGAACAAGTGGCAGACATATTTACAAAGCCATTGCCGAAGCTACTGCTGGACAAGTTCAAGAAGATGATAGGGATGATAGATGGCAGAAGCATTTGAAGTTTACGGGGGAGTTTTGTTGAAAAACGGCATAAACATCAAATGTCGTAAAAGTAACAGGAATCGCCGAAGTCCAAGAAGGAGGCTCATCTACCTCGCCGAAAAGCTTGAAGCCACAATAAGAACAGTATTAGCATGTGTCCATTGTCTGTTGTTTATTTTCGATTCTATAAATAGGTACTTCCATTGTTGTAAAACTTAGAGCGAAGCAAAGCAAGAAATCTAAAGAAAGCTTTAGCTAAACAACTCTCTGCTTTTGGTTATTCTTTTTAGATATCCAAAGTGTAAAGTGTCTTGTGTGTGTGAGATATCAAAATCTACATTTTCATCCTGCATCAGAGAATAATAATATAATGAATGATCTTCCAGCCCTAGTAGACTCTGAACCCTCCAACTGTAGTGAGATTATTGGTGAATTTGATGATGATGATTACATCCTCTTGAGCAGCACTCCCATGACAGATATGGTCGATATGCTGCTGAATATGAGTTCAGCGACAATACCGTCATTGATTTCGGATTCCCCTTTGAATTGAACCAACCCTTTTATTAATTTGTAGTATATGTATAATTTTATTCCCGTCGTCGTCCATCTGACTTGTTATTTGTAGTATAAGTATTTGAATTGACTACTATACGTCGTTGTATATATCTTGTTTTATTGCTGTTGAAATCTTAATGGTACATGTCCATCATCACAACTAGCATTCTTTAATTTCATCTTCATAAGCCAATTCTTCTTCTTCTTCTTCTTCTTCAAGTGTACATACATGCACCTAGCTTTTTCTGTACTGTATTATTAGGGTTTATTACTTACTTAAAGCGGTGGAAGTGATTTTGAGCTTGTTAAGATATGATGTATTGTATGGGCTAACGAGCTAGATCCAGTTATTTAATAGCTATGCTATGCTATTGAATAATCAGCTCATCTTAGTTAGAGTTGTATGTATGGGCTAATTACGAATGTTTAGACTGTGATTAATACTTCTATAATTAATTGATGCTCATATTGATTAAGTCACCTCAGGACCAATTAAGCACATGCACTATGTACGTGCATTGATTAAACAATCCAAATGCATAATTCAGCAATCTTCTTCACGGCCAGCTGTACGATTGTCAAACCGTACTGGCACTAGATGTTCCCACACAACAGTCCAAGAAGACTGCACCACATCCAGCTGCCCCAAAACAGATGCAATTGATCAGTTGTAGGTCGTTGGGTAACTAAATCTAACTCATTGTCTTTAACCAACAACTGCATGCATAGAATTCAAGAATTGGGGTGAAAAACCTGACCCTAATCCAATGTTCAGATTCCCAACTTTGAACCGAGCTGTAGAATTCAATTCAACCCCAAATTACAATCCAAAAGGTGTTTTTGGATCACCTACATTGAGTCCCAAACAACTTACTTGAAGGAAGTAAAATTCTGATTCAAGTTCTAATCGCATGAGAAACTCAGAAACACCACCCAAAGTGATTTAAACTCATATTAAGACGTTTTATGAAAATCTATTTATTTAATGTAAGGAATCTAAATTATCCTAGCCAATTTCAGAAATTATAAATAGAAAAATAGAAAATTCTCATATAATGACATCGATGAAATGAATAGCATTATGTTGCTCAAATAAATAAACTTCTGTGCTTAAATGTGTAGGCAATATTACTAAATAAATTATTTGTTAAAAAGGAAACCATTTTTCACTAATACAATGAATACAAATATCTAGTTTTTAAGGATTGATTCCATAAATATCATTTTTTTTTTGTAACTAACTAATAAAATATGACAATTGTAACATTGATCATTTATAATGATTGGATATCTTCAATGGGTAGGATTGTTTGTCTTGACATCAAGTCAGATTAGAAATTGCACCTAACTAACTACTCCCAAATTTATACTATGATTTTGTTTTTCAAATTAAGTTACAATTCTGAAAAATAGTTTCAAAGATAGAGACTCATAATAATTATTATAATAACAAACTATAATAATTAATAACAATAATACTAATAATACTAATAATAATAAAATTATTATCAATTACAATTGTAATGCCCCGAAAAATTTGTGTTCTCACTCGGGTAATTTTCTGTAGAGTTCAGGAGAGTGAGAACACTCGGGTCGTACAAGACATCGCATTCATTTAACGAGACAATGCTCAATACCTTTATCATTTCTCTTTATTTCCCAAGTTGAGCATTGCAAATAACGAGAAAAAGATTCTTAATTAAGAAACGTGAGATGTTTAGTTTGCGCTTCCCAATTTTTTCAAGTTTGTGGATTTAGTTTCAGATTCTCTAAATTTTGTTAGCTAGTGAACAGGTGGGTGTAACTTTACACTACTTATTTGAGAGTGAAGGGCATTTTATTGGTGAGTATTGGGACAAAATTGAAGCCTTTGGACATTTATATTTGTTGGGAAAGTTGAAAACGTCATAGTGCAACAAAAACAAATGTAATCGAATTATTCTTACTTTTTTTTTGGATAAGAAATTATTCTTACTTGAGATAAATATTCAAACAAACCACTACAAGAGCATATTTTTATTTTAGGCCACAAAAATACCAATTATCGAAATAGGCCACGTAAATGACATGTTTATTGTAAAGATATGTCAAATCACCTTAACCTTGTCCTGACATTGTCATTTGACATATTTTTAAAATATGCCGCTCTTGTGGACTATTTTAGGAATTGGTGTTCGCAGTGGCCTAAAATAAAAAAAATAAGCCTTGTTATGCCCTACTTTGTCTCTTATTTTATGAAAGGTGGAAAGTAAGTTTTGATGGAAGAGAGAGATCAATTTCCTTTTTGATTTTTCTTTTCTATTTATTTGTAAATTCTAAATGTTAGCATCTATGATTTCATGTCTTAATAAAGTGTTTATGATTTTTGCTCATGTTACAGGTCCTGGGGGTTTACTGCGAGAAGCACATATATGGGTGTATTTATGGAGCACCTACATAATGAACAAAAAGATAAAATCAAAAAGAAAGGATTCAGATTACACTTGTACTCGAATGATGTTGCTATGCGATCGTGTTTTGTAATGTTATTCTTCAGGCACTTTGCAGTCTATATTATTTTTTTAAAAAAAATAGAAAGAATAATAGCCTTTTTTTAAGAGGATATTGAAATGTGATTATGAAAGCAGATTGTGCTCGCAGATAGACTTAGCCTGGTACTAAAGTCCCTTGACTTCCAACCTTATAGTTTAAAGTACGGTTCCCATCCGGTCTCCTATCCCTCTTCTTAATTCCTTTGTAGTTAATGAGGCTTTGCTCTTACACCCCTTTACCGACACTCAAGTGTCAAGTTTTTTAGAGAGATTATGCTCAGAATATTGTCTATCGTGCTAGATGATGAGATCATACTAAGAATGTTGCTCATTGCGTTGTTTATATCGTGTACTGTGTTAATTTGGTTTTACCAAAAAAAAAAAAAAAGCGAGGACATATTGTCATCGCCTACGCCTGAAGCTAGGACAAACTTGATGAAATGTTGTTGTTGCCTGGACCTCCGTCGACTTCCCATGTTGGTTGAGTATTTTATCACCTGGGGGCGTGGATAGGGGCACGGAAATTAGTGAGGAATCCGGCGAAGGAGGCGGCAAGGATTGAAGCAAGGAAAGTGTCTAGAAAGCAAGGATCTAGAAAGCAAGGACAAAGGCGAGGAAGGGGCGACGACGAAGGCGATAAATTGTTATAAGGAAACAAAGCAGTATATCAAAAATATAGTAATAATATACAATTTCTGGATTTATCTCATTTTATAGTAATTCTTAGAATCATTATACATTCCAGCATTCAACTTATAGTATTTTTTTGGAGTAGCCACTAAATACCTGAGAAATAGATTATTGGATGTGAAAAGGCTGCATAATCTTCATTCTCCTATTTGTAAGAGAGAGAGAGAGAGAGAGAGTAATGGCAGGGATGTTGTCAGCTACTCCGCCAATGCATTACACACAAAAGGCAGAGATGCCCCGTTATGCCTTTTTTCAAATAGTATCTGCACAACTTCACATATGGAATGGAATACTTTGTAATTTGTGTGGCATGGGTCCCACCACATAGGTTGTTCAGGAAAAAAAATTAAAAAAAATAAAAAATAAAAAAAATAATACTATACACAATGTAATGCTCCAATTGGATTAAGACAGTCTGCATCTTGATAATGAGCAAGTTCACTCTAGTAATTTATTTCACTTAGATGTGTATAAGCAAAATATGATATGAAATTAGAAGAAAGAAATGTACCACTATTCACATATCGTCATGCTCATCCCCAAGTCTAGGTGTGTTTGACTCTACACTCCAACTCCAACTTGATCATTTGCTGCCCGTGGTGGTGCGGGTACCGGATCCTGGTCTCGCACACGATTAGGCATGCCAAGAAATGCTCGAATTCCTAAAATATCGTCCATTATGCGTTGCTGGTTTTCGGTAAGTGCCTGCAATGTGTCCCCATTTGCCCTTAGCTCGGCTACTATTTGGCGAATGTCGGTGGCCATTGCCTGAGATGCCACATGACGCTGCTCATGCAATGTGAAATTAGCACCATAAATATAGTCAACAGTGTTCATTAACAATTGCATCACAAAACACTATGCATTTAAATAGGTTGATTCCCTTATATAAGTCAAGTTTAAAATGTTGACATACCGTTGAGGACTCTCCCTGATCAGCCCTCGGCTGTGAAACCCTTGTAGGAATCTCAACATCAACCCTTGTAGGAATCTCAACATCAACGGGATGGGATCCAAACCCAAATAACCTACGTGAGCGCTCCCGAGTCGAGTGGTTCCTTGCTGCCTCTACCAAAAGGGCGTCCTCATTCACAGGGGATGCGTCTAGAGCCCTAAGCTGCTGTGAGGCTCGATCCACTAATGTGACCCATAAATCCTAGCATTTACCAAAAATAAAACAAAATGAAATAATTGGGTATTTGAGTGGAAAATGATAGATGTGTTCATAAATCTTACGAAAACTGCAGCAGCTGTGGGGTTCACCCACTCCAGCTCGCCCTCTTGTTGAGCTGCCTCATCCCGTTTGTGTCGGGCATGCATGGCAATGTAAGTGGCAGCAATTGTTGCACGAGTGCCTCCCTGTACAGCGGTCTAAAGAAACATTCCAGAATATCAGTTACAACATCAGCGAAAAATGTAAAGGAAAAGAGATTAGAATTTCATTGATTCTGAATGTTCAGGTGCAAGTACAGGGCATACCAGATCATCTCGTACGCGGCTAAATGATCTTGCTCCAGCCGTGTGTGTGCCTGCGGCTGGGACGGATGGATCAGCCCCCGATCGCCTATTTTTACGGTTCACATGCTGGCGTCGTACCCAATGTGGATCACTATCAAAGAAGTCCAGCCATCTCTGCCAATCTTCATCAGGCAAGTCATCAAAGGGTTTTCTCTTGTTGGCCCGATCCCTGTAAATCTTATTCCCATAGGCCTTTCCTGCAAGCGTGGTCCATGCCCTCTTCACAGTTGCCTCTGATGTGTCTGTGTCCCAATACCAAGCTTTCTGCAGTTATAAACAAATAACATTTGTAAATATGCAAGAAATGCGCCTTTTTAACATATCAAAGTATATTCTAACCTTGAACTCTGTCCAGTAGAACTCATATACATCCTCACTGATTTTGCTCCAGATCATACCATGAACAGGATCCACCCTCTCCGGGAAAATCCTAGTCGTCGTATACCTCGATATGGGATTTGATGGCTGGATACTGCATCATGAACAACCTATTCAGACTTTGAGTACAAAAATAAATATACACACAAAAGTATTATCTAAAAAAGAGACCGACTTGCCACCAGCATCAACACTGCATCTCTGTGGTGCCACAGAAGTTGCCCTCGGGTAGACACGGCCCGTTTCACGCTCGCTGGCTGGTCTCGCACGTATTGGGCGCTTAGTAGGTCCCCGTGGGACCTTTGGCCCAAGTGTATCTTCTGGGTGCGGAGGGATATCTGTCAATTGATAGTAAAAGTTACATTACAAGAATGAAATTAATCTCACATACATTGATATGCAGACTCGCAACATTTAGGTAAATACCAGCAAAAGGGGTGTGTATAGGCGTACCAGCCGAAGAATCAAGAGGGGCACGTATGGGTGTGCGTGTGGATGATGATGAACCAGGAGTATGGGAGGCAGGGGTTGGCGTATCTGTGAAATCGCACGTGTAACTTGAGATATTAATTAAATGCCAAGGACATACGTAATGGATACTAGAAGGCAATGTATAGTGCAATCACAGATATTTAGTTGAACACATACCAGATCCAGTGTGGGGAGTGGGTGTGGGGGTATATGCAGAACCAGAAGCGTGCTGTGTCGGGGTCGGTGTGGGGATACCTACGGAAATATTCTTGTGCTTCTGCAATGGTCCATCTGATTCCCTTTCCATTGGCGTGGGACCCTGTGCAATGGCATCCATTACCTTATGGGTATAAGGATCAACAGGAGGTGGACAGTTGTCTCCCAACAGCGGTTCAGGGGACTCCCCTTGATGTATCCAACAGTGGTAGCCCTCGACAAAACCTTTTTTGTAGAGGTGCACCTTACACATATCTATTGTTTGGAACTTTGTATTGTGACATATTACGCATGGGCATTTCACCTTGTCAGGACCCCTCATCTTACCAGGATGTTTTAAGCAAAATTCAATGAACTCGTTCACACCCACCTCAAACCACAGAGGAACCCAAGTTCGAGGCCACCTAGGTGCATACATCCAGCTTCGATCTTCAGGCCCCGTCATTTTGGAATAATCTAGGATCACATGGAAGAATTTCTGAATGTCTGTAGGCTCCCCAACCCAACTACCTCCACAACTCTGTCATCATTAAGGGCAAAAAGTAGTAGCTCCTCTACAATATTTATGTTAAACATGACATGACCTTAAATTAATAAGGTTAAAAGACAAGTGTTGGGCAGTTATAATAGAGCTCACACACTTTGCAAACCCCTCGAATAAATGAATTTCTAATCTATTATTGATATTATTTGAATTTCTAATCCATTGCAGAAATTGGCCAGCCAATAACATGCAATATGTAAATACTTCTGAAAACAGTGTGTTATTTGCCAATTGCATATTGATGTAAGCAAAACATCATAAGTCAAAACAGCTTAGTGTTCACTAGATTCAGGAAGGTGAGGTACAGGGGGTGTTGACATGGGGTTAGGATGGCTATACTGATGCAAAGGCAAAACAGACCAGGAATACACATCACAATACAGATAAACTGTTGAGAATTAGTAGACGGGTAGCAGAAACTGAACTCAAGTGCTATGTTGGCTGGGAGCACCTCAACAGGACTAATGAGTCAAACAGAATGTTGAGAAGGCTACGATTTTTTTTTTTTTATATAAACGGAACCAATTTGATAAGAATAGAAGACAAAAACAGAATACATAAGCAACAACTTATCAGTGAATTCGTGGAATTCTAGCCTCAGCTTTCATTTTTAATATGTTCAAAATCTCGTCCAGGCATTCAATCATTTCATTTGAAGCATTTATTATCCAGATGTCACCATGTTAATCAATTCAAAAATTAAAATCACCATGCAGCACTTATCCCAAGCGTGCAGAGGTGAAGATGGACTTCTATAGACCTTTGTCAGATTTGAGCCTAGAATGGAACAGTAAACATATTAATTTGGAAATACCTGACAATATATAATGGTTCATGCTAATAATATAAAAACCTTATGCTTTACAAATATAATATAATAATAATAATAATAATAATAATAATAATAATAATAATAATATAATAAATGATGAAAAATAATTTTTGTTCAATCATTATTTTGTGACTAAATCTACACTGACAGGTATCAAAATTTAAGGCCACATATCATACCTGTTGTTTATTTATATCTATGAGATGATTGCAAGTAAAGTTGTGCTATATTGACTAAATCGTTTTCCTTCTTGTTGTCAAGTTCAGGATTCAAGTAAATTCAATGAGTTTTCAAGGTCCTCCAATCTGCTAAACATATCTCCGCACCTGAAGAATGAAGCAACAGGTGCAGTGATCAGATTCTGGACGGATGAGCTATGGACGATGGGGAATTGGGGAAACAGAAGAAAGGGAATAGAGAGGAGAGAAAATTATGGACACATAAACAAGGCTTCTATAAATGGCTCTATAATGTCGTCTGATCTTGCAAACAAATTAAAATACTACTCTACATCATTTAACACTAATCCTTTAATATTTCAAGATGGGCAAAATGGCAATTCAAATTTCAAGCTGTATCAATAATGCAATTCAAATTTCAAGCTGTATCATAAATTGCAAGTAAATAAGTAAAATAGAAAATTATGAGACATGTTAAGAGGAAGAAGAGAAGTAGAATCAACATTCCACGAATTCAAGCTTAGGCTAAGGATTCCACTTATTCAGGAGAGAAACACCCAAACACAAATCACAGGAGAAGAAACTATGGCTTGCCCATGAACACACACAGTTGGCTTGTTGAAGCAAATGTCCTGGATCATTACCATAATATCACCGTCGAAACAAATGTTGAAGAATCACCACCTTAAACTTTAAATTCATAAACAAAATAATTGATTTTCCTATCCTTGAGTGCCTAAAGAACTCTACTAGCAAACAGATTTAGCTCAATGTCAGAATGAGGATACAAAGTAGCTTACCACACCTCACAAGAAAGCAAAGAACCATAACTATTCCCCAATAATCTTTCCAAATTCGAAAGTGGATATGGGAACCTTAACACACTCCAATCCCAATCCGCCCAGGCATACTAAATGGGAGAAAAATTTTCACCCGATCACATAAAATGTAATTGGAAACATAGGAGACTCAAAGGGCATTCGGCAAAATGTTTGACATACAGAGAATAAGTAGATTATTAATGTAGAAACTTGTAATAATCAACACTAAAAATCGCATCTCAGCTCACACACATTCATGATAAGAACATAGTGCCACAAATCATCTTATTTTCACTTACCAGTGAAAGCCACTGATGTTTTGTCTTTTACTGCAGCTTCAGAAGCTACTAATGCAGGATCCGAAGTTCTGAAACGATATAACAGATTGTATTAGAAATTTGACTGTATAGTCAAAAAAAGGCAGAAACCCACCACAGAAGAAGATGCATTCACAACTCCACCATCTACACTCAACACCACAAAGACATTGATTATAAAAAAGGATCAAAGACGAGCATATGGTAGTGCACACAAAAGTTCACACACCATTTATATATCTAAATATATATATATGTCCATCTACTGTTTATGGTAACTTAGTTTTACCAAAATACACTATTAACTTTCGATAATTTACGGGGTGCCATTTCCTGATCAACTGTATATCGGGGTGCCATTGTCCTGTTCAACTGTTCACCTGCAACGCACAGTCGAACCCATATTTTTGTGCAGTCTGCCCAAATTGCTTTCGTTCCCTTTCCCCTTGGTTTTTCCTACTCCAAAGTCCAAACCCTTCTCTCGACTCCATCCTCTCTCCCTCCAAGTCGTTCCAGCCTCCACCTCCGTCTGCATTCCGCCAGAGCTTCATCCCCGGTAAGGATTTCTCTTCAGATTCATTTGGGTTTCGATTTAGCTTATCACTTTCTTCTCATCCATTTCTTACGTATTTCTCCCTTCACCAGCCCATAGGTATGGCATGCTTGTGTTCCCATAGGTATGGCATGCCTTGTGACATATGGCCTCAATTTCAGTTAGGGGTGGAAATAGGCTAGGCTTAGGTTTGAACGGCCTAGGCCTGCGTCGATTTTTCAAGGCCCGAGCCTGACCTATTACCTTTGATAGCGTTATGTTATATGCCTAAGCCTAGCCTATTTATTTAAATAGGCCGGTTTTTAAGCCTTTTAAAAGGTTGATTAAGCCTATTATAAAATTACGTTAAAATTCTTTTATATATGTCTTGATGTAATCATAAAGGTTGGAAGATATAAATTTGTGCACTTGTGCAAGTGGTCATCCACAACTATCTATATACACAACTATCTATATACAGGAAAAAATTTATAAATATTTTAAAAATCTATATAAAATCAAATTAATAATTACTTCTACATAAAATAATAATAATATAATAATAATACCGCATATTCCTATACAGTAAAAATAAACATACTAAAAACAATAATAAATAGGCCGGCCTGGTAGATCTAATAGGTTTTTTTATAAAGCCTGGCTGGCATGGTAGATCTAATAGGTTTCTTTATAAAGCCTGGCCTGAGCTTATTTAGCCAAATAGGCTTTCAAAATAGCCTGAGACTAGCGTGTTTCTAAAAAAAGCCTGGCCTGGCCTGGCTGGCCTTCGGTAGGCTAGGCCATAGGCCCCTGTCGGGTAGCTCTGGTCTATTCCCACCCCTTATCATGGTGAATTCTGAGCTTTTGAAAGCTTGAAAATAAAGTTCTCCATAGCAGTAATGAAAGATTTTGCCCTAAAACACGAGGCAATGGAAAGTTGCAGCCTATGTTGCTCGGACTCGGGTACGGGTGTCCGGACTCGGGTACGGGTGTCCGACACGGGTACGGGGATATGTGGCGGACACTTACTATTTTAAAAAACAGGATACGGGGACACGGCAAAAAAGGATCCGGAATTAGGACACGGGTGCGGGGACACGGCGGAAAGTTTTTTTATATATATTTTTATATGTACCAATACTAGATAAACAAAAATTTGGTAATAATTTATGATCTACCTCAAAGTTTACCTCCTAATATATTATTAACTAATATATTATTATCAAAATAGAATTTTCTTTAATATAATAAAATTATTTAAATACTGTTAAATTAAAAAGTCAATAAAATTTGGGGCAAAGTTGGCGGAACAATTTGGGGCAAAGTTAATTTAGATTTTTTGTTTAGGAGGGAAAATTCTTTTGCTTAATTTAAAATAAAAAAGTACTTTCAAACACGTGGAATGAATTATTGACTCTTCAAAAAAGTGGCAATTAATTACAGCTGTTTTACAGCTTTTCCCAAATCCAATACTGTTCATCTTCTTTCTTTCGTCTTCCGAAACAATTGTCTGTCTTCCTTTCGTCTTCCGCCTCCTCTTCCTGCGTTCCCCGGCCGGCGCCGTCTGCGCATTCCCCGTCCGGCGCCGTTCCTCCTGCCTGGTAAGTATAATCTTCTCCATCTTCTTCAGCCTTCTTCTTCGAAGCTTTTTAGAAGTGGAGGGGAAAAAAAAAAAACTCAAAACTGCCGTGTCTGCTCGCCGCCTGAAGCACCCGCCACAGATCCCGTACCGGAATCCGTGTCGTGTCCGGCGGACACGGGTACTCTGGCCATTTAGGCGAGTCCGAGCATCACAGGTTGCAGCACACAATGACAAGCACAAAAGATAACCTTAAAAATGTCAGCAGGTATTATGTGTTACTGAGGCATCACATGTTCACTAAATCCATCTCATCACAATTACTATGCAGGCCGATATATGTATCTTCAGCCAAGGTCTCTAAGCCCAATGCTCTCTCTAAGCCCAATGCTCATGCTTGTTACATGCTATATAAATTTTGATTGATACACAGGGGTTCCACCATAATAATCACTATTCATTATCATTTTTTTTGTTTCTTCCCAATTGTCCTTAAACGCTTCTATTAATTCATTTACCGTTTTGCGAATATACCAGGTTTACGTGACTTTTCCCCTTCAACTTTACAATCGATTACTTAACGTTTATTTTCATCTAAAGATTTGTTTCCTATATGATCGGTTTTCGTTTGTACTATCACTTATCAAAACAAGCTCATCCAGACCTATCATAACTATTAATCCCTCCGTCCCACTTAAGACGTCTTGTTTGACTTTTTAACACTGTTCATTGTTCAACTTTGACTCAATATTATTATAAGTATATATTTGAAAAACATAGTCGAGTTCGGTCATGTTAGATTCGTCTAATCGTATAGTTTTAGAATATATATTTTACATAATTTTTACGTATATATATATATATATATATATATATTTTGAGTTATTGACGATTAAAAAAGTGCATTGGATTGTGTGCAGAAGTCAAACAGGACATCTTAGTTGGGACAGAGGGAGTATTTTATACTTCCTCCGTCTCATTAGTTTTGTTACATTGGCCTTCGACACACATGCCGAGACACATTTTCAATGGTTAATAACTTAAATTGTGTACAACGAAAAATTATAAAAAGTTGATTGCCTAAAACTACAAGATTAGACGAATCTAACAAGATCTCACTTGACTATGTTTTTCCTTACATAGCTATATTAAAAATTTGAATCAAAGTTAAACAGTGAATAGTGCAAAAAAACCATCCGTAATAAAAATGTTGAGACGGAGGTAGTATCAACAACCTACGACATGTCGAAATATTACACTCATCGAATCCTTCGCGGCGTAGCGCGAAATGACGAGGACTAGTATATATATATATATATTGTGTAATATATATGCACATCAAATCCAAAAAATAATTAAATATGTGTGAGAAATTTCTGAGTGAGTAATGATTATAATCCAATTCAAAACAGTTTTTTGTAATCAAAACTCACAAAAAATAATTAATTAGACCAGAACAATACTACATTTGATCTTAGCAAAAGGTCGAGAAAGATATGGTTAGATAACTGCTGTGCCTCAGCTTTAACATCTACCTTCTTCCCAACTCCCAAGCTATTTTTTGGCAACTTCTTCAATGAGGGAAATTTTCAACACTTCATTCCTAGCACTGAAAATAAAGAAAATCCGCTATGCAACAAATTAAATACCTTCTGATAATTAATTTATTTTTATCTCTCAAATGATCAAATTAAGGGACTTCTCAAATTTCTAGATCAACCTTTGTAATATCATTAAAAAGGTGAATATGGAATGTTAAATAGATAAGAGGCTTCTTTAACTTTCTACCTTGCTTATCTCGGCACTTATGTTTCATCAAAGACTTGTGTCAGCGAGACATGAGAAATTAGATTGTCATATACACATGTTTATTAATCGACACTGCTAACTCATATACTAACATGCATCACCAATATTGTGCCTAGGTGAAACCATAACTGATGAACCAACATTTATACTTGTAGGATCCTTCTGTGTTACAAAAACATGTATATACCGATGGATATATATGTGACAATGAGAGATATATCAGGTTATGCTATCCAGATTACGGGCTTTACATGAATAGAACTAAAAAAAATGTCCAAGTTCACATTGACAGATGTTCAGAAATGAATCCTTCCCATTTCGAGCAAAACACTGTTATATCAATGTGAAAGTCAATCTAAGTTGCAGAGGAAGCACAAGAGTGACTCTTTAAGAGCCAAGGAGTAGGGGTCAAAACACATTACACAATAAGTATCCCCCCACCACCCAACATGTTGTATAATTAATTGGTCCAGGAAAAAGTAAAAAGTTATACCTTTGGCTGTTTTACATAACTCTTTCAAACTTGGAACAAGAATAAATACACAGCTTTACACATATGAAATCAACTCCTCCATTAGATATGCAATACACAGGGGCTAATGAAGGCATAATCATTTTATATTAATGACTCCAGGTTCTCACTTGCAGACTACAGTCTATAATAAGGATCCTACACTGGATGAATCAGGGATATAAAATGAGCCATGAAATATAACATAGATGAACAAAATAGAGATTGGATGAATCAGGGATATAAAATGAGCCATGAAATATAACATAGCTGAACAAAATAGAGATTAGAGAAGCAGTTCACGAATTCCCAATTTAAGTAAGCTCATAAAAGTAGCTCACAAAGAAGCTAAAATTTCTCCATATATCGCTTTCCCTTTCCCTTTCCTCTTTTGCATGATCATACATCCCAGCAAGGTTCTAGCTTTTTATCTTCTTCAGATCATATATTCATATGGATGGTGCTCAATGGAAGCAGCACGTGTGCCACATTGCTTTATTTTTTTAGTTTGTTTAATATGATCTCAGTACTATTGTAGCTTTTTTTTTATCTATATACTTTTAGGATTTTCAGATTTACATATATAAGTTTCATCAACAATTCCCAAACATGCCTTTTCATCAAATTAAATCTATCTTCAATACAACATGCACTAGCTACATTAGTGATTAGCCAGCCAGAAAGTTGACAACCAAATCAATCTCAATCTAAAAAAGCCCAAACTCTGTTGCCTTGCTTTCCAAATTGTTAATCAAGTCATATTTATTTCCTCATTCATATTCATGTTTAATTACATCAGTTAGAGATTCCATCAATATCTTATACTACTATAAATGAGAATACAATTGAAACTTCACACCCAATTCTGACCAAGTAGAAAAGTAGTACTGTACTACTACTATATACTCCAGTTTATAAGGCAGCAAAGAAAGGAGCAGATTTGCAAAAAAAACTGACAAAACCCCATCGCTGAAAATTATGGACATATCAATAGAAATCTAACACCAAACAACCAAAATCAACATTGACTAAGAGAAGTAACACACATACAGATGAAACTCACCTCGGCATGTGCCGCCATTCTTTTCCAGATAACTACACAAGAGACAACAAAACCAAATATGCATGTAACAGTGCACACAACGATTTATTCACAGGTAATATGCAACATGTTTGGATGAACAATCAGTGAATAAAGTACAAGGAGCAACACACCTTGTGCAATCCAATGTCAGAAGGACCTTGCTCTGATAAGGGTATAGTTGGATCAATAGCTATATAATTCCCTTGATCCTGCATCAGAATGAAATTTCCAAATGAGTGTCTTCAGGTAAACGCTGTCAAATAGTTGATATGCAAAGTTGCAAACCACCATTGTGATGACATTTCCAGATTGATTTAAAAATAAAATAAAATTAAAACATCAGTTACCACACTTATCATCCACTTCCACCCCTAAAATAGTCCTATTCCAATTAGATACATTGTCATCTCAAGTTGTAATACATTACAGGTTAATTTCACATTTCTAGAAAACTTTAATGTAAAGCAGGGAGGAAAAGAAAAGAAACAGGTGTAAGCATAAAAAGGAAATTCAACCAAGCCCAAACAACCATTTCAACCAAGTGCAGATATAAATAAATGAATTGCATATCAGCATATGAAAGATCACGACAGCTAGCTACCAATTCACACTCTGCAAATCATATAATTAATCAAATTCCCATGCTATGAAACTCAAGTTTGACACCTAAACATTCCAAATAAATTTCAAGACAGGGGTTAGCAAACATTTCCATTTCTTAGGGCATGACTCTTACACAATTTTCAGTGCCTTCCTTTCAAGTAATAAAGAAAGGGACGGACAACTACAGTAACTCCGATGCAGGAGTAGGAATCTAAATGAGGAGGAGGGCATCTACTCTTAGATGAAATTTCGTTAACTGCCAAGAGCGTGAAAAAAGCTTCCCTTCATTTAATAAAAAAGTTCAATACCGTTCAACAATATGCCCTACCTCCGCTCAGAATGGTTACTGGACAAAAGCCAGCTTTCTGTAAACAAAACTACAACATCTAAATCGACTCTGGTGCTAGAACAAGAAGCAATAGTGAAACGCAATCACATACCACAATTTTTCATCTTCAAAACAGCGCTTCAACATCAGTAAAACTACCAAATGCAAATCCCACCCATAACATCAATGCAATCACCAAATACACTTTACAATAGTATTGTTGAACGAAATAAACAAATACCATGAGTAATCGAAAGAAGGGCATGGTGTCAGCGTCAGGGACAAAGTTTACGCAGAATAAAAGTGTCGAACGGTTACCTGGAGGCGATAAGGTAGAGGCCGGACTAAGCGCCTTGCTTGTTGGTTCGCTGGGGAAGAGTCTCCAGACACCAGAGGGCCGTGAGAGCAGAGCGTGGGTGTGGAGTGTGGCTGTGGGAGATTAATTTTGGCGGGTTAGGGTTAAATTAAAACCGAAGGCGACGTAGACTATCTCCTCGCCCTACTCCTCGCTCCATGAGTTAAAATGAAAGTCCTTGCCCCAAATCCCAATTCGTCACCTCCGGCTCCGGCCAATTTTCTTGTAGCTCCCATATTTTTGCATCTTCTACTGCTCCTGTAATTAGCACAAAAAGGCCTGTAACCGCAGCTAGGGTGGGTGGATCGGCATACCCTAAACCAAACCAATTCCCTATACACTTTTCACTCATATCATAATTGATCATTCGAATATAAAAATAAAAGAAAATTTTCAAATGAATGTACTTCACATCAAAAAAAAAAAAATCAATACAGTTTCGAATGAAATTTTAGAGATCATTCATAATTTCTTCAAGTATAGAGGACCGAAAAGTAGAAAGAATAATATAATTGAAATTTTGAATTAGGGTTTGCTAACTAATAGAAATTTAATTTTAGGCTTTTTTAAATTGGGATTGGGGCTTACCCAAAAACTAGAAATTTTTTCGGGCGTAGTAATAAATATGTAATATAATATATTTCTAATTTTAAAAATATATACTTATATATTTTACTTCCTATGTTTTCGATTATTTGCTATGGACTCATATTTCACGCAGTCCAATGCACATATTAAATCATTAATAACTCAAGTTTGGTACGAGTAAAAACTATACGACGAGACGAAACTAACAAGATCACACTTGACTATATTTTAACTTTTATAACTATGATAAAACTTTAAGTGAAAGTATTGTGTGAACAGTAGCAACTTATCCATGTTGCAAATATTCAAGAACGGATGAATTATAATATATATATATTGGTATTTCGGTATTTTTGGAATACCGAATATCTTATATTTTAATACCGATATCATACCAAAAAAATTCGGCACGGCATTATACCGTACCAACAAATTCGGTATACCACAAATTTTGACAATTTTCGGCATTTTTCGATATCGTACGATCGGTATACCGAGTTTTCGGCAAAATTGTCCAGCCCTCCGCAACCTGTCTCCGCAACCTATCTACCCATCACCATGTCGTTACAAATAAATGGAAAAAAATATATTTTAGTTCCTTTTTTTCAAAAATCCAAATTGTCCACCAATAGTAGTTGGCTTGAGTGGATGGGGGCTCTAGTCGCTTAAGCAATGTCTCGGGTTCGAGCCTTATGTATGCAGAAAAATGCTTTGGGAGAGGCGCCCTTAATTGCTCCTGCAGATCCTCGAGGGATTACTCTTGGATCCAATGTGGCCTGGGATACCCGGTTTCACCAAAAAAAAAAATCCAAATTGTCCGTTATGAAATTTGTGTCCTATATAGTCCAGATACGTTTGTTAATTCTTCTCAATTCGGGCCTAATTGCGTAATTAGTCTGAAATTGCTGATCGTGACTTGAGTAAATCACATTTTACATTCACCGTAGCCAATCTGGAGTGTTCACACATAACACACCAGTTAATAAATGTTTGAAGTAGATGTTTGAAAGCTGTCATAACACATCACTACTCTAAAAAAATACATGCAGCGGGTCAATTGAGGCCTTGTTCACTGGGATGACAGATATTCACCATTTGGTTGGCAATGAGCCCTCATTTGGGTTACCCAACCCACAAAGAAATAACAATCATTCACAACAATAATAGAGCTTACATTCATTTCCATTCCAGATGGACTAAACAACCTTTATCTCTGCCCTTTCACCATATCAAAAAATTGATGTTCTTGGAAAACATAGATCAAGCGACTCCCTTCTCTGTGTGAAGGTCATTCTCATATCAAATTGTGGCAGTACATTTGTTGGATGCTATCGGAGTTCTAATCAGCAGCTACCGCAGTGGATCTTCTTATAGGTCACGACGATTTTTGGTATTTCTCAAGAAAATGAAAACCAATTGTCATATATAATGTGTGCAAATGAATTGTTGTTGTTTCTTTGTATGTTGAGTAACCCCAATGAGGGCTAAATGCGAACCAACTAGAGACTATGTTACTTAACCCAGTGAAGAATGACTTAATCGACCCGCTGGAAGCATTTTTTAGAGTAGTGACATGTTATGATAGCTTTCAAACATTTATTAAGTTGATGTGTTATGTATGAGACTCTAGATTGGTCACGGTGGATGTAAAATGTGATTTACTTTGGCCACGTTAGCAACCTCAGGCTAATTACGTAATTAGAACCGATTTGAAAAAAATTAGCAAACATAGTGGACTATAGGGGGCAAAAACGTACTAACAGACCGACTTGGACTTTTTGAAAAGAAAACGGACTAAAAAAATCTTTTTTCCATAAATAAGTCTACACATTTTTAAACTCATACCTTTGAAATACTAAATACACACCATATTTAAACCCTAAATCTCGTTTCACATTCATATTCTTCCCTCTCTTCTCTATTTGCATTCACAGTTCAAATGTTAAAATTTTTCTTGCACTAAATACACTCAAATCCATGCCAAATTAGTGGCAAAAAATGCATTTTAGTAAAGTGGGTACTAAATGTTATTTATTTTTTTATAAATATTATAAGGGTATTTTTGAATTTAAGAATAATGTGTATTGTTGGGTTTTTGTGCATAAAATTCTTGTGCAGATGATCATTGTGTGAGGGATGTGAACACATCGGAGCTCATGACCTGACACTTGGAGCAGAAAAGACAAAACTGATGGGGTGACAGCTGTCTAAGGCTTTTCCCCAGTCTATGGGTTTGGATATCCGAGCCCTTCGCATTTTTAGGGTAATATTCTCATACCTTGGAGGCTGTAATAATAGAGTATTACACAGAAACACATTGAGAGATTTTGAGGGCTGCGGATTAAAAGGAAGAACATGAGGTTCTTCATGAGCATCTCTATCAAGTTGTTATTTTCAGCTAGAGGTAACCTTTTCTTATTCTTGGTAGAGATTGTGGTTAGAGTTTAGCTAGCATTTTATACTTTGCAAGTTTTATCTTTTAGAAATGCTTAGAGCTATGTTCTTGGGTTGTTGAGTGTTTTTGAGCTTATTTGGCGAGTAGCTATCACAAAGGTTTAAACTTGCTTAGCCTAGCATTAGGATTGAAGGGTGATTTCAGCAAGTTTAGTGACTGGTATAGGCACTACACTCTGTTCCTATCTAGAGTTGGTCTAGGTGAAAAAAGGAGTCCTTTTATGGAAGGGTTGAAGGGGTTTCTATTGTAGACAGATGGATTTACCTGTTGGCTTTGGTTGTTGCAAAAATATGCCTGGATTGGGATCCCCCAGATGAAGGATCGGATAATCCGTACTGGGTAAACAAATACTGGTGTTGTTTGTTTATTCTGCATTTCTGTTTCAGCATTGTTATCTGTTTTTGGTTGTGCACGAGTTATGGGCACAATGTGTATTTACAGTGTTCATCTCACGGGACCTGTCAATTGGTATCAGAGCAGGAATTCTTTCTGGTATTTTTGAACTTGATCTTCTAGATGAATCGTGAAGGGTTCTCTACAACAAGGCCTCCCCTGTTGGCTCAAACTCTTGCTACTAGAAGAACAGAATGAAGATATTCTTGATGTCACTTGGACCAGATTCATGGAGAGTTGTGTTAACTGAGTACAAGGAACCAGTGAAGGAAATCAGAGCTACTGGTGCAGATGAACAAGCCATTGTCACTCATGAGTCCACACCATATGAGGAATACACTACAAAGGAAAAGGCACTCTATCAAGGCAATGCCTCTGCTCTCAATGCTATATGCAGTGCGGTTGATGAGAATCGGTAGAAGAAGATTTCAACCTGCTCCACCGCTTATGAAGCCTGGCTTGCACTTTCTAATGTTCATAAAGGATATGGTGATGTGCATGCAACTCAACTACAACGTACAGAATCTGCCTTGACTGAATGGTGATGCAAGATGATGAAAACATAACTTCCTATTATTAAAGATTCAAGGATTTTGTAAATCAAGCATACCTATTTGGATTGAAGTATGAGAATGGCATTCTTGTGAGGAAAATGCTTAGGTCTGTCTCTGAGAAGTATTCTTCCAAGATTTCTGCACTTGAGAAATGGACAAGATTCACACAATAACACTTGAAATCTTGTTGGCATTTTGAGGACTTTTGAATGATCCACTTGGAGAAGAATGAAAGTCAATCCAAGGCTCTTGCATTTAAAGTTGAAGAAGGTGATGATATTTCTGAGGAAGAGAAGGCTTACCTATCCAAAAAGCTGTCAAAGATTCTGCAAAACAAAATAGCCAAGTCTTTTTGGAAAAAGCATAGTTGACTGTGGTAAAGGCAAAGAGCGCACAACAGAAAAACAACCATACAAGAGCAGATCTTCAAACTATGAGAAGAGAAAGACCATGAAAATCAATCTTGCTGATTTATCTGGAGGGTTTAAGGATCTCCAGTGTTATGATTATGGAGGAGTTGGACATAAGAGGTCAGAGTGTCCCACTGCTAAAAGGAGAGAAGGAACAACACTAAATGCAACACTCAGTAATGATGAGGCCAGTAACACATCAGAGACACAACACAGTAAAGAAGAGTCAGATGATGCTGAAATTGCTTTCACTATTCACATTGATGATATTACTCCAACCTCACCTACTTTAGATTAGGATCACGATGATGGAGAAGATCCGGAATTCGATAAATTGGCAGAAGCTTTTCAGGAGCTGAAAGAGAATCACAAATGTGTTGTTGGTGAGAACAAAAGACTCTTGGTTCAAGTTGGAGATATCAGTATTTCTTGTGATGATGAAGAAATTCAAAGATTGAAAGAAGAAGTAGTTGCCCTTACAAGTTCTATGATGAGTCTTGATGAAGAAAAGAAATCAATCATGGCTATTAATCTTGAACTATCAACCAAAGTGAGTCATTATGATGCAATGCTGAAGAATATGGAGAAGATAGATGAGATTATCTGCAAGGGAAAGTCATCCATAGACCTTACTGGAATTGGCTATGATAAAGGTGAAGCTTTAACTTCAACCTCAACAAAGAAGTTTGTGAAAGGTGGAATGTTGCAAGCTGCTCTAACCAAGAAGCTTGTTGATAACAGCGGTCTTAATATGGATGTTAATGATGCCCGGTTAAGGTACAACGTTGTTGTGCGTATTGCAAATTCCCTGGACACAGTATTGATACACACAATATATTGGTATGAGATATACTGCGTGGTAAACCGGTTGTGTGGCCTACAGAGAAACTAGGAAGCATACTAAGTTCAAAAGGGAGTGGATGCCTAATAAAATTCGAGCTAAGTGTTTGGTGATTCTTTCACTACAAAAGGCAATATCACCTTGCAACAAATGGTACTTTGATAGTGGATGCTCACGCCACATGACAGGAAACAAGAAGTTGTTCAAGAACTTCAAAGAAGAAGATTGTGGTGAAGTTATTTTTTGTGATGGACTGAGAAATTGGATTTCTGGATATGAAACACTCAAGGATGGTAATCTATCTCTACTCTCTAAGGTTTATTATGTCTCTGGACTTACAACTAATCTTATTTCAATCAGCCAATTTTGTGATGACAATCACTTTGTGGGATTTGATAAAGAAGCATGTGAAGTTTTTAATAGAGATAAGAAATGTGTTATGAAGGGAAGTAGATTTAAGAATAATTGTTATATTCTGAAGAATAGATCTAGTCTGGTTTTGTCTACACATTTGGATGAGATGTGTCATATGCATTACAAGTCTCTTGTTGGAATCAGTAATTCTGGCGTTGTGCGTGGGATACCCAAATTACAAGTTGGAAAGACTATTGTTTGTGGAGATTTTGCTAGGGGCAAGCAGATTCATTCTTCACACAAACTTACTGATCAAGTTCGACTACAAGATGTTTGGAGTTATTGCATATGGACTTGATGGGGCCAACCGAGGTACCAAGTCTTAGTGGAAAGAGATATATCTTTGTGTGTATCGATGATTACTCAAGGTATACCTGGGTACTTTATGAGAACCAAGGATGAAACATTTGCTGCTTATGAGAAGCTTGCTTTGAAGCTCATGGCTAAAAATGATTCCAAGATTGCTCGAATCAGAACTGATCATGGGAAGGAGTTTGAGAACAGGTTGTTTGGACAACACTGCCACAACCATGGAATTTCTCATGAATTCTCATCTCCAAAGACTCCACAGAAGAATGGGGTTGTAGAGCGCAAGAACAACACCGACTCCACAGAAGAGTGGGGTTGTAGAATGCAAGAACAACACTTTACAAGAGATGGCTAGATCGATGCTCCATGCTAGTACATTTAAGAAGGAATTTTGGGGTGAGGCTATTCATACAGCTTGCTATATCATTAATAGGGTGTTCTTGAACACTAGGATTTGAACACGAACGCGGGAATTAAGAAAATAACGAAGTTTACCAATTCGATCAAGAGATTCGAGATGGGGAATGACCCGAAACGATCAAGCACATCTCCTCTTTCCGATGATCCTCCTTGGATGATTCCAACAATCCCAACTTCAAAGGATTGCAAGGTGAGTTTGCCAATCGAAGCTCACAAAGATGAGAAAACTCTCGATGACCCCTTGAGCAAGTTTGGAAAACAATTCATCAAATTGCTCAAAAAGTTGTTTACAAATTCAAAGGAGGGCCTATATATAGGCCTAGAGAAAAGTAAACCCTAAACATAACTATTGGACCTAATTACATGGGTTAGGCCCAATCAGGAAAGCACTAATAAAAAGGAAAACGCAAACTAATAAAAGAAAACGGAAATATAATCGCTAAACTACGAGCAGAAACGCTGTACGCGACATTTATTTGACAAAGCGTGCGGAACTGCAGCGAGGAAACAGTTTCCGAAATTGGTTAAGTCTTCAGCGACATCTATCTTCGTTTTGTCCGAAACAACGTAGCGTAGGCACATCGCGCGGAAAGCTTCTCCATAATCGGCTAAGTCCACAATGACATCTCCTTGCTTTGTCGGCCTCGCTTTGTCAGCTAAGTTCTCTGCCATACCTCCACGCTATGTCCCGAGCTCAGAGCGTGGGCAGTGCAGTGTGGGAACGAAGCGGGGGTTTTGACTCCAAAATTTCCTAACTCTTTTCCCACCTCGTTTCCTTCCTCTTTCAGCTCCAATTTGATCATCGTCTTCCCTTCAAGTGTTGGTTTTGTCTGCTCCCATTCTTCAGCGTGAGTCCGTAGCAGTCCGACCACTTGGTCGGTGAACCTTTTAGCTCGCTGTATCGAACACGGGTCCTCGGGTATCTGAACCATGGCATGGGCTACCATGCCATCCCCTCCTCCTTGAAGAGGTTGATCCATCAACTGACTAGCTTCGTCCTCATCTCTATCAAATAAAGACAGATCTGAAACATTGAAGGTAGCACTAATGCTAGAATGTTCAACAGGGAGGTCCAATTTATATGCCTTATCATTTATCTTTTCAAGAACTTTAAATGGACCACATCCCCGAGAGGATATTTTGCCACGCCTGAAACTTTTGACAATTTCCTACCACGAGTATTTTCAAAATAAATAAATGAAATGAATCCCAGTTTAGGTTTTATTAAAGAAACCGCGTTATGAAGATGGAGTTGGGATTAAGGATATATTTATAGGTTGTCACATTTTTATTACTCGTGTTACGAAACTGTGGCCCGAAAGCGCACGGTGTCAAAAATTGCAGTAATTTATAGTAAGACCGGATCGTTCACTGGAGGATGTGCGATAGAAGCAGGGCCCACGTCGTTTTACTAGATTTTCCATTCGTATTGCTCCAATCGGTTTGAGAAATAACTATCATCTACTTGACTGAATTTAAGCTATACTAGAAAAGTATTTAAAGCTATTCGACAAAACACATTAATTCAATTCTAGAAAGTGGGCAGATTTATACTAAAAAGTAGGTAAATTAATTCTAGGAATGCAGTTACATTATACCTATGAAAGCAATGAAAAGTTACACTACGCTAACTATGAAACTGCTTCACAGAGTGGACAGAAGGGACAGGAAGAAAAGAACAAAAATTGGACAAGATTTAGATAAAACATACTTAAACTTCCATTTTAATACACATATCTTAGCTTGGGATAATCCTGTCAGATCGCCAATTCTCATGCTCTCAGTATTGTGTTCCCTTTAACAGACAGGTACTTGCAACATGAGTTTACATGTTCTTAAGACCGCAAATTCTAAGATACCACAGATTTGTAACTGCCCTGGCCTGGGTATGTTATTTTATCTGTGGTGGACAAGAAACACCTGACAAATCATTAGTTGAAGTGCCAAGTACTACTATCATTCTCCCATGTCACACCCAAAGTTTCTAATCGAGCCTGAACTATCCCTTAACTATCAGTCCTAGTAGCAGTTACGCAACTCTCAATACAACCGAGTGACCTCTAACGAAAGCATTTAAAAGAAAGCGATAAAGAAAGCATTTAAAATCCTATCACTCGGAGGTTTTGAAGGTCTGACCCTTGTAGTAAAAGACAGCCCCCAGTCAGAATGACCGGGTGTGGATCAAGAATTCCCTATTCTCGGTGAACCGCTCGCAGTGTTCACTTCCCGTCGGGTGGTTATGAGATACAAACTAATGAAATAAACTAATAAATTAGTTTATTCCAGATGTACTCACTCAGAGCTCAAAAATAGGCTTTGGCAGAAGAGGATAGCAGTTGAAAGGAACTCAACCCTATCTTAGAAAATAACCAAGGCCTGAGTGTTGTTCCTCTAGGGCTATTTACTACACTGTATTTGAATCCAAGTGGATCCTATCTCGGTGTAATATTTAGTCCCAGATGTCCAACACACAGCAATTTTGGAAAATAATGAATTTGAAAACCGTTCCCTAAACTGGTACTAGACTCTTAATGAAAGCACAAATCCTTTCAGTCTAGGTGAGACTTAATCGCTGACTCTGCTTCAAATTTCCCAGAATTCAACCCTTGACTGAATATGAACTAGTCATAACTGAGGAATTTATCCCTTATTTAGATCCGGATTTCATAAATGAATTTTTGTTGGAAATTTAATACGCAATATCTGTTTGAATCTAGACTTCTAATGTCCAAGGGAAGGATCCCAAAATATTATAGACCACATTATTTACATAATATTAGCATGCATACGAATATATTGAAGTGTAAAATAAATTAACCCAAAATATAATGGCGGGTTTAGACAGAAGATGGAACACAATCGTGAAGTGGCCAAAAGACCAAAGTTATGGCAGAGTGATCGGGTGAACTGCAAACATATGCTGTTCAATTTCCCAATAACTCGGATGGATCGAATTTAGACAGCTTAAACCCTATGATGGCAGTGTCAATACCAGTTGGGTCTCCACTGTCTGTGAATTCAGATAAAAACCTACATGTTTCTTTTCTGCAATGATCATCAAGTAGCATTGACAGATGTCAACTGATTCATACTACAGATGGGAATTTGGGTTTGGAAATTAAAATAGAGAAAAGAAAACTGTATCCGGATAGGAGTTAGCTGAGCAGCTATTATAATCCCGGATGGACGAACCGCTAAGGCTTCCACCAACCGCTATCCAGACCATGCAAAATAACACTTAGTAATTAATATCCAGAATACGAGCTAGTTTATCCATGAGGGAATACCCGCCAACATTAGTCTGGTGTATTCTTTACTAGTTGTTACACACAACACGAAAAAGACAAAATGAGAATAATAAAATGAAAGAGGAGGCCTTGTATGAGAGATATTGGTTTCTCATGCAAGGTCTTGGATTTAATCCATAATTGATGGCTTAAATAATCCCTCCTACCATAATTAATTACAGTCCTGATTATCTGCTCAAGGCATCAAGGTTTTGTTTATAGAAAAATATTTTAATGAAAATTGAACAAAGATCCTGTAGTCATGATAATTAATGATTTAATCATTGTTAATTACAATTCTTAATTATTAATGACTAGAGGGTTCAATTAATTAAGTGAGGGAAATGGAGAATCAAAATTTTGGCAGCATAACGCCTTATATTGCAATCTAGAATATTACAACTTAACCCGTGGGGCTAAGATGTGAGTGATGCAATATAATAGAAGATTAGGAATCAGAATTTTTGAAATTAAACAGAGAGGATGGTCCTGTCGCGAAACCATAATTTGTGTCGCGAGCCGAAGCTTGCGACATGGGCATCTCGACAGGTGTTTAGAAATTTTGGCAGAACTTTGCCTTGTGTCGCTAAACAGAAACGTGTGTCGCGGGACGTGGTCTCGCGACAGGAGTCTGGCGACACAAGATTTTCTGGGAATTTTCAAAGTATTTGGCTCCCAGTCGCTAAGTTTGGAAATTGTGTCGCGAGACGTGGCCTCGCGACAGGATGGTCTAGCGACTGGGTTTTCAGAAATTGACAAGGCATAATTTTCTGTCTCGAGACAAGAGTGTGTCGCGAACCGTGGGTTCGCGACAAGGATGTATCGCGACAGGAGCCACATAGAGAAAAAATGCAAGAGTTTGGTCCTCCGTCGGTAAGCAGGGATTGTGTCGCGAACCGTGGGTTCGCGACAGGAGTGCCTCACGACCGAAGGTTCCAGAATATTAAGACAAGTGTCCCTAGGCACCCATGTCGCAAAACAGCCTTCCTGTCGCTAGACGTGGTCTCGCGACAGGAAGAGGTTAGCGACATGGATGGTTCAGGGCACGAGTCAGTAAAAGCAAAAGTGAACAGTGGCATACAAACAGCGTGATCTCACCCCATTTCAGATTAAAAAGCTATTCTAAGCTAAAAAACAACCAAACATAATTTGAAATTTGCAAGAACATGCTTGAACATAAATAAATCTACCTAAAACAAAGTTTAAAATAAAGCAAATCCTAATCTAGAGTTCAACCACACAAAAACATGCATCATATCTACAATAAAAGAGAGCAGCAAGCATAATAACAAGAAATAGAGGTCAAATGACCCCAAGAGAAAAAGGAAAGCAGTAATCCATGGGTTGTGAGACCCATTTCATGGTTTTGGGACACATTTGATGAATATTTTCCCATATCATTGATGGGTTTGATATTATCCATTAAGTTGGATAATACAAACCTTAAACCAAAAGTTTAATAATAAAATAAAACTGTGAATAGTGGCCACCTATACTTTCTAAAACAAGAACAAGAGAATAAAATTAATCTAAACTAAGCTAATGCAAGAATTAAATAATACTCCCTCCGTTTTCCAAAAATTGTAACGGACCCACTGTGCACGCCGTCCAATGCACATTTTAAATCATTAATAACTCAAATTCGGTATAAGTAAAAATTCTAAAAGTTCAATATTTAAAAACTACTCGATGAGACGAATATAACAAGATCCCAATTGGCTATATTTTAACTTGTGTAACTATGATAAAACTTTAAGTCAAAGTACATGTGTGAATAGTACCAAATTTGCAAATGTTTCAACTAATCAAAAACGGAGGGAGTACAAAAAATAAAACTAAACTAAGAACTACCTAGAGAGACTTCTCCAAACCGTGTCTTCAAGAGAATGAATTTTCTAACCCTGAGCTCAAGGGGATCACCTCATATTTATAGAAGTGAAACCCTAAGCCCATGGGCCTTGATCTGAGGCCCATTGTGTCTCAAGACATCACACACATCACACTGTGTAGCGGAACTGGAGGTCGGTCGTGAAACAACACTGCATGTGGCAAGGCTTCTCGACTGGGTCTTGATCCTTAATTTGTGCGTCTGTGTCACTAACCATGCCTGTGTCGCGAGGTCATGTATCGCGACCGGGGTATCGCGACACGGGTCTGGAGACATGGCTCCTTCTCCATCTGATGTTGGTGGCGCTGATCATCCGTGTCGCTAGACCATGCCTCGCGACACAGGTCTAGCGACACAGTCTTCCTGGACTGGCCTTCTCTCTTGCTGGCTGTTGTGTCGCCAAACCCTCCCGTGTCGCGAGACCATGCTTCGCGACACGGGAGCTCTAGCGGCCGGATGTTCTGGACACCGCCAAGTTGGGCCAGAAGGGCCAAGGTTGCAATTTCTGTGGGCTTTTCTTATTCTTTTGCCCATCTCTTTCATTCCTTTTTCTTTTCTTTTCTTTTTCTTATGTTTTTGGATTTTTCTAACATAAATGTGTAATAAAATTACATATTTATGCATTTTTCGTACAAGCTCAATATTTTTACAATTATGCATAAATCAGTCCAATTCAACTGCTTTCTTATTTGATATAAGACCGGAATGCGATCAAATGCCCGTTTTAGACACGGAAATGGATTGAAAATAATGGTCATTTCTGGCCATTATCAACATCCTCACATTTAATACTGATCGTCCCCGAGCAGTCAGAGTCAATGTTCCTTGAAACACGGACTCTGCATATTCAATTCATTTTCGTGGCTTCATAAATTACATTCTTTTTGGATTGGGATAAGACAATAAAAAATTACAAGTTTTAAATCTCCTTGATTGCAGTGTTTAATAAAATGATACTTGCTCACTACATCGGGCCTACAAATCAAACATTATTATCAATCCTTCATGAATATCATGTTTGAAAAATGCAAGGATTAAAAATTAGAATTAGGGCATGACATGAATATGTGTAATAAAACAGAGCCTCACATATAAGAAAATTGGAAAATTCACTCACTCTCAATTGGGTTTAATTATGAACGCTCAAAATCAATTTTAATTAAATTATCACATAGGCTTGCAATCAGACCAACTCACCACCGGCTCATTTCTTTAAATCAAGATATCGAGGTCTTATTTAGGGTTATAATGGGGCATACGGTTGTAACATTTGGTAAGGAAGGGAATTTATTGGGCTAAGAAGTGGCAAAAATTTATTCTATCATAACATGTCATATTTTTATTTAGAAATTTATGATCATCACATTTTTCTTTCTTTCTTTTGTTTTCTTTTCCATTGCATGACATTAGAATAAGTCTAATTTGCTTTGTTCATTTGCAATTTATTCATGCTGACAAGTACTCAACTTTTTTTTTTTGAATCGGTTTATTGAACACCGATTTATGCTTTTTCCGATGATCATAAATTTAATGCCTTTTGACAGAATTCATTATTGCACACTTGGGTTTGATTTTCTTGGTCTTTTTAGAAGGCTTGGAATAATATAGTGGCTTCAAAGAAAAATTAGGCTTAAGGCTCAAATTGGTTAATCCTAAGGGGAAAATAGTTTTGGGTTTGAATTTCAAAAGAAGGCCAAAATTTTGGTTTTCTAGGTGCCTCGACCATATGCTCTTTTGGAATATGACATGGTCTTGAATCGGTCCCAATCGCAAGTTCTAGTTTCCTTTAATCAAAATGATTCACACATCAAAGAATGAATGAGTAAAAGTGACTCATGGCTCAAACCTCACAGGTTGGATTGATTCGTGTCATACAATATTCTGAATTTTAATCAAAGTTTAATTCTAACAATTTATTCAATCAAAGTTTCTAACATGAAGATTTATTACCCCACAAGATGATCGCATCATTAAATTTTTATAGCTCAAAACCTTAGGAATTCATTTCATGCATGTTTTCAATTATATTATCCCAATTTAAAAGTTTGAAGATTTAATCACAAGCCTAAATTCAACACGTGAATTTAGAGCAGGTTTATACATATTTTTGCCGGTTATTTAATTTAAAGCGGTAAAGAGGCACTGCTGACATACGGAGTATGTCAACAGTATATTTTGGCCTGACAGTCACTTATTCATCTCGGACTGTACAGACATCTTTTCAAAAAAGAGACAAATAAAAATTGTTTGAGGATCTCAAAAGTTGAGTTCCATTTAGGGAAAGCGATAAATTACATCAATTACAAGAGATTCTTACGCAGTTAGTACGAACCTGCACACAAAAGAAGAAATCCCTCATATGATGCTAACACTTATACTTAAAATAAAATAAAGCATTTTAAAGATTCATTCTTCCTCCATTCCTCCTCTCCTAGGGAAAGATGATTCTGCTCCAGTGGATGATGCTTGTTGAGTCACAGCGCAGGCACCAGCCGTTATGTTCTCCCAGGGTTTCCCGTATCTTTGGGCAGTAGATCCGGTCTTCCTGGCCACTAAATAGACCTGGGGTGTCCTGGTTGTTTGCCAGCCATGAGATGGTGGTAGTGGCCGTGTAGACCAAGATTGATCTATCGGTCACCATCTCTTCTATCATTTTGAGTCCTAGGAGAACTTGGCTCTCCTCCAGCTTGCTGAACAACATCAGTCCACGCGTGAAGATTGAGGCTTTGTGATTGTCCTCTATCCCTAGTCGCAACATCTCGCAGGCCAGATCTTCATCCCCTCCTACAAATGTTTCCATTGCTGGGATGATTTGAAGGTTAAAATTTCCTGCCTCCATGCATGTTTACAGGAATTCCTCCTTTTGCCTCTGAACTCTTTGTTGCCACATTTTTACTGTTGCGGTTTCCAGTTCGCATTGCTTGTAGACGATGGTGAGGTTCCCTGCGTCCCTAAGCTTTTTGCACGTTTCCTGAGCCGTGAATACTTCCTTCATGTCATCCTCTCCTATTCGGGAGAGGATTTCTCCTAAAAGCTCCTCTGGCAAGTCTAGCAGTTGGGTTCCTTCGGGTGCCTGATCTGGGATCGGAAGGATGTTGTCCCTGAAAAGATAAGAAGTAATGAATCCAATTTTTATAATTTCCTCAAAGTCATTCAAGTTTGGAAACCAACATCCTCACATTTAGAGCTTTGCTCTAGATGTGAGGTTACCAAATTTTCAACTTGAATTTTAATATAAAGCATAGGTAAAATATGTTTTCTTTTTACTCTTTTTACTCTTGAGATAATTTCAAAGTAGTGAGTTATTATGAAGAGATTAGGGGCATTGGGCCCCTAAATATTTTTAATGGGCCATTGGGCCCAAAAGTTTGATTTTTCAGTATTATTAAACAAGCTCGAGGCGCTTGTTGAAGATGGAATGAGATGGAAGAATGGAGATGAAATGCTCGAATATTGGAATGTGCAGTGGAGACGTGGCGCAATGGATTTGCTATTCTTGGATCGCTTGGACTGTATTGGACAGTTAAAACATTTCCAAAAATTTGCACACACTATTTTTAATTTTTTTAAAGGTTGACTTGTTTTATTTAATGAAAAGTGGGATGTGTGTGGTCCCATTTTGGATTTTGGAAAGGATAGCAGTTGGGTGACAAAAATACTGCTATTTACTCACACTCTAGTTTCATTGGGAACAAAAACAAGTTGGTCAATCTTTTAAAAAGAAAGAGTCTTCCTACCATTTTTGTCTTTTTCTAAAAGTCACTTTTATTAAAAAGTGGTGAATCCCCATTGGGTGTTTGTACTATGTTTCTAAAAACAAACAAACATTTATTCCCACAAGATCCCTGACATGTAGAAGCAGATATGCCCAAAAAGAACACCCACTTGAATGCTCTCTGTGTCCATATTAGCAAATACAAATCATTCCAAAGGATCCAGTGAGCATTACACCAAATCATGCCCTTAACCGAGTTTGAACAACAAAAAGAAACACCAAATCATCACTCATGTTTCTGTCAAGATCTCAAGAATAGATAAACCAATAACATCATGGTGCTCAAAATAACACCCTAATGTTCATCAGTTTATCCTTTCAAGTTTTAAACTTCAAAAATCTTTTAAATCTTGACAGTTTTAACGCAAAAATCTTACGGGTTTCAGAAAGACTTCAAAACATTTTTCAAAACCGAGATCTTTCTAGACCCAAAACAGAAAAACAAGAGTACACACAAAACACATTATGCCATTTAAAAAACCAAAAATACAGTTTCAAGAAACCGAAAACTCGACCGAAATCCTGAATAATGGGGGAATGCAGGCTGTTACCCTGACCTCCTTGGTCTGGGTGGGGATGATGGTCCCAAGTTTGGGAAGACTCGGAAAAATCTGGCCATAGTTTCCTCTTGAAAAATGATCGGGTAGTGCGATGAACACAGTGGTGTTCCTCAGGAGAGAAATGGTTGGGGGGGAAAGTTGAAAAGTTGAGTAAATGCTGAGAGTGTAGGGGGAAGACGGGTGAGGGGGGGGGGGGGGTATAAATACTAAAAAGGCTGGTCGCGGGATCTTAGAGCGTGTCGCGAGACAAGGTTTCGCGACCAGCGCCTAGCGACATTAGAGGTGTCGCAAACCTGGAGTCCGGTCGCGAGGCAGTGCCTCGCGACTAAGGGTATCGCGACCAAGTTACTAAGAAAAATAGGGCCAAGTGCGGGTCGTGTCGCGGGATTGGAGCCAGTCGCGAGGTAGTGCCTCGCGACTAAGGGTCTCGCGACAGCGACAGAGAGAGTTGAGGACAGATGAGAGTATGTCGCGGAACTGGCCTGGTCGCGGGGCAACGCCTCGCGACACGGTTCTGTTCCGCGACAGGGTTCTCACTGTATCATAGCAGCGTGTCGCTGTCCTCCCCCTGGCGTGAGGCATTGCCTAGCGACACAGGAGGGGTTCCGCGACACGGAATTTGAATTTTCAAATTTCCTTGAACTGGGCCCGAGTGTGATGTTGGGCCTGAGTCCATTTATTTGATTTGGATCTGAATAAATTCAGTCCAAATGAATTCAAAATGCTGGGCTGAAAATTAAATAATCCACTCGCATAAAAATTAGGTTGGATCAATTCCATTTATCTGTGAAATTTATTCCGGATTTTAAGTTGCTTTAAATTCCGGAAATATCTTTTTAAATTCATGGAACTAATCCAACCGAGAACCTGATTTCCGTATTACTTTCTGCTCATTCTTTTTGGTGGTTCAGAAATTCCTGCAAGACAGATAAATAAAACGCATCAGATTTTCTCCAAATATCAACATCCTCACATTTAGAGTCTTAGTACTCTAAATGTTTAATTGATTTTTGGGTAATCTCTTGTTATGAAATAAAGTAATATATATATATATATATATATATATCTATATACGAAATGAAATTTTTGTGTTTTAATGCTGTTTCTTATTAGGTGTAAGCCGGGTCTTCCACTGCTTGGCTTTCTTTCTCCGGATCGAACTGTCCGATGTACTCTTTCAGTCGTTGTCCATTCACCACTATGTTGCCCTTGTCAGTTCGGATCCTGACGGCTCCATTTTCAAACACCTCTCACACTTCGTGTGGTCCTTCCCATCTGGATTTGAGCTTTCCAGGGAACAGCTTCAACCTAGAATTGAATAACAACACATTCTGACCAACATGAAAATGCTTAGGCTTAATCCGACGATCGTGTAACTTCTGGGTCCGCTCCTTGTAAATTCGAGAGCTTTCATAAGCTTGCGCTCGTATTTACTCAATTTCATTGAGGTCCAACTTACGTTTGCTCTGAGCAACTTTCGGATCGAAGTTGAGTGTTTTAACGGCCCAGTAAGCTTTATGCTCTAGCTCTACAGGCAAATGACAGGCTTTTCCGAAGATGAGCCTGTATGGAGAATCCCAATGGGAGTCTTATATGCTGTGCGGTATGCCCATAGAGCGTCGTTGAGCTTACGTGCCCAATCTTTACGGGTTATCCCAACTGTGGCTTCGAGTATGTGTTTGATTTCGCGATTGGATACTTCGACTTGGCCACTAGTCTGGGGATGGTAAGGCGTGCCTATCTTATGGAAGATCCCATTTTTACTCATTAAGGTTTCAAAAGCTTTATTAATAAAGTGTGTTCCTCCATCAGATATCACCACCCTAGGTATGCCAAATCTACTGAAAATGTTGTTCTTGAGGAACTTGATGACTTGGCTACCATCATTAGTTGGTAATGCGACAGCCTCGACCCATTTGGATACGTAATCGACAGCTACCAAGATATAGTAGTTTCCACCAGATAGTGGAAACGGTCCCATGAAGTCAATACCCCAGACATCGAAAATCTCAAGAGTGAGAATCCCTTTCTGAGGCATTTCATCCCTCTTGGAGATGTTTCCTAATCTCTGGCACTTGTTGCAACCCTTCACAAATGTCCTGCAAACCTCATAGATGTGAGGCCAATAAAATCCACATTCGAGGACCTTATGGGCCGTTCGAGCGGGACCGTGGTGACCTCCATATTCTGATTCATGGCATTTTTTGACAATTTGATAGGCTTCATGCTCGGTCACACATCGCCTGATTATTGAATCGGCGCAGTGTTTGAAGAGATAGGGTTCTTCCCAGAAGTAGTTTAATACACCTCGGTTGAACTTATTCTTCTGATGATAGTTCTAAAACGGTGGGGTTATTCCGCATGCCAAGAAGTTAGCGATGTCGGAAAACCATGGACACGCTTGATTGTGCAGATGTAATGCGAACAACTGTTCGTCCGGGAATTCTTCGTTAACGGATTTTTCATTTTTATCATTTTCTAATCGAGATAAGTGGTCAGCAGCACCATTATCTCGACCTCGCATGTCTTTTATTATGATGTCGAATTCTTGCAACAGAAGTACCCACCTGATTAATCGAGGTTTGGCATCTTGTTTGCTAAACAAGTATCTCAATGCAGAATGATCAGTGTACACTATGGTCTTCGTACCTATCAGATACTGTCTGAATTTGTCAAACGCGAAGACTATGGTATACATCTCTTTCTCCGTTGTGGTGTAGTTGACTTGGGCCTCATTCAGGGCATGACTTGCGTAATGAATTACGCAATGTCTCCCATCCTTATGTTGCCCGAATATTGCACCTACGGCGAGATCACTAGCATCGCACATTACGTCGAAAGGTGTTGACCAATCGGGTGGTTGCACTATCGGCGCAGAAACCAACATCTTCTTGAGCGTGTCAAAGGCTTGGACACACGCTTCATTTATTAAGAAAGAATTTTCTTTACAAAGCAGATTAGTGAGCGGCTTGGCAATTTTAGAGAAATCCTTAATGAATCTCCGGTAAAAACCGGCATGCCCTAAGAAGCTCCTAACTGATTTTATTGAGTTAGGGAGAGGAAGATTGGAAATGATAGAAACTTTGGCTGGATCAACCTCGATACCTGCACGAGAAATGCAGTGACCTAACACTATGCCCTCAGTAACCATAAATTGGCACTTTTCCCAATTCAAAACAAGGTTAGTGTCTTCACATCTTTTTAAAATCTTTGCAAGATTGGTCAAACAATCTTCGAACGTATCTCCATATACAGAGAACTCATCCATGAAGACTTCTATGCATTTTCGATAAATTCAGAGAAAATAGACATCATGCATCTTTGAAAAGTAGCAGGTGCATTGCATAAACCAAATGGCATCCGTCTATAGGCAAAAGTGCCGTACGGGCAAGTAAAAGTAGTTTTATCACGGTCTTCACTTAGAAATAACAATATGATTTTACCCAGAATACCCATCCAAAAAGCAATAAAACTCTCTCCCTGCCAACCTCTCGAGCATTTGATCAATAAATGGCAATGGAAAATGGTCTTTGCGGGTGGCCTCATTCAGTTTCCGGTAGTCGATACAAACTCTCCATCCGGTCACTGGCCTGGTTGCAACCTCTTCTCCTTGCTCATTCTTGGTTATGCACATCCCTCCTCGTTTTGGCACGACCTGCACTGGGCTAACCCATTTGCTGTCAGAAATAGGATAGATTATACCAGCATCTAAGAGCTTGATAACTTCTTTCCTTACCACTTCCTGCATGAGGGGGTTCAAACGCCTCTGAGGCTGACGGGAGGGCTTATACTCTTCTTACATTAAAATCCTGTGCATGCAAATAGAAGGGCTTATTCCTTTTATGTCAGGAATGGTCCAACCTATTGCATGTACATGTTTCTTAAGAACGACCACCAAAGCATTTTCTTGCTCTTGGGAGAGCTTAGCCGAAACAATCACAGGTAATTTTTTATGTTCTGTGAGAAACATATACTTGAGATGATCCGGTAGTATTTTAAGTTCAAGCTCTGGTGGACATTCAACGGAAGGGAGTAGTCTGCGAGAAATGGATAGTGGGAGATCAGATTTACCTTCGGGACCCTGTATCAGTACAGGGCCCTCTCCTTCCTCTTTGGTTCCATCGTTCTCCTGTGCAGTGAAGTCAGCACCATCGTATGCTTCAAGGTCCCCGGACTCGGGATCCTCAAATTGGACGGCGCTGCACTGTTCCTTTGGCTAAGCACCAGCAGGCATCAGTACCTGCTTTGATGGTTCATACAGCATCATTTCATCATCATTTTCAGAGTCTGGCTCTTTCCTAACTGTTACATTGTCAAACAAAAAACAAGAACTGTCATTTGGGAATTTCTGCAATTGTTCCATGTCGAAGACGACCTCATCTCCATCAACGCGAAGTGTTACCCTTCCGGACTTGGCATCAATCAGTGCCCCGCCCGTGGTCAAGAATGGCCTGCTTAAGATGAGAGGCATGTCGGAATCCTCCTCGATGTCCAGAATGATAAAGTCCACTGGAAATGGAGTGCTGCCAGCTTTGATTATCACGTCCTTCAGGATTCCGATTGGCTTTGTGATTGACCTATATGCCAGTTGAAGCCTCATTTTGATAGGTTCCACCACTCCGAGCTTAAGACGTTTAACCATGGCTAACGGCATAACGTTAATGCTGGAGCCGAGGTCACATAATCCTTTTCCAGCGCTGATCTGGCCAATCCGAATCGGTAGTGTATAGCATCCAGGGTCCTCTTTCTTCTCCGGCAGCTTCTTTTGAATGATAGCACTGCAAGTGCTGTTGAGTACCACCAGTTCGTCTTGCTCAACCTATCTCTTTCCTGAAATCATTTCTTTCAAGAACTTAGCATAGACTGGCATTTCAGAGATCATTTCAATAAAAGGTATGGTAATCTCAACTTCCCGTAGTCTTTTCAGAAATTTTTCAAACTTCAGATCTTGTTGTTTATTTTTAAGTCTGGCCGGGTAAGGAACCCTAGGCATGAACTTTTTATTGCTATTATGTTTTGATGGTAAAGGGGCAGAGGTTGTACCTTCACCATTACCGTTTTCTATCTCTGCCGTTCCTTTTGCAGCGTCAGTCTGCTGTTCGGCCTCCTTCTGATCATCCGTTTCTTCCTCATCAGCATTGTCAACAGCATTGTCTTCCCCACAGTCGTTTCCAATACCCACTCCTTTTGGTCCAGCCAACACCTTCCCAGATTTCAAGGTTATTGCTTTGCATTGCGGGTTCTTTTCCGCAGTGCTTGGCAATGTCCCTTTGTCCCTCTTCTGCATTTCATTAGCTATCTGTGTAACTTGGGTCTCCACATTTCTGATGGAGGCCTGTAGCTGAGTGTTAATCTCCTTCTGGCTAGTGATAAAGTCAGTCATCAAATTCTCCAGCCTTGAAGGAGGCTTTTGAATCTGATTTTGATTCTGGTTTTGCTTCCATTGGCCTTGGTTTGGAACAAACTGAGGCTGAAAGTTCTGGGGCTGAAAATTTTGAAAGTTCTGGTTAGGCTATTGGAAATTCTGAGGGGTTCTTTGCTGGATCTGGGGTTGGAAATTCGGGTTCTGGAAATTCTGGCCCCTGTTCTGAGTGAATCCTTGGTTTTGTTGAGGGTTAAATTGCTGCTGCTGTGGTTTGTTCAAGAGGTGGGAATTAAGGGCATTGTTGTTTGAATATGACAAGTTTGGGTGTCTATTTGGGAAAGCTCCTGCAAAGTTGCAGCTTTCAGCTGTAATCTGTTCGCATGTGTCGGTTGGGTGAGCTCCCTGACACAATCCACAAATCACATCCGTTTGCTGTCCTTGAGCAGAGCTCCCGGCTCCCTGATTAACAGACAATGCCGCCAACTGCTCTTGAAGCTTTTCAATATCTGACTTTTCTTCTGTACCTACCGCACAAAGTCCACGGGGAGGGGTATCATTTACATTATCATCATTCAATACAGACCGATTTACACTCATTGTCTCGATTTTGGCCCACGCTTGGTCCATGGGCATATGCAGCAAATGTTGCCCTCCTGCAGCGTCTAACATGTGTTTCCATGCTGGTGTCAGTCCGTTATAGAACTTCCTAAGCTGTTCCCATCCCTGAAAACCGTGCTGAGGGCACTTCCTCAACAAATTCATGAATCTCTCCTTCGCATCATACAAAGACTCTTCTGGCCTCATCTTGAACTCAGATATTTTCGACCTTCCTTCATCTACCTTCCACTCTGGAAAATACTTCACCAAGAAATTTCTCACAATGTCCTCCCATGTGCTCCTTTGATTGACCGACATTGACTTATACCAAGTTTTGGCTCCACTGCATAATGAGAACGGGAACAACATCATCCGAATCGTGTTATGTGAAACACCCTGATTCTTGATTGTGTTGCAAAGTTCCAGGAATGTTTCTAGATGATCGTGTGGATCCTCGTGGTTGACCCCTGCAAACTGGCTGTTCTGAACCAAGTTAATCAAAGCAGGCTTAACTCAAAATTCCTGGCAACAATTGGTGCTCTGCCTGGCACATTCAGATACGGCTCTATGATTGGTTGCATGTAATCGGCAGCAACAGGCTGCTGATTGTTCCCTTGCCCTCCTTGATATTGCTCTTGCGGGTAGAAGTTCTGATTGAAGTTCTGGTTGGGGTAGAAATTCCTGGGGTCATTAGGGTCTTGTGGGTTCTGTGGATATTGATTCTGGTTGTACTGGTTGGGGTTCTGGTACTGCTGATTGAATTGAGGGTTTTGGAACTGAGGATTCGGCAAATGTTGGTTTTGCTGATTTTGAAAGTCTTGGTTGTTTTGATGGTTTAGATTGTTCTGGGGGTTTTGGGGATTTGGATTAGGAGGAGGTGCCTCGAAGTGTTGCTGCTCAATGTTTGGTGGATTCCCACCTCCCTGTATGATCTGAGGAGGACGATCATCCAAATCATCGTTATCAACATCTTCGGGGTTTTCCTCGATGTTTTGAAGTGGTGGATTGGGTGGTATGATTGGAGGAATGTCAGGGTTTGCCATATCCGAGATGTCGCTACTGGTGCTTGGTGAAAGTAGTGCCTGTATCTCCCGTTCCTGTCTTTGTTTAGCTTCCGCCCTAAGACGTCGAGCTGTCTTTTCTATCTCTGCATTAAATGGGATTTCGGCTGGTGTCTGCTTTCTCCTTTGCATAGAACAACAGCTTCAATAATGACAGTACCTGTACAATCCCCAGGTTAGAATTGGTTTTGGAGGTAAATATTTATATTTTTATGTATAAGCTAACTATGAGCAATCAGGGATGTAATTCTCTAATAAAACGGCGCTGCATCCTCCCCGGCAACGGCGCCATGAAACTTTTGACAATTTCCTACCACGAGTATTTTCAAAATAAATAAATGAAATGAATCCCAGTTTAGGTTTTATTAAAGAAACCGCGTTATGAAGATGGAGTTGGGATTAGGGATATATTTATAGGTTGTCACATTTTTAGTACTCGTGTTACGAAACTGTGGCCCTAAAGCGCACGGTGTCAAAAATTGCAGTAATTTATAGTAAGACCGGATCATTCACTGGAGGATGTGCGACAGAAGTAGGGCCCATGTCGTTTTACTAGATTTTCCATTCGTATTGCTCCAATCGGTTTGAGAAATAACTATCATCTACTTGACTGAATTTAAGCTATACTAGAAAAGTATTTAAAGCTAGTCGACAAAACACATTAATTCAATTCTAGAAAGTGGGCAGATTTATACTAAAAAGCAGGTAAATTAATTCTAGGAATGCAGTTACATTATATCTATGAAAGCAATGAAAATTTACACTACGCTAACTACGAAGCTGCTTCACAGAGTGGACAGGAAGAAAAGAACAAAAATTGGACAAGATTTAGATAAAACATACTTAAACTTCCATTTTAATACACAGATCTTAGCTTGGGATAATCCTGTCAGATCGCCAATTCTCATGCTCTCAGTATTGTGTTCCCTTTAACAGACATGTACTTGCAACATGAGTTTACATGTTCTTAAGACCGCAAATTCTAAGATACCACAGATTTGTAACTGCCCTGGCCTGGGTATGTTATTTTATCTGTGGTGGACAAGCAACACCTGACAAATCATTAGTTGAAGTGCCAAGTACTACTATCATTCTCCCATGTCACACCCAAAGTTTCTAATCGAGCCTGAACTATCCCTTAACTATCAGTCCTAGTAGCAGTTACGCAACTCTCAATACAACCGAGTGACCTCTAACGAAAGCATTTAAAAGAAAGCGATAAAGAAAGCATTTAAAATCCTATCACTCGGAGGTTTTGAAGGACTGACCCTGGTAGTAAAAGACAGCCCCCAGTCAGAATGACCGGGTGTGGATCAAGAATTCCCTATTCTCGGTGAACCGCTCGCAGTGTTCACTTCCCGTCGGGTGGTTATGAGATACAAACTAATGAAATAAACTAATAAATTAGTTTATTCCGGATGTACTCACTCAGAGCTCAAAAATAGGCTTTGGCAGAAGAGGATAGCAGTTGAAAGGAACTCAACCCTATCTTAGAAAATAACCAAGGCCTGAGTGTTGTTCCTCTAGGGCTATTTACTACACTGTATTTGAATCCAAGTGGATCCCATCTCGGTGTAATATTTAGTCCCAGATGTCCAACACACAGCAATTTTGGAAAATAATGAATTTGAAAACCGTTCCCTAAACTGGTACTAGACTCTTAATGAAAGCACAAATCCTTTCAGTCTAGGTGAGACTTAATCGCTGACTCTGCTTCTAATTTCCCAGAATTCAACCCTTGACTGAATATGAACTAGTCATAACTGAGGAATTTATCCCTTATTTAGATCCGGATTTCATAAATGAATTTTTGTTGGAAATTTAATACGCAATATCTGTTTGAATCTAGACTTCTAATGTCCAAGGGAAGGATCCCAAAATATTATAGACCACATTATTTACATAATATTAGCATGCATACGAATATATTGAAGTGTAAAATAAATTAACCCAAAATATAATGGCGGGTTTAGACAGAAGATGGAACACAATCGTGAAGTGGCCAAAAGACCAAAGTTATGGCAGAGTGATCGGGTGAACTGCAAACATCTGCTGTTCAATTTCCCAATAACTCGGATGGATCGAATTTAGACAGCTTAAACCCTATGATGGCAGTGTCAATACCAGTTGGGCCTCCACTGTCTGTGAATTCAGATAAAAACCTACATGTTTCTTTTCTGCAATGATCATCAAGTAGCATTGACAGATGTCAACTGATTCATACTACAGATCGAAATTTGGGTTTGGAAATTAAAATAGAGAAAAGAAAACTGTATCCGGATAGGAGTTAGCTGAGCAGCTATTATAATCCCGGATGGACGAACCGCCAAGGCTTCCACCAACCGCTATCCAGACCATGCAAAATAACACTTAGTAATTAATACCCAGAATACGAGCTAGTTTATCCATGAGGGAATACCCGCCAACATTAGTCTGGTGTATTCTTTACTAGTTGTTACACACAACACGAAAAAAGACAAAATGAGAATAATAAAATGAAAGAGGAGGCCTTGTATGAGAGACATTGGTTTCTCATGCATGGTCTTGGATTTAATCCATAATTGATGGCTTAAATAATCCCTCCTACCATAATTAATTACAGTCCGGATTATCTGCTCAAGGCATCAAGGTTTTGTTTATAGAAAAATGTTTTAATGAAAATTGAACAAAGATCCTGTAGTCATGATAATTAATGATTTAATCATTGTTAATTACAATTCTTAATTATTAATGACTAGAGGGTTCAATTAATTAAGTGAGGGAAATGGAGAATCAAAATTTTGGCAGCATAACGCCTTATATTGCAATCTCAGAATATTACAACTTAACCCGTGGGGCTAAGATGTGAGTGATGCAATATAATAGAAGATTAGGAATCTGAATTTTTGAGATTAAACAGAGATGATGGTCCTGTCGCGAAACCATAATTTGTGTCGCGAGCCGAAGCTTGCGACATGGGCATCTCGACAGGTGTTTAGAAATTTTGGCAGAACTTGCCTTGTGTCGCTAAACAGAAAAGTGTGTCACGAGACGTGGTCTCGCGACAGGAGTCTGGCGACACAAGATTTTCTGGGAATTTTCAAAGTATTTGGCTCCCAGTCGCTAAGTTTGGAAACTGTGTCGCGAGACGTGGCCTCGCGACAGGATGGTCTAGCGACTGGGTTTTCAGAAATTGACAATGCATAATTTCCTGTCTCGAGACAAGAGTGTGTCGCGAACCGTGGGTTCGCGACAAGGGTGTATCGCGACAGGAGCCACATAGAGAAAAAATGCAAGAGTTTGGTCCTCCGTCGCTAAGCAGGGATTGTGTCGCGAACCGTGGGTTCGCGACAGGAGTGCCTCACGACCGAAGGTTCCAGAATATTAAGACAAGTGTCCCTAGGCACCCATGTCGCGAAACAGCCTTCCTATCGCTAGACGTGGTCTCGCAACAGGAAGAGGTTAGCGACATGGATGGTTCAGGACACGAGTCAGTAAAAGCAAAAGTGAACAGTGGCATGCAAACAGCGTGATCTCACCCCATTTCAGATTAAAAAGCTATTCTAAGCTAAAAAAACAACCAAACATAATTTGAAATTTTCAAGAACATGCTTGAACAGAAATAAATCTACCTAAAACAAAGTTTAAAATAAAGCAAATCCTAATCTAGAGTTCAACCACACAAAAACATGCATCATATCCACAATAAAAGAGAGCAACAAGCATAATAACAAGAAATAGAGGTCAAATGACCCCAAGAGAAAAAGGAAAGCAGTAATCCATGGGTTGTGAGACCCATTTCATGATTTTGGGACACATTTGATGAATATTTTCCTATATCATTGATGGGTTTGATATTATCCATTAAGTTGGATAATACAAACCTTAAACCAAAAGTTTAATAACAAAATAAAACTGTGAATAGTGGTTACCTATACTTTCTAAAACAAGAACAAGAGAATAAAATTAATCTAAACTAAGCTAATGCAAGAATTAAATAATACAAAAAATAAAACTAAACTAAGAACTACCTAGTGAGACTTCTCCAAAACGTGTCTTCAAGAGAATGAATTTTCTAACCCTGAGCTCAAGGGGATCACATCATATTTATAGAAGTGGAACCCTAAGCCCATGGGCCTTGATCTGAGGCCCATTGTGTCTCAAGACATCACACACATCACACTATGTCGCGGAACTGGAGGTCGGTCGCGAAACAACACTGCATGTGGCAAGGCTTCTCGACTGGGTCTTGGTCCTTAATTTGTGCGTCTGTGTCTCTAACCATGCCTGTGTCGCGAGGTCATGTATCGCGACCGGGGTATCGCGACACGGGTCTGGAGACATGGCTCCTTCTCCATCTGATGTTGGTGGCGCTGATCATCCGTGTTGCTAGACCATGCCTCGCGACACAGGTCTAGCGACACGGTCTTCCTGGCCTGGCTTTCTCTCTTGCTGGCTGTTGTGTCGCCAAACCCTCCCGTGTCGCGAGACCATGCTTCGCGACACGGGAGCTCTAGCGACCGGATGTTCTGGATACCGCCAAGTTGGGCCAGATGGGCCAAGTTTGCAATTTCTGTGGGCTTTTCTTATTCTTTTGCCCATCTCTTTCATTCCTTTTCCTTTTCTTTTCTTTTTCTTATGTTTTTGGATTTTTCTAACATAAATGTGTAATAAAATTACATATTTATGCATTTTTCGTACCAGCTCAATATTTTTACAATTATGCATAAATCAGTCCAATTCAACTGCTTTCTTATTTGATATAAGACCGGAATGCAATCAAATGCCCGTTTTAGACACAGAAATGGATTGAAAATAATGGTCATTTCTGGCCATTATCAACGCCGTAGCTCGATGTGCTCAAACCCAATCAGTCGCGTAGTAGCAAATGCCACTAAAGCCATTCTCCTTGATAGTGCGTCTGCAACAACATTATCCTTCCCCTTCTTGTACTTGATCACATATGGAAAAGTTTCAATGAAAGCGCTCCAACTGCCATGTCTCTTACTCAGCTGCCCTTGAACCTTTATGTGCTTTGAGGTTTCGTGATCAGTGTGGATAATGAACTCTCTACCTCTGAGATAATGTTGCCAGACCTTCAACGCTCTCACAATTGCATACAACTCCTTGTCATATGTTGAGTAGTTCACTTGAGCACCATTGAACTTCTCACTATGATATGCAATTGGTCGATTCTCTTGCAACATAACTGTTCCCATCCCTGTTCCTGATGCATCACACTCCAGTTCAAATAGCTTCTCGAAATCAGGTAGTGCTAGCACTGGTGCATGGGTCAGTTTTTGCTTTCATCAAAAGCTTTTTGTTCTGCTACTCCCCACTTATACTTCAAATCTTTCTTCAAAAGTGAGGTGAGAGGAGCAGCAATGATGCTAAAGTTAGGCACAAAAAAAGTCTAAAGAATCCGCATAAACCCAGAAGACTTCGAACTTCTGACACAGTAGTTGGCGGTTTCCATTCAGTGATTGCCTTGATCTTACTTTGATCAACCTTGAGCCCGTCCTTCCCCACAACAAATCCTAAGAAGATTACTTCAGTCACATGGAATGTGCACTTCTCGAAGTTTGCATATCGCTTCACCTCCCTTAGCTTGTTTAGGACTTGTTGCAAATGAGAAACATGATCAGTTTCGTTTGGGCTATGATAAGAATATCATCGAAATAAAATACAACGAAACGATTGATGTATGGGCGGAGGGTCTCATTCATCAGCCTCATGAAAGAGGCGGGTGCATTGGTGAGACCAAATGGCATCACCAGCCACTCGTACAACCCAAACTTAGTCTTGAAGGCAGTCTTCCACTCATGGCCGTGTTGCATTCGTATCTCGTGGTATCCACTTTTGAGGTCTATCTTTGAAAAGACAGTTGCACCGCTTAGCTCATCAAGCATGTCATCAATGCGTGGAATTGGATGGCGATATTTGACTGTGATGGCATTCACAGCTCTGCAATCCACGCACATCCTCCATTCTTCATTCTTTTTAGGCACAAGTAGAACAAGTACAGCACACGGAGATAAACTTTCTATAATCCATCCTTTATGCAATAATCCTTGCACTTGGCGTTGGATCTCTTGGCTTTCTTCAGGGTTCATTCTGTACGCTGGCCTATTGAGAATTGTCGCTCCAGGCATGAACTCAATTTGATGCTTGATTCCTCTCAATGGCGGTAGTCCTTCTGGGAATTCTTCTAGGAATATGTCTTGATTTCGTTCGAGCATCCTTGCAAAAGTTTCAGGATAGTGAGGTGCAGATTTATCTATTCCCAAAAAATATTCAATAGGTTTAATGAAAGTAAGGAAACAGTAACCTGGAAATTCTGGCTCCTTCATAGCTTGTTCAACTTCAGTCTTGCCCATCAGTAGGCACTTGTCATCAACCATCTTGCCTTTATCATTCTTCTTCACTTCTACTTGCTTGTTCAGTTCCTTCTCTTTGTGCACTTTCTCTTCTTCTTCAATCTGCTTCTTTAGCTTTTATGCTTATCTTCTAACAGTAGCCATGGATAAGGGCTTCAATAGATACTTCTTCTTACCCTTTTTAAACTCCAAAGTATTCGGCTTCCCTCTATATATTACATCATTGTCAGACATCCACGGTCTTCCTAACAATACATGGCATGCATTCATAGGAATCACATCACACAACACATTTTCAGTGTAGGTTCCTATGGTGATGGGAATTCTGGCTTGGTGCGCGACTTTGATGCGTCCACTTGCATTCATCCAGTGTAGCAAGTATGGCTTCTTGTGCTCTTCTAATGGAAGGTTCAACCTGCACATGCAAAATAAAGAAACTACATAGTGCAGCTCCCATTATCAACTATTACAGTAGCACCCTTGCCATTAATAGTACAGAAGCAATGAAATAGATTCTCCCTTTGTTAATCTTCTGTTCTTTCAGCACTTAAAATTCTCATAGCTACCATGGTCTGGAATGGTTCTTCTTCATCAACAATCTCTCTATCTTCAGGATCCTCTTCGGTATCCTCAAAGTCATCAACTTCTTCATTACAGACTTCTTCATCATCAATAGGCAGCAGTGCTCCATTTTCAGTTATGGCAACCAACTTCTCTTCACCGGTTTCAACTAGAGCAACTCTCCTAAGATCGGGACACTCATTGGCATAATGCCCTTTCCTTTGGCATTTCCAACAAATGACTTCTCTCTTATCACGACCCCCTCTATTCCTTTCTTGTTCAGGACCCTTGTTTCGATCATCCCTCTGAAAATTCTTTCCTATCTCAAAGGTTCGAGGCTTATGATTCTGATTTTGGTTTGGTGCTGGAGGTTTGTTCTGTTCCCTGTTGTTGTTTCCTTGTGATGGTTGGGGCTTGACTAACCATGGTTTAGAACTGCTTGGTCCTGCGGTTGATTTCCAACGGGTATTCCTCTTTAATTCCTTTCAGTTTTGATGCATGTTGAACCAAGTGTTGGAGGTTATCATAACCACGGATGTCAACTTTCTTCCAAATATCCTTCCTGAGTCCCTTGGCGAATCTGGCTAGTGTGATATCTTTGTCTTTAATGACTTGACACCTCATTAGCAGTCGCTCTGTCTCCTTGTAGTACTCCTCAACAGATCGTGTTCCCTGCGTAAGAAACGAATGCTTATACAAACCTTTTCTTATAAGATGCTGGCACAAACCTTTGTCTCATGAGCACTAACAGTCGAGTCCAAGTTTGGACTGGCTCATATCCTATTCTCACAGCATCTTGACACACTTTCTGCCACCAGCTTAGGGCATAGTCCCTAAACTCAACAACAACTAGCTGGAGTTTCTTCCTCTCAGAATATCGATGAACATTGTAAACTAATTCAATATGCTCAAGCCAATCTATAAATTCATTGGGGTCTGCTGTCCCTTTGAATGTTGGAATTGTGAACTTGATGGCTTTTAGATTGTCATCGAGATCTTCCTCCCTCCTGTCAAGCTCTAATCCGTCATTCGGATCCTGCATGTGATGATTGTAATCCCTTAGTTGGAAACCACCTTGGCGGTTCCTTCTATTCTGTCGATTACCCAGTTGAGGATTTACTTCCACAAATCCTTCATCATTATCACTATCAGAGAACGGATTTACTCCCCTTTGTCTTGGAAGATTTGCAGCATTCTGATTTCTGATTGGTCTTACTTGTTGTGGCTCAGGTTCACGTGGTTCAGGTCTTGCATTGGGTCTAGGAAGCCCATTTCTGCGATCAAAATTCCCCACTTCTAAACCTTCTCCTCTGTCGGATCCTTCCACAGTACTTGCAAGAATCACAGTTTCAATAGTAGTTTTAGGAAGCTCATTCAATGTTTGCTCAAAAATAGATAAAACATCATTTTTAATTTTCTCTTGCTGTCCAATTAATTGAAATTCAAAGTACTCAGTCATCTCATTTAGTTGAGAATTGAAATCATGATCCATTTGATCCATTCTTCCAAACATATCTCGGACTTATTTGGTTACGATCTCTCTAAATTCAACATTGTCGGCTTGCATCTGTTGGATGGCAGCTTCCATAGTTTGCACGCACTGCAAGAGAGTCTCACATCTATATGCCATTTTAAAATACTAAAAGAATATGTATGTATAAGATGTCAGAGAAAAAAAGACAAGCACTAAAATTTTGGAGTGATATCACCTAAAGAAAATTCACACAGTGTCACTACGGATTGGTTTGTCACCTAAAATCCTTTTTAGTTGTTCGTGTCTTGTCACCCAATTCAGATCAAGTAAGAGAATTGTGCTGCGAAGTGATGTACGCACAGCACAAGAACCAAAAGTACTGTTCGACTCTATCAAGAAAAAGCGGACTTGTGTATGATATGCAATGCAAAATGATGTGGGTTTGCAGAACCGAATAGTGCTTTTTTTTTGCAATCAACTCAAGTCAATCTTAGCTTTTGGCCGAATTCGAAACTCGACAGAAAAATATCCCACCCAAAAATATGAAGAGAGAACTCACAAGGAAAGTTTACTCAAGTGGCTTCAATGACTAGGTTTCACAATTTTATGAGGAGGAATTCCAATGCCTTTATAATAGGCGGAACTTCAACTCGGTGTTCGTGAAATTAATCAGATGAACATTTGTGCCAGTCAAATGTATCCACTTTATTGTAAACACTCAAATAATGGAGTATGGTATGGTATTTGGTATTGAAAGATGAAGTATATTATTGGTGGTGGTCAAAATCAAGTGAAGCATAAGTTTCACAACTTCTGAAATTTTCAGCAGATTCTGCACTCACGCTATGTCACTTCTCGCAGTGTATTCACACGCTATATGATAACAAAGCGTGGTATAGAGTTAAATATCTCAAGTGTATTGAAATAGGAAGATTTTGGCAAAAGAATGATGCGTTTTGGGCTTCTCACACGCCCTCACGCGTTCAAAGATCCGTATCCCACCAGATTTTGACACATCTTACCAAATTGGCCACATCTCCCTCAAGTCTTATCCAAACGGATTGATTCAAATACCCAATTGGAGCTAACTCAAAGATCTTTCAGTCATATAAGAATCCTCAAAATATATGAAGATCTTCGATTTCAAAACAATGCTCAAAGTCGGAACAGTCGCGAACACAATAAGGCAGTATTTTTGTTTTTTGCTTTCCGACCCCCAAATAAATAGAAGGTTGGAAAAATCAAGCTCTCCTTCAACCAAAGTTTTTAGATTAACAAAAATCGAAGAAATCAAGCACTAGTTTAGTCAATCTTGCAAACCATGATCACAGTGCTATGGGTAATGATGCAAATCCACACAATTTTACCTCAACAAGAATTTGGTGTTATTGGTAAACATAGGTCAAGACACTCCTCCTTCTGTGCAAAGCCCATTCTTGCATCAGATTAGGCAGTGTCTTCGTTGGATGCCATCCGAGTTATGGTCAGCAACTACCGCAACAGATCTTCTTTTAGGTCTCTGTGGTTTTTGGTGTTTTTCAAGAAAATGATGACCAATTGTGATATATAATGTGTGCAAATAAATGGTTGTTGTTTCTTTGTAGGTTGGTAACCCCATTGACGGCTCAATACGAATCAAGTGGACACTGTGTCTCTAAACCCAATGAAGAAGTGCTCAATTGACCCGATGGAGGCATTTTTTCGAGGAGTGATATGCTATGTGATAACAGACAATTCTAACCGTCATACTCGTATAAATTTTTGTCCAAAATAGCAGAATTTGATCATTTTTTCCATAAGAATGAAAGGACAGTGGAAAGGAATGTCTAAAATAAGGTTGAAGGGAATTTCAAGAAAAGTGTAGAAGATCAGAATATCAGAAAAGATGGTGAAAATTGAGGAAGAATTTCTTACGCTATATTTTTACCAGGAATTGATCTACGCTTTGTTTTGAGCAGGAAAAACACACTGAATAAAATGAGAGTAAGATTGCGTAGAGCAGAGCTGGAAAGAAGTGGGAAGAAGAACAAAGTCAGGGATGGAATCACATACACCATGAGTCAAAAGAAAAGAAGACACTGCATGGAGCGTGGGGGAAATTTCCCAGATAAAATTTGAAGAATTCCCTAAAGATTTGAAGTGCCAGACGCTTTGATGCTTACACACAAACCGTGAGAGAAAGACAAGAAAACGTGAAAACACAGCATGATGACAACTGCAAGAAAAGAAGAGAAAACACACGCCATGATCACACGCTTTGTTCCCATAAAACGTAAGAAGGAAACACTGCTCACACTTCCAAGGAACGGCGCGAGTGGCAGTTATTCCAACAGTTGGCAGGCGATTATTCCCCAATATCTATAAATGGGAGACCTAGAGCTCAGCTTTAGGCATTGGATTTTTCACTCCAAAACAATCCCGATCAAACTTTACAACTTTTTAGGTAGGTTAGATTAGTTTACATTCCAGCCCTTGTAATTCAGATTCAGTATTAACTTTTGTATTGTTCTTTCAATTTTGAGTTGTAATTCGTAGCTAGATTCAATTTCCGTTTTAAGTCGATTTAGATTTGTGAATCGCTTGGACGAAGAATTTTGTGAATCAAAAGAATTCCAAATCGATGCAATACCTTACTGATTATACATCTTGTTTACCCGCAATCGTTAATTCAATTCCGTATGTCTGATCAAAATTCAGAGTTCCAGGTGTATTTATTCCCTTTGTTGCTTTATTTCATTATGTTATTTGAAACTTTGTGTTTTTTGCTTTATGATTTTGTGTTATGTTTCAATGTCTATTTTAGAGACCAAATTATGATTTCAGCTCTAGAATCCACTTTGGATTTTATCAGTAGGATATCATTTCTAAAAGATCCTTTTGAAGGAGAATCTTGAGTAAATCAGATTTAATTTTGGTAGTTATTCTTTGATGGGACTAAAAGCCCTGTTTTAGAATGAACTCGTTTAATATCTTAAATTGACTTACCATTTTGTTACTCAGGATTTTCAAACTAATGAACAAATTCTTATGATGAAATTCAAATTGATTCTTTGGTTGAAATCTCTGCTTTGTTACGAAGCTCTGAGATACTTGTTTGTGTTTGAAAAATGATTAACCCTTTGAATTTTCTGGTAATAAATTTACCACTTCTGTATTACAAACATTCACTAAAAGTTCTCCTCAGATTCATCTTATCATTCAGCCTATTAAGGGTAAACATTATTGTGTGTTTTCTTATATCTTGCATTGGATGCATGCTTGAGTATGTTTACTTAAGTTTTCTGCACTATTAATTGAATAGCAAATTTGCATGTTTTTGCCACTGTTCAAGTACCAAAATCCACGCAATGTTTCTGGGAGACCCACGATGTGTTGATCATAGCGAGACAATCTTTCAAAACATGACTTCAAATTTCATACTTGAACACTCAGAGTCTAAGCTGAATCATGCTTTGTTCACAAATAACACTACAAGAAAAAGTCAATATAGCGACCGAATAAATGCAGTCGCTGTTAGCGACCGAAATTGCGACCGAAAATGAGGGTCCCTGATGTTAACGACCGATTTAGCGACCAAACTTTTTCTATCGCAAATTCGCGACTGAAATTGGGACTGATGAGGTTTGGTAGATAACTGGCGACCGAATTAACGACCAATATAAAATGGATCTCTGTTAGCGACTGCAAATTTCGGTCACTAATTTTTTTTTTAATTTTTTAAATTTTAAAACTTTTTATTAGGTTAGCGACCGACATAGCGACCGGAAAATTCGGTCGCTAAGCTTTTTATAATTCTTTTATATTTGAATTATTTTAAATTAATTTAATAATATTCTCTTTAAATTTATTAATTTATTTTATTATTTAAATATTTATTTTAAGTTTTACATTGAATTTATTTTATAAATTTTATAGAATAATAATATTATTAATATAAATATTATTTATTTTTCTGATATCTTTAATTTGAATGTAATTTTAAGTCAAATATGAAAGTTATGACTTTACAACTTTATATATATAATTTTACTTTTTATTTTATTTTATTTAATAAATTTTGTTTTTAGTTTATTTTATTTAATAGTTTTTAATTTTTTTATATTTTATTTAATAATTTTTGTTTTTATTTTATTTTATTTAATAATTTTTATTTTTTTATATTTTATTTAACAATTTTAGTTTTTATTTTATTTTATTTAATAATTTTAGTTTTTATTTTATTTTATTTAATAATTTTTGCTTTTTTTTATTTTTAAGTTATGACTTTACAAATTTATAGATATGTATTATATATATAACACATTCCATACAATGACATGAAACATGAGGTATCCCAGTGGTACGCGTGCGTGGTTGGAACCTTCAGACCAAGGTTGTGGGCTATTAGTAGTGGTGTAAGGGCTGGCCAAGGTGGTTATGAGTAAGGCTGGCGACGAGGAGATGGTGGGTTCGAGCCCAACTGAGTTCAAATTTTCTCAATTTTTGGAGTTTTTTAGCTACCGAAATTTTCGGTCGCTAAAATTAGCTAATGCGGTCGCGAAAATAAAAAATCAAAAAAATAAAAAAAAATTGAAATCTATTTAGCAACAGAATATTTTGGTCACCGATTTGGTCGCGGAACTTAGCGACCGAAAATTTCCGTCGCTAAATTCGGTCTGAATTTTTTTTCCGATCGCTGGAAATTTACTAACGGACCTTTTAGCAACCGGCGTCTTGTGGTTGTTAAGACGGTTGCTAAGCCGAAATAGCGATATGTGTTTCCTTTTAGCGACCGAATTTGACGGTCGCTAAACCATTTTTTTCTTGTAGTGTAAACATAGCGTGATATTGTTAAATTTTGACCTTCCACTTCTCTCATTCTCAAACCATTAATGCCAACACTTTGTTCTCATGCGAATAAAGCATAGGACTTCACTCCACAATCTTCCATATCATCACATGCTTTATTAACACTCACGCTTTGTCACATTCGGCAAAGCGTGGGAGATACATAAGCGAATCAAAATTAGGTTCCTTATTTTAAGGAACTGAAAATGATCTCATATTATAAATATAAATCATCTACACTATAATATAGGAACAAAGAGACTTGTTTTACAATTAAAGATTTTATATAGTGAACTATTTAGTCCTCTGTATTATGTTAAATGAGGAACACTCTACGAATAGTAATTCCCTCCATGCTGTCCACATATAGCATGCGGAAAACTAGAGTGTTCATAGTTTTAAAACCCAAATTAATTACTGCAAATTAATTTGGATACCTATTCTACAGACTTAATCCTTCAAACTTCTTTTTAAGGGTTTAATCACCCTCACTTCTGTCAAGTCCCTACTATATTTTGGGACACCCTAGCATTTTAATTTTAGGATTTAGACCCCTCATCGTCTTTCTACATGCGTATAATAAATGTAACACCACATCTTCGGCGCAGCGAAAAGACAGGGTGCTACTCTAGATGTTGCTGGCTCAGTGAATGCTGACCCCACAAACCAACATAAACTCTTTTCAGTGCAGTTTGGCCTCAACACGCACACCCTAGGAGACTTCCCAGGAGGTTACCCATTGATAATGGCCAAAATTGTCCATTATTTCCAATCCATTTCCGTGTCTGAAACGGACATTTTGATCGTATTTCCATCTTATTTTAATAAGAAAGCAGTTGAATTCGACAGATTGATGCAAGTTTGTAAGAATATGGAGCTGGTAATAAAAAGACACAAAATTTACAATTTTTAATTGTATTTGTGTTAGAAAAATCCAAAAACATGAAAAAAAGGAAAAAGAAAAGAAAAAGGAAGAAAAGATGGGCAAAAGAATAAAATAGCCCACAAAAATAAAAAAGATGGGAAAAAAACATCGAAAAATCCCACAAACTGAATTTTTGGCTAAGTGTTGAAGCACAATTCGAATTATGCAATTCGAATTAATTCGAATTGCACAAGTAATTCGAATTGCCAAGAAGAAGAAGAAAAATGATCAAGTGTTGGGAAGGGATGCACAAAGCCTAATTCGAATTGTTCAATTCGAATTAGGGAATGGAGAGGAAAACCAAGGGCAAAACGAGAAGATGCAGTTCGAATTGTCCAATTCGAATTAATTCGAATTACTACAAACAAAAGGGAGCCAAACAGGCGCCATCAAGTAATTCGAGAAAATCAATTCGAATTCTTCATAATTCGAATTGATGACTGAAGATCACAATCCCAGCTCAAGGAAGAGATCTCACAATTCGAATTAATTCGAATTGCTTGAGATAATTCGAACCACATTCAAAAACCCACCCAATTGAAGCTGAGGAGCATGAGCTTAACACTGGTGAAGGGCCCTGGTGGGCCTAGGGTTTCGAGAATTATGTATAAAAGCTTACATTCCACAACAAAATGAAGAGTTGAACATTCCAAAGAATCAGCTTGGGGACAAAAAGAACAGCAGAGTGTTCTCCACCCTTTAAGGGTTAGGTAGGTAGTTTAGTTTAGTTAGTTTATTTTTCATGCATCTAGTGTAGTTTTTAATGCTTTGATCTTAGTTTTAATTTCAAACAGTTTGTAAACCCATTAGAGTAGCCATTTCCATACATTTACATGCTTTCTAGTTAGAATAAACCCTACCTTGAAGTTAATGATGGTTTTGGGTTCTTTATCCTGCTTTCAAGTGTCAATAGAAGAGAAAATTTCCAGAAATGGGTTTGTTCATGTGTTGGGCACTTTTTAAATGTTTTCCTTAGCAATAAATGTGTAGAATGTTTGTTTGTTTCAACTAGGTTACATTTATTATGTTCTAGTTGACATTCAAACCCAATAAATGCATATTTGGTGGGTTTTTAGTTTGATTTTGTGCCTTAGAGCTTCAAATGAGTGTTCTTAGGTTTTAGATGACTTTAGGGTTGTTAGAATTTTAATCTATTGCTTTACTTTTCTGCTTTGATTATGTTTTCTTAGTGCCTTAGATGATTTAAGTGTTCTTATGTTTTATGCATGCAGTTCATAGATATTTGGATACTTTAGGGTCTTTGATCTTTGAATTCTTTGTTTGTAGAAATAGGGTTTGAATCTTGCCAATACCCACTGGACATGTATTTTGTTCATTCCTTAAAATCCTCACTAGTGTGGCTGTGAAGTGACATTGATGTGAAATGAAGGATTTGGTAAATCTAATCCATCATAAACCGCACATTGTTTACCAAACCCATACTTGTGAGCACAAAAATATCTGCTATGAGAAAAAGTATGTAATTCGAATTGAGGCAATTCGAATTAATTCGAACTGCCCATGAAATTCGAATTGCATAACAAAACATGTTACTCTTCATGTGGATTCCAACCAATTCGAATTCTCCAATTCGAATTAATTCGAATTGCCCAACAATTCGAATTGGCTTGAAAACCACATTGTATCCATTGTCATCCATTCATGCCTTAGTTTAGTCTCTGTGCTCTTACCAATTCGAATTGTCCAATTCGAATTAACTCGAATTGCTGGACAATTCGAATTCACCGTCTCATTGAGGTACATGCCTTAATCAAATTTGAGCAAGGAAAGGACTTCATCAATTCGAGTTGTCCAATTCAAATTAATTCGAATTGCTCAACAATTCGAATTAGATGATGTCTCATTCCTTTGCAAGGATTAATTGGGTAAGGTTATACTTCATTCCTCATGCATCCTCAATTCAGTTTACATTGCACATACCCAGTAATTCGAATTGAACTCTTCCTTCTATTTTAAAACTTCAAAAATATTTTCCTTCCTGATTTGTGTAAGTTGCATGGGTATATTGGGCTTAGGCCCATTATACCTAATTTTATCCATTACACATTTCAAACCATTATTGTCTATTTATTGTGTGATTAACACTCGCACAATACCAAAAACATTTTCTTAACTTCATCATTTTCTTCTTTATTGTGTGTATGAATGGGTAATGAGAAATATCACAGATCAATGTTGGTGAAAGGTCCCTTCACAGGGATATCGATTAGCTCGTCTTCTGTGTATTAATTATTATTCGTTATTTTGCATGGTCCGATTAGTGATTGGTGGAAGCTCCGGCGAGCGGTCTATTTACTAGAGATTCGATTAGTCACTCAACCAACTCCTAATCAGATACAGTTTTAATTTTCTTTATCTTAATTTCAAACCTGAATTCAAGTTGCAATACTATCAAATGATGTCGACCAACATCATTTGAGAAATATTACAATAAGAAAGTATGTGGGTTTTTCTTCCACTCACAGACAAAAGAGAGCTGAATGACGGCGGTCACCATCATTTGGAATTCTTTATGTCTAAAATCATTCCATCTGGGATAATTGAGAATTGGATAGCAGATGTTTGCAGTCCAGATCACCCCAGTTATTTCTGGCACTCTTTTAGCCAATATTCTTCTTATCTCAAGGCTAATCCATCTTTGTGTATCAAATTCTGTCTAACCCCACCATATATTTTGGGGTATTTTATTTTCCTTTTCATATACATGTATGCATGATATTATTATGTAAGTGTTGCGGTCATATTACTATTTTGGGGATCCTTCCCCTTGGACACAGAAGTCTTGATTTAAATCAGATGCTGCATAATAAATTTCCAACAAAAATTCTTTTATAAAATCCGGATCTGAGTAAGGGATAAATTCGACAGTTATGATTAATTCATATTCTACTGGGGGTTGATTTTGAGAACTTAGAAGCAGAGTCAGCGATTAGGTCTCATCTAGACTGAAAGGATCTGTGTTTTAATTGAGAGTTTAGTACCTGTCTAGGGAGCGATTTTCAAGTATCAATTTGTTTCTCAAAATTGCTGTGTGTTGGAAATCTTGTATTAAATATCGCATTAAATCAATGTCCACTTGGATATAGAAGAGATGTGATAAATAAGACTAGAGGAACAACATATAGGTCTTGGTTAATTTCTAAGTTAGGGTTGAGTATTCCTTCGACTACTATCTTCTTCTGCCAAAGTCTAGAATTGAGTCTTGAGTGAGTACATCCGGAACAGGTTCATTTATGGATCTGTTTCATTCAGTTTGTATCTCATAACTACCCAGATGTTGTGAGTTCCGTGGCTTATTGATATCTTGGGGGTTCTTGATCTGCATCTGGTCACCAAGACCAGGGGCTCTTTTATACTAACGGAAAGAGATGCTTTTAACGCTTCCGAGTGATAGAATTTTAAATGCTTTCTTTACTGCTTTCTTACTGCTTTCTTTTAAATGCTTTCATAGAGGTCACTCGAAAGAATTAGGGGTTGTCCATCTGTTAAAAGGTTTGAGAGTTATGGAATGGTTCGGGGCTAGATTTGAAACTTTGGGTGTGACATGGGGGAATGATAGCAGTACTTGGCATGTCAACTAATGATTTGACAGGTATTGCTCATCCACCATAAATGATTAACATACTCTAGCAAGGCATTGCAAGGGGAGTTATGAGTTTATGGTATCTTAGAAGTTGAGGTCTTAAGAGCATGTGATTTCTCACTGTAAGTACCTGTCTGTTAAAGGGAACATAGTGTAGAAAGCATGAGAGTTAGCTAACTAACGAGTTATCCCGAGCTAAGATCTGTGTATAAAAAAAGGAAGTTTAATTGTGTTTCATCCGAACCTTGTCCAATCTTTATTATTTTCTCCCTGTCCCTTCTGTCACATTTTAAATCTGCTTTCTAGATAGTGTAGTGTAATTTTACATGCTTTCATAGAATAAATTTAATTGCTTTCCTAGATATAATTTACCATGCTTTGTAGAATAATTTTAATTGCTTACTTAATCTTATTTAAATTATGTCTAGTAGTTGTTAGAAACCTTTGCAAAACTTGAATCGAGTAACCGAGTGGAAAATCTTAGTAAACGACGTGGGCCCTGCTTCTATCGCACATCCTCCAGTGAACGATCCGGTACTTACTATAAATTACTGCAATTTTTGACTCCGTGCGCTTTCGGGGGCACAGTTTCTTAACACGAGTAATAAAAATGTGACAACCTATAAATATATCCCTAATCCCAACTCCATCTTCATAAATCGGTTTCTTTAATAAAATCTAAACCGGGATATTATTTCAGAAAAATGCTCATGGTGGAAATCTGTCAAAAGTTTCATGGCGCCGTTGTCAAAAGTTTCATGGCGCCATTTGAAATCAAGGTTTCGCACTCGAGTAATAAATACTCGTGTTATGCAAATTGTCAAAAGTTTCATGGCGCTGTTGCCGGGGAGGATGCAGCGCCGTTTATTAGGAGAATTACACTCCTGATTTACTCATAGATAGTTTTTTGTACATATTTTTGATTCATTACTAATCTGGGGGTCGTACAGGTACTGTCAAATTGTGATACCAACTGCTTACGCAACGGAGGAAGGGTATACTGCCTGAGCTACCGTTCGATCTAGAAATAGAAAGGACCGCTCGCCAACTAAGGGCACAGGCCAGAAGAAGGAAAGAGCAGGAACGTCAGACTCACAATTCACCCGTAACATCGAGCAGTGGCCTATCAGACATGGCAGATAACCAGAACATTCCCCCGATCTTACCCATAGACCAACCACCAAATAATCCTGGTAATGGAGCTGACGGAGGAATGGTAGAACACCCTAATCGTGCCAACGAAGAGGAGAATCTACCTGACCTCAATCAGCAACAATACCAGCAATTCCACCATCAACAACTGCCACCACCTCTTAACCAATTCAACCACCAAACCCAAAACATACCAAACCAACAATACCAGAACCAAGCCTTCAATCAAGATCAATTTCAGAACAATCCTCAGAACCCAAACAACTTTCAGCAAATTCCTAACTATCACCAACAGTACCAGAATCAAGCTGAACAGGGAAACCAACAACAGCAAGCAGCAGCAGATTTCATGCAGCCGATTGTGGAGCCTTATCTGGACAGGCCTGGAAGAGTGCAATTTCCAGCACACAACTTCGAGCTCAAACCGGCACTCATCAACTTGGTGCAAAACAATCAGTTCTGCGGTGCAAATCATGAGGACCCTCATGATCATCTTCAGACCTTCCTAGAGCTCTGCGATACGATTAAAAACCAGAGAGTTTCGCCTGAGGCTAAGACTAATGCTGTTCCCATTTTCTTTGTTTAGTGGTGCCAGGGATTGGTATAAATCACTGCCCATGAAGTTTTATGTTGAAATATTTCCCGGAATCAAAGGTGGAGGAAGGACGAGCTAAAATTGGAGAGTTCAAGATGAAGCCAGATGAATCACTTTATGATGCAAAAGAGAGATTCGCTGATCTCGTGAGGCGTTGCCCCCAACACGGATACGCACCATGGGAGCAGTTGAGGAAATTCTACGGAGGACTCACCCATCCATGGAGAACAATGTTAGACGCTGCCGGCGGACGACATCTACTCCATTTGCCTATGGAGACCAAGCTTGGGAAAAGATTGAGACAATGTCTGTCAATAGATCTGTACTAAATGCCGATGATAGGAAAGTGGATCCTCCTAGAAAGGTTTTTGCTGTGAGCGATGGAAAAACAGATTTCGAAAAACTGCAGGAACAGGTAGCTGCGATACAGCTGGGACACGACAAAGGAAAGGGAGTAGACATTTCCCAGGCAGGAGCTTCATCCAACCAAGTTCAAACACAGCAATCAGGAATTGTCTGTGGGTTGTGTCAGGGGCCTCATCCAACTGACACATGCCAACAGATAGCTACCGAAAGTTGTAACTATGCCGGGAACTGCCAGAATCGTCACCCCAATCTCTCCTATTCCAACAACAATGCACTCAACACGCATTTGTTGCAGCCAAACCAGCCGAACCAGTTCACAAACCAAAACCCCCAGCAGAACTTCAGACCTCAGAATCAGGGATTCGTCCAGCAGAGAGTACAGAACTTCCAGAATCAGAATCAGAACTTCCAGCCACATATCCAGCAGAAGCCAAATCAAAACCAAGGCCAAAATTTCCAGAACTTCCAATCCCAACCTGATCAGAATCAGCAATACAATCAAAAGCCACCATCCCGTTTAGAGAATCTGATGACCGAATTTATAGCCAACCAAAAGGATATAAACCAGCAGTTGCAGTCATCAATCAAGAATGTGGAGACGCAAGTCACGCAATTGGCTAAAGAATTGCAAAACAGAGGGAAAGGAACGCTTCCGAGCAGTACTGAAGCTAGCCCGCAGTGTAAAGCAATCACATTGCGGGGAGGCAAGACGTTGGAAGGAAACAATGGGCTTGGAAAGGAGACGGCCGTGAAGGGAAGGGACTCACTGGAGGTTGAGAAGGAAAAGGAAAAGATTGAAGGAGGAGACGGTATCGAACTAGTCAAGGATAAATCAGATGCAGCTAATCAGCAGGCTGAAGCTGCACAGGAAGCTGAAAAGGGTAGGGGTGAAGGTACAACTTCCTTCTCTTTACCACCAAAAACAGATAATAATAATAATAAGCACATGCCAAGGGTTCCATACCCGGCACGTCTTAAAAATAAGGAACATGATCTTAAATTCAAGAAATTTCTGGAACGATTAAAGTCTGTAGAGATAACCATCCCTCTTACAGAAATGATTTCCGAAATGCCCATCTATGCTAAGTTCTTGAAAGAACTGATTTCAGGGAAAAGACAGGTAGAGCAGGAGGAGGTGATCATTCTCAACAACACATGCAGTGCCATAGTTCAAAGGAGATTGCCTGAAAAGAAAGAGGACCCGGGATGTTGTACACTTCCAGTACAATTCGAAAAGGCCAAAGTGAGCATGGGACTTTGTGATTTGGGATCAAGCATCAATGTGATGCCACTAGCTATGGCAATCCGCCTTAAGCTTGGAGAGATTCAACCAATCAACATGAGACTGCAACTCGCAAATGGATCAATCACACAGCCCGTGGGAATCCTCAAAGACGTTGTGGTGAAAACCGGCCAGGTTCTCTTCCCGGTTGACTTCATCATCCTCGATATTGAAGAAGATTCTGAAATGCCGCTTATCCTTGGACGCCCATTTCTGGCTACTGGTGGTGCACTAATCGACGCTAAATCTGGAAAAGTCACATTGAGGGTCGATGGCGAGGAGATCACTTTTGATATGGAACAGCTGCAGAAGTTTCCGGATGAGGAAACTTGTTCCAAATTTTCTGTAATAGATGGTAGGAGTGAGGATGAGAGCATAGACTCTATGACTGTTATGTCGGACAAAGTTTCAAAACAGGTACTGACGCCTGAAGGTGCGGAGCAGCGAAGTAGCTGCAACGGTGTCCACTTCGAGGACACCATCACTGGAGACCTTGAGGAATTCGACGGTGTTGAACTCATCCCAGACGAGGAGGAAAGCACCATGGAGGAGGAAGTGGATCCTGTACTGACACAGGATCCTGAAGGTAAATCTGATCTCTCACTCCCATCCATTTCTCGCAAACTACTGCCTTCCGTTGAATGTCTGCCAGAGCTTGAACTTAAAATACTCCCGGATCATCTTAAGTACGTCTTTCTCGCTGAACATAAAAGATTACCGGTTTGTGTCAGCTAAGCTGACACAAGAACAAGAAAAAGCTCTGGTAGACGTTCTAAAGAAATATGTACATGCAATCGGATGGACCATTTCTGATATAAAAGGAATAAGCCCCTCTGTTTGCATGCACAGAATTTTAATGGAAGAGGAGTACAAGCCCTCCAGGCAACCACAAAGGCGTCTGAACCCCCACATGCAAGAAGTGGTAAGGAAAGAAGTTATCAAGCTCTTGGATGCTGGTATCATCTATCCTATATCTGACAGCAAATGGGTTAGCCCAGTGCAGGTAGTACCAAAACGTGGGGGAATTTGTGTAACGACTAATGAGCAAGGAGAAGAAGTGGCGACACGTCCAGTGACCGGTTGGAGAGTTTGCATCGACTACCGGAAGCTCAATACCGCTACACGGAAGGACCATTTCCCGTTGCCATTCATTGATCAGATGCTGGAGAGGTTGGCTGGAAGGGAGTACTATTGCTTTTTGGATGGGTACTCTGGCTATAATCAGATTGTAATAGCTAGCGAGGATCATGACAAGACCACTTTCACATGCCCATATGGAACTTTTGCGTACAGGCGCATGCCTTTTGGACTTTGTAATGCGCCAGCCACATTTCAGCGATGCATGATGTCAATTTTCTCAGAATTTATCGAAAAATGCATTGAAGTTTTCATGGATGACTTCTCTGTGTATGGAGATACTTTTGATGAATGTTTGACTAATCTTGCACAGATTTTAAAAAGATGCGAGGACACTAACCTAGTTTTGAACTGGGAAAAGTGTCATTTCATGGTCACCGAAGGAATAGTGTTAGGTCACCGCATCTCGCGCGCAGGCATCGAGTCGATAAGGCCAAAGTCTCAGTCATATCCAACCTTCCATTATCGAATTCAATAAAAGCAATTAGGAGTTTCTTAGGGCACGCCGGTTTCTACCGGAGATTCATTAAGGATTTTTCTAAAATTGCCAAGCCGCTCACTAACTTGCTTTGTAAAGAAAATTCTTTTGTAATAAAGGAAGCGTGTGTTCAAGCCTTTGACACGCTCAAGAAGTTGTTGATTTCTGCCCCAATAGTGCAACCACCCGATTGGTCAATACCTTTCGAGGTAATGTGTGATGCAAGTGATCTCGCCGTAGGTGCAGTTCTTGGGCAACATAAGGAGGGGAAACATTGTGTGATTCATTACGCAAGTCATGCCCTGAATGAAGCCCAAATTAACTACACCACCACGGAGAAAGAAATGTATGCTGCGGTTTTCGCGTTTGATAAATTCAGACAGTATCTCATTGGTACGAAAACCATAGTGTACACAGATCACTCTGCACTAAGATACTTGTTTAGCAAACAAGACGCCAAACCTCGATTAATCAGGTGGGTACTTTTGTTGCAAGAATTCAACATCATAATAAAAGATAGAAAAGGCAGAGACAATGGTGCTGCTGATCATTTGTCTTGACTAGATAATGATAAAAATGAGCTAGCCGTTAATGAGAATTTTCCGGATGAGCAATTGTTTGCCCTACACCTGCATGACCAAGCTTGTCCGTGGTTTTCCGACATTGCTAACTTTTTAGCATGCGGAATAAGCCCACCATTTCAAAACAGGAGCCAAAAAGCAAGGTTCTACCGAGATGTAGTTGACTACTTCTGGGAAGATCCTTATCTTTTCAAGCATTGTGCAGATTCGATCATTAGACGATGTGTAACGGAGCACGAGGCTTATCAAATCGCTAAGAAATGCCATGAATCAGAATATGGAGGTCACCATGGCCCTACTCGGACAGCTCATAAGGTGCTCGAGTGTGGTTTCTATTGGTCTTCCATTTACGAGGATTGCAAAGTGTTTGTTAAGGCCTGCGACAGATGCCAAAGATTAGGGAATATTTCCAAGAAGGATGAGATGCCTCAACAAGGAATTCTCACCCTTGAGATTTTCGATGTGTGGGGTATTGACTTCATGGGGCCATTCCCGACATCTGATGGGAATCATTACATCTTGGTAGCTGTCGATTACGTTTCCAAGTGGGTTGAGGCGGTTGCACTGCCAACCAATGATGGCAACCAGGTCGTCAAATTTTTGAAAAATAACATTTTCGATAAATTTGGTGTACCCAGGGTGATCATATCTGATGGAGAAACCCATTTTGTTAATAAAACGTTTGCAAATCTTATGAGCAAAAATGGGATTCTTCACAAGATCGGCACGCCTTACCATCCCCAAACCAGTGGCCAAGTCGAGGTTTCAAACCGCGAAATCAAACACATACTCGAGGCCACTGTGGGGACAACCCGCAAAGATTGGTCACGCAAGCTCAATGATGCTTTATGGGCATACCGCACTGCATTCAAGAATCCCATTGGGATGTCTCCATACAGGCTCGTCTTCGGAAAAGCCTGTCATTTGCCCGTAGAACTAGAGCATAAGGCTTACTGGGCCGTAAAAACGCTTAATTTTGACCCACGAGTTGCTCAGAGCAAGCGCAAGTTGGACCTCAATGAAATTGAGGAAATACGTGCGCAGGCTTATGAAAGCTCGAGGATTTACAAAGAGCGGACCCAGAAGTTACACGATCGTCGAATCAAGTCTAAGCACTTCTATGTTGGCCAAAATGTCTTGTTATTTAATTCTAGGTTGAAGCTGTTCCCCGGAAAGCTTAAATCCAGATGGGAAGGGCCATACAAAGTGGTGCACGTGTTTGAAAGTGGAGCTGTCAGAATCCGAACTGACAAAGGAGAGCAGGTGGTGAATGGACATAGACTGAAGGAGTATCTCGGGCAGTTCGACCCCGAAAAAGAAGCCCACATGACATCAGAGCCGGCCTATGCTCAATAAATAATATACATATATTTCTTTATTTATTACATAGTATAGTTATTTTTGCGGACAAAGAAGTATCCAAAAATCAATTAAACATTTAGAGTACTAAGACTCTAAATGTGAGGATGTTGATATTTGGAGAAAATCTAATATATATTCTTAATTATTGCTTTGCAGGAATTCATGGAGTCAACAAAAAGAATATAAAAGCTTCGGAAATCAGGTTCCTGGTTGGGTTAATATAATACTTAATGGAAATTAATTTTGGAATTAGAGAAATCTTAAATCCAGAATAAATCCGTAAAGTAAATATGTTGACCCAACCTAATTTATGCAAGCAATTAATTTTGGAATAATATTAATGTAATTATGCATGTCCAGTATGTGTAATTCTGTAAAATTTGAAAATCACAACATTTTTCCAAGTCTTGGATGTGGTTTAATTTTCATTTCAAAAATAATTCGAATTAATTCGAATTGTTTGGAACAAACCACACAAGACATGTTGCCTTGGTAATTTTACCAATTCGGATTAGTCAATTCGAATTATGTAGGCAGTTCGAATTAATTCGAATTACCATACAATTCGAATTGACACACCAAGGCATCTCCGGAGTGTTTTCTATAGCCAAGTAAGCAATCCGAATTATAGGGCAATTCGAATTAATTCGAATTGCCCAACTAATTCGAATTAGCATACAAAAGGCAATCCTTCTTATGCAAGTGAGCAATTCGAATTGTGGGCAAGTTCGAATTAATTCGAACTGAACCAATAATTCGAATTAGCTCACAAAAGCACCTTGTGCGAATTCAGCCTGCACCATCAGGTTCGAATTATGAGTCAATTCGAATTAATTCGAATTGATTCAGAATTCGAACTTGCGTGTGTATTTGTGTCTCCAAAGCCAATTCGAATTAATTCGAATTGGCTGAATAAGTCGCACCTCTCACAAAACTCATCAATTCGAATTAATTCGAATTGATGCATAATTCGAACCCCCTTCATTCCGAACCCTTTATATACCCTCTTTCCCCCTCTTTTCCCTCACTTTCACTTTTCACAATTCCAAAACCTCCCGTTTTCTCCCTCGCGAACCTGTCTTCCTCGCGAAACCAGTCAATTTTTTCAAGCTTTGCCCGTCCAAAACTCTTCGGATATGGCGTCATCTTCATCAAACCCTAGTGGGAGCAGGGGGTAAGCCTTCTTTTTCGTTTTCGCACCATGTTTTTCACTATTTCAGTTTTGTCTTTTCGTATTTTTTGCGAAATCGGGGTTGGGGAGGGAATGTGCACTGTTCTCACGTTGGGAAGGGTCGGAATGTGGTCGGAATAGGGTAGGCAGGTTCGAAGATGACTTAGAAACCGACTAGGCATGACCTAGATTTTTAGGGCTTTTTTTTGTTGTAACTGCCATCTTTGAGGGTTCGAACGTTTCTGTGATGAGAGGGATTCTTATTTTGAAAATGAGGGTTGTGAAACCCTCGAAAAATCTTGTTTTTGTTATTTTTGAGTGTTGTTTTACTGTCTTGTTTATTTTGTATTGTTTGTGTTGATTTTGGTAATCGGTGAATAGGGTGATCACTGTGACAGTTTTTCTCTAGCCACTACTGTTATTTTAATCATTGGATGATTGATGATGATAATCGAAATACACGCTGATGATATCTGTGAATTTATGCTTTGAAGCATGAAATTTGTTGGAAAAATCTTCTGCATTACATTAGTATGAATGGACTGTTGTGATTGTTTTGATATTTGTATGCATGTGTTGTGTGAGTATTTCAGTAATAGATGCGTTTGTTGGGTACCTGTTACCCACACTTTGCAAACTCAACTCTAGAAGTTGACGTTTGCACATACGGGAGTATGGTATTACAGACAAAACCATGCCAAAATTTTTCCAACACTTTTGGCATGGCATTTATGTTTAAAAAACAAAAAGAGTATTAACATGTTCTTTTCTTTTAAGTGATTGACCTTTGTTCATTTTGGGACAAGTGGGGAATGTCTATGAGGAATGTTTTGTTTCATTCCTTAAAAACCTATTTCCCAAAATAAAATCCAAATGGGGGACCACTCATAACCCAATTTCATTAAATAAACAAGTCAACACTTTTCATAAAAATCCAAAAATGACCTTTTTGTGTGTATGCATGTTTATTCTTATTTTTACTTACCATGGTCCAATACCACATGCTAGTAGTGCATAACTCATCATGTGTATTTTCTCTTCGTCATTTATTTTCCATCTCCCTTTCACAAGATTTTAAATCACTTTCTAAGTGATAAAAAAAAAAAAATTCTTTCGTAGGCTCAATAACCTATGAAATTTTACTTTTTGGTCATTTGACCACTCAAAAACATTTTAGACTATTTATAGTCTAAGAAAAATTTTTAAGGATCCAAGATCCTTATTTCTCTCTTGCCTTCCCTACTTCTGTTGCAATAAGAGTTAGATTCAATAATCTAACTCCATGTCTTTTCACTCCATAAATTCGAGTAAAAATCAATCAACTCACATTTAGAGCTTAGCTCAAAATGTGAGGTTGATTTCAACTTGAATAACTTTATTAAAAATTTGTTAAAAATAGTTCCACTACTTTTCTCCAGGGACCAACTTATCATAGACTCCATAATGGGCCTTCCAAGGACAACTCCAGACCGTGCCTTCTTGGAAATTGAACGGCTGAAGAAACAGGCAGAAGAAAATAGGGTGGCTATAAGGAATGAACACAAGCTGAATATGGACCATCAGATTGAATGGAGGTTCGAAATGAAAGACCATTGGTGGAGTGCGATTCCAGAGGAAGAAAGAAATGACAGAGCTACAGGCCTCGAGAGAGACTTTTACCAACACGTATGGAACTTCTGGAATCAGGAGTTTGATGAAGCTAGATACGACCAAAGGTTTGATGAACCGAAGGTCCACTACGAGCGGATGGTATGGAGGATGAAACAGCAGAAAGCCCGATGGAATAGAATGCTTGAACAGCATTTCGGGGATAAGAAAGTAGCAGCTTTTGATCCAGTCCTTATTCAACCACCAATTACGAGAGAAACTAAGAGTCATTATGCCAAGACACCTCCACCACAGCGAGTGGCAGTAATGGGGATACTTTCCATCACAGACGCCTTCCCATTCACATACAAGAAAGAATTATTCGACAATGGGACCATCTGCGGGCCAGAGGAGCAGCTCTGGCTGACAATGCATGCAAAGGCACGGCACACCGAAATGGCGTGGAACTTCTGGGAATCTCTCCAACCCTTACTGAATTACGGACAAGCCCACCACACTCCGATGCTGGACTCGATCATCCAGAAAACCAAAGCAATCAGATAGCTGTGGGGAGAATATATGACAGCATGGGGAAAGTGGGAGAAGGACATTAGAAAATCTGTGCTGAATCCAGGAGTGGTGATACCTCCGGGGAATGAGGAGATTCTTTCAGTGCTCTTACCACAAAGATCTCCGGTGGTTGAGCCCCGAGAAACCAAGATGGAGGGAATGCCCAATTTCGCACTGATGAGGGTCGAATGCTCCGCAATGATCCAGAACAGATCTTGGGACAGGATGGGAAGGAAGAAGAAACAGATCCCATTGATGGATGAAGAAAAGTGCCTAAAATTTCTCAACATTCCACCAGTCCGAGACTTGAGGTATCTAAAGGAGAAAGAGGCGGATATCATGGACACTCTGTATGCAGATATGAAGACTAGATTTTTCGAGCTACTACGAGAGATGGATGCAGAGGGTCTAAGATACTGTCAGCAAAACAAACCGCGCCTGGAGTATAACACGGGATTCCAAGGTGTTCTGGGTAGATACTTTGCAGACAAATGGACCGCTCAGCTCACAGCCATGATAAACGCAAATTCATCAAGAAATATCTAGAGACAAAAGGACCGGAATTTGGATTGGACTAAGGCTGATGACCAAGTGATTGATGAATATGTGGACCCAACCTATGAGCCATATCAACCTGCTGAGCCGGAACCCCACTCAACTGAAACAGAACCTGAGCCACCCAAGAAAAAGAGAAAGCTGGTGAAGTTGTCAGAGAAAGAAAAATCTGAAAAATCTACTGAACCTCAGATCAAAATCCAAGAACCTTCAACTCAGCCAAGGATCATTCCCCCTGTGCCCAAATTCTATGACGAGCCATCCAAGCCAAGGGATAAGGGCAAGAAGCAAGTTATTGAGCTACCCAAGAAAGAACAGTTGCGTAAAGCCCAAGAACAAGTCGATGCAGAATTGGCAAAGAAAGCTCAAGAAGAGGCTGATGCAGAAGCAGCAAGGATAGCTCAGGAGGAAGCTGAGATAGATAGGATTGAGGCACAGAGGAAAGCCGAGTACGATGCCCGACAAGCTGAAAGAGCAAGAAGGGAGAAGGAGGAGGCTGCGATCGAAATGGCAAAAGAGACGGAGGAGTGGAAGCAGAAAATGGAAGCTGCAAGGGCTGAGAAAAATCGATTATGGAAGGAACAAATGGCCAAGATAGCTGAGGAGGAGGCCAAGAAAGCAGAAGAAGATGCCAAGAGGGCCGAGATGGAGGAAAATATTAGAAAGGCCCGGGAAGAGGAAGAAAACAGAAAAGCTGCTGAAAGATTGCAGGCTGAACTGGAGAAGAAGAAGAAAGCTGACACTGAAACACAGGTTGATGACGGGGACGATGACTGTCAGATAATCAGCGGAACCGACATTATTCCTGTCAAGGTAAAAGCTGAGCCAGCAGAATGGGCCAAGGACAAGGAAGAACAGGTGAAGAAATCAACTGCCCGCAGAAATGAAACAAAGACGAATATTGAGACAGCAATGGAGAGAATGAAACCTACAGAGGAAATAGAGGAAATGGTGCACAAAAGCAATGAAAGAATTGAAGAGTCACAAAAGAAGTTAGCCGAGCTTGCAAGTGATCTGAGTCAAATAGCTGCACAATCTCTGGCAGCAGCTATTACTCAACCGCAACCCACAGTGCAAGAAACAGTGGGAACTGAAAGCAGCAGTGGTGATAAGCAAGCGGACTTGGAAACCATAGAAGACTATTTCAAGTACAAGACATTTCAGCAAATTCTCCATTACGATCTCAACATTCCTGGAGATCAGGGAGAAGATATGGAGGAACAATTGGGAGACCTAAACATAGGGAGGGAGGTAGAGGCATCACAAAAAGAATATCAACATGTTGTTGATCCCTACCTTCCCGATGATTTCCTAAATTCTGTACTTCATGAAGATCCTTGTAATATGCATGAGCAGAGAACATCTCAAGGAGGTGAAATAGATGAATTGAGACAAACTGAGGAAGAGCCACAAGCAGACACACGGGTTGAATTGGAACAGCATGAACAATCCGGACAGACAGAGCAACCAGAGGAGAGTTCAGATGCTAAATGGGAGCAAATACACTCTCAGGGAGTCCAAGAATCAACAAGATCAGTGCGATCTGCTGATTATTGGGCTAAATCCACCTCGAAGGGCAGATTGGGTGTATCCACTAAGAAGTGCAGAAAATTCCGCATCAAGGATGATGCTGACATGATGAGGAGGTTCAACGGGAATGAGCAGAATGCGGGACGATATATGGCGCTAAGTGGAATATTTGTTCCTGACAAAGGATTGAGCCCAGAATTGGTAGATCATCCACTGCTAATCACGCTGAAAGAAAACCATGGATGGACTGAATTCCTCAAGCATCACGCTGAACCTGGGATAGCAGAATTGGTTCGGGAATTCTACTGCAATATTAATGTCACACGAAAGAAGAGTTGGGTGCGAGGAGTTGATGTAAACATTTCCGGAGAATATTTGAACAACTTCCTTGGCACACCCAACTGGAGATCAGAATTCCCGACAGCCGAACATTTTGAAAAGGGAGCAAGCAGAGCAGCTGAGAGGCCATACCATGACAACATCGCCAGGTCCCTCACTGCCGAGAGCTACACTGGCGACGTCCCTTTCGAGGCAAAACACCTGAAGCTGGAATTCCAACCTTCATACGACTTCTATATGTCAAAGATTAGGCCAAACCCTCACGCACATGAAACATCCGGTCGAATGTTGAAGGATTTCGCCAAGATTTGGCATGGACTGAAGATCAATGTAGGGGAGCAAATTTTCCACGTCATGACTTCAAAAGTCACCGGCACCAGGGCTACTGCTCTCTGCTATCCAAACCTCATCAGAAGAATCTGCGAGGCCCAAGGAGTAGATCTAGCAGCTTTCACGGGAAGCGACCTCATTGACATGAGTCGTCCGATTCCAGTTCCAAAGACTAGGATAACTGAACCAGTTGTCTACATTATGCCGGAAGAATCGGACGCTCAATCACGATACACTCCTAGAGCACCACCATCTGGACGTAGAGGACTTAAGAAAAAGGCCCGTACTGAAGTGGTGCCTTCAGCAGAAGAAGCTGCAGTCACGCCAACAGAACCTGCTCCCACTCCAAGTCATCACGAAACCGATGCCTCTGCCCCGAAACAATCAAGAGCACACCCCGTTAGACCCTCTCGCAGAAGCCAAAATGTCTCGCAATTTCCAGCTGATTCTCAGACAATTGAGATTGTGAGCCGAATGGGAGAATCAATGGTACAGAGTGTTAAGACTCTTGCTGACGTCATTGTTTCAAATCAAGAAAAGCAATTTCAAAAGGAGGAAGAGTTCAGACTGATGATGCTCGCAAGAGAAGAAGAGTTCAAAAAGAAAGAAAATGAGCGCGAGGAAAGGCGGGCTGAACGAGAGAAAAGACAAGATGAACGGGAGGCGTGGCAACATCAGGAAAGATTGGAGGCTGACGAAAAAAATAGGAAAATGTTCGAGATGCTGTATATCAATCAACACGAGATGATGAAGACCATCCTCAGTAAATTTCCATCACTTCCAGGAGATGCCACCGGTTCCTCCACGCAGCCCATGGAGAAGAAGGACTGAGCTAAAGCGATCACATTCATGCGAGCTTCACTGTAAACATCATGCATTAGATTTTCCATTCATTCAATACACTCTCGATTCATACTTGGAAATCTATTGTAACTGATGTACTTACTGCTTTCCAAAAGAGAATTTCGTTTTGAGTTCTCAAATATTTTGAAAAAGATGTGTGACAGTCCAAGATGAATAAGTGACTGTCACGCCAAAAACAAGCTGTGACATGCTTGCATGTTCACAGTGTCTTTTTACTGCTTTCAATTAAACAACCGGCATAAAACAAGCATAAATCTGTCACATAAATTCACACGTTGAATTCAGGCTAAGGATGAAATTTTCAGACTATTAAATTGGGATAGAACAATTAAAAATATGCATGATATAAATTCTCGAAGTTTTGAGCTATAAAAATCTAATGATATGATCACTTGAAAGAAAAACAAACTCTCATGTTGAGAATTTGATTGAATAAATTGTAAGAATTTTTCAAAGGCTAAATTCAAGAATAAATGTATGACATGATCAAACCGTACCATGTGAGATCCGAGCCATGAGTCACTTTTACTCATTAATCCTTTCATTGTGTGAAAATCATTTCGATTAAAGGACACTAGAACTTGTAATTGGGATCGATTCAAGACCATGCCATATTCCCGAAATCGAGCATATGATCGAGGCACCTAGAAAACCAAAAATTTTTGGCCTTCGTTTGAAATCCAAATCCAAAAATATTTTCCCTTTAGGATTAACCACAGTTGAGCCTGTAAGCCTAATTTTTCTTTGAAGCCACTATATTATTCCTACCCTTACAAAAAGACCAAGAAAATCAAACCCAAGTGTGCATGAACCATCCCATCAAGGCATTATAATTTATGATCATCAAAGATATCAATCGGCATTCAAAAATCGATTCAAAAAAAAGAGAAAAAGAAAGAAACGAAAAGAAAAAGAGACAAATGTTGAAATTCACTCAACAAGAATAAATTGCAAATGACAAAGCAAATTTGACATAGTCTAATGTCATGCAATAGAAAAAGAAAAACAAAAGAAAGAAAGACACGATGATGATCATAAATTCTGAATAAAAATATGCCAAGTTATGATGGAATGGAGTCATACCACTTTCTAGCCCAATAATTTCCATCCTTACCAAATGTTACAACTGTATGCCCCGTTATAACCTTGAATAAGACCTCGGGATCTCGATTTGAAGAAATGAGTAGGTGGCGAGTTGGTCCAATTGCAAGCTTATGGGAGAATTTAATTGAATTTGATTATGAGCGTTAATGATAAAAGCCAACTTTGAGAGTGAGTGAACTTTCCATTTCTACTATATGTGAGGCTCTGCTTTTATTGATCAATGCTCATGTCATGCTTGAATTCAAGAATTAAGCCGATGGAATTTTCTAAACATATATTCAAGAAGAATTAACAATAATGATTAGTTTGTATGTTTACTCAAGTGAGAAGTATCATTCCATTAAACACTGCAACCAAGAGAGTTTAACACTTGTAATTTTGATTGTGTTATCCCAATATAAAAAGAATGAAATTTTTGAAGCCACGTAAATGGATTGAATGTGCAAAGTCCATGCTCTTAGGAGCACTGACTCTGACTGCTCGGGGACGATCAGTACAAAATGTGAGGATGTTGATAATGGCCAAAATTGTCCATTATTTCCAATCTATTTCCGTGTCTGAAACGGACATTTTGATCGTATTTCCATCTTATTTTAATAAGAAAGCAGTTGAATTCGACAGATTGATGCAAGTTTGTAAGAATATGGAGCTGGTAATAAAAAGACACAAAATTTACAACTTTTAATTGTATTTGTATTAGAAAAATCCAAAAACATGAAAAAAGGAAAAAGAAAAGAAAAAGGAAGAAAAGATGGGCAAAAGAATAAAATAGCCCACAAAAATCAAAAAGATGGGAAAAAAACATCGAAAATCCCACAAACTGAATTTTTGGCTAAGTGTTGAAGCACAATTCGAATTATGCAATTCGAATTAATTCGAATTGCACAAGTAATTCGAATTGCCAAGAAGAAGAAGAAAAATGATCAAGTGTTGGGAAGGGATGCACAAAGCCTAATTCGAATTAGGGAATGGAGAGGAAAACCAAGGGCAAAAAGAGAAGATGCAGTTCGAATTGTCCAATTCGAATTAATTCGAATTGGCCAACAATTCGAATTGCTACAAACAAAAGGGAGCCAAGCAGGAGCCATCAAGCAATTCGAGAAAATCAATTCGAATTCTTCATAATTCGATTTGATGACTGAAGATCACAATCCCAGCTCAAGGAAGAGATCTCACAATTCGAATTAATTCGAATTGCTTGAGATAATTCGAACCACATTCAAAAATCCACCCAATTGAAGCTGAGGAGCATGAGCTTAACACTGGTGAAGGGCCCTGGTGGGCCTAGAGTTTCGAGAATTATATATAAAAGCTGACCTTCCACAACAAAATGAAGAGTTGAACATTCCAAAGAATCAGCTTGGGGACAAAAAGAACAGCAGAGTGTTCTCCACCCTTTAAGGGTTAGGTAGGTAGTTTAGTTTAGTTAGTTTATTTTTCATGCATCTAGTGTAGTTTTTAATGCTTTGATCTTAGTTTTAGTTTCAAACAGTTTGTAAACCCATTAGAGTAGCCATTTCCATACATTTACATGCTTTCTAGTTAGAATAAACCCTACCTTTAAGTTAATGATGGTTTTGGGTTCTTTATCTTGCTTTCAAGTGTCAATACAAGAGAAAATTTCCAGAAATGGGTTTGTTCATGTGTTGGGCACTTTTTAAATGTTTTCCTTAGCAATAAATGTGTAGAATGTTTGTTTGTTTCAACTAGGTTACATTTATTATGTTCTAGTTGACATTCAAACCCAATAAATGCATGTTTGGTGGGTTTTTGGTTTGATTTTGTGCCTTAGAGCTTCAAATAAGTGTTCTTAGGTTTTAGATGACTTTAGGGTTGTTAGAATTTTAATCTATTGTTTTACTTTTATGCTTTGATTATGTTTTCTTAGTGCCTTAGATGATTTAAGTGTTCTTATGTTTTATGCATGCAGTTCATAGATATTTAGATACTTTAGGGTCTTTGATCTTTGAATTCTTTGTTTGTAGAAATAGGGTTTGAATCTTGCCAATACCCACTGGACAAGTATTTTGTTCATTCCTTAAAATCCTCACTAGTGTGGCTGTGAAGTGACATTGATGTGAAATGAAGGATTTGGTAAATCTAATCCATCATAAACCGCACATTGTTTACCAAACCCATACTTGTGAGCACAAAAATATCTGCTATGAGAAAAAGTATGTAATTCGAATTGAGGCAATTCGAATTAATTCAAACTGCCCACGAAATTCGAATTGCATAACAAAACATGTTACTCTTCATGTGGATTCCAACCAATTCGAATTCTCCAATTCGAATTAATTCGAATTGCCCAACAATTCGAATTGGCTTGAAAACCACATTATATCCATTGTCATCCATTCATGCCTTAGTTTAGTCTCTGTGCTCTTACCAATTCGAATTGTCCAATTCGAATTAACTCGAATTGCTGGACAATTCGAATTCACCGTCTCATTGAGGTACATGCCTTAATCAAATTTGAGCAAGGAAAGGACTTCATCAATTCGAGTTGTCCAATTCGAATTAATTCGAATTGCTCAACAATTCGAATTAGATGATGTCTCATTCCTTTGCAAGGATTAATTGGGTAAGGTTATACTTCATTCCTCATGCATCTCAATTCAGTTTACATTGCACATACCCAGTAATTCGAATTGAACTCTTCCTTCTATTTTAAAACTTCAAAAATATTTTCCTTCCTGATTTGTGTAAGTTGCATGGGTATATTGGGCTTAGGCCCAATGTACCTAATTTTATCCATTACACATTTCAAACCATTATTGTCTATTTATTGTGTGATTAACACTCGCACAATACCAAAAACATTTTCTTAACTACATCATTTTCTTCTTTATTGTGTGTATGAATGGGTAATGAGAAATATCACAGATCAATGTTGGTGAAAGGTCCCTTCACAGGGATATCGATTAGCTCGTCTTCTGTGTATTAATTATTATTCGTTATTTGCATGGTCCGATTAGTGATTGGTGGAAGCTCCGGCGAGCGGTCTCTTTACTAGAGATTCGATTAGTCACTCAGCCAATTCCTAATCAGATACAGTTTTAATTTTCTTTATCTTAATTTCAAACCTGAATTCAAGTTGCAATACTATCAAATGATGTCGACCAACATCATTTGAGAAATATTACAATAAGAAAGTATGTGGGTTTTTCTTCCACTCACAGACAAAAGAGAGCTGAATGACGGCGGTCACCGTCATTTGGAATTCTTTATGTCTAAAATCATTCCATCTGGGATAATTGAGAATTGAATAGCAGATGTTTGCAGTCCAAATCACCCCAGTTATTTCTGGCACTCTTTTAGCCAATATTCTTCTTATCTCAAGGCTAATCCATCTTTGTGTATCACATTCTGTCTAACCCCACCATATATTTTGGGGTATTTTATTTTCCTTTTCATATACATGTATGCATGATATTATTATGTAAGTGTTGCGGTCATATTACTATTTTGGGGATCCTTCCCCCTGGACACAGAAGTCTTGATTTAAATCAGATGCTGCATAATAAATTTCCAACAAAAATTCTTTTATAAAATCCGGATCTGAGTAAGGGATAAATTCGACAGTTATGATTAATTCATATTCTACTGGGGGTTGATTTTGAGAACTTAGAAGCAGAGTCAGCGATTAGGTCTCATCTAGACTGAAAGGATCTGTGTTTTAATTGAGAGTTTAGTACCTGTCTAGGGAGCGATTTTCAAGTATCAATTTGTTTCTCAAAATTGCTGTGTGTTGGAAATCTTGTATTAAATATCGCATTAAATCAATGTCCACTTGGATATAGAAGAGATGTGATAAATAAGACTAGAGGAACAACATATAAGCCTTGGTTAATTTCTAAGGTAGGGTTGAGTATTCCTTCGACTACTATCTTCTTCTGCCAAAGTCTAGAATTGAGTCTTGAGTGAGTACATCCGGAACAGGTTCATTTATGGATCTGTTTCATTCAGTTTGTATCTCATAACTACCCATATGTTGTGAGTTCCGTGGCTTATTGATATTTTGGGGGTTCTTGATCTACATCTGGTCACCAAGACCAGGGGCTCTTTTATACTAACGGAAAGAGATGCTTTTAACGCTTCCGAGTGATAGAATTTTAAATGCTTTCTTTACTGCTTTCTTACTGCTTTCTTTTAAATGCTTTCATAGAGGTCACTCGGAAGAATTAGGGGTTGTCCATCTGTTAAAACGTTTGAGAGTTATGGAATGGTTCGGGGCTAGATTTGAAACGTTGGGTGTGACATGGGGGAATGATAGCAGTACTTGGCATGTCAACTAATGATTTGACAGGTATTGCTCATCCACCATAAATGATTAACATACTCTAGCAAGGCATTGCAAGGGGAGTTATGAGTTTATGGTATCTTAGAAGTTGAGGTCTTAAGAGCATGTGATTTCTCACTGTAAGTACCTGTCTGTTAAAGGGAACATAGTGTAGAAAGCATGAGAGTCCCGAGCTAAGATCTGTGTATAAAAAAAGGAAGTTTAATTGTGTTTCATCTGAACCTTGTCCAATCTTTATTATTTTCTCCCTGTCCCTTCTGTCACATTTTAAATCTGCTTTCTAGATAGTGTAGCGTAATTTTACATGCTTTCATAGAATAAATTTAATTGCTTTCCTAGATATAATTTACCATGCTTTGTAGAATAATTTTAATTGCTTTCTTAATCTTATTTAAATTATGTCTAGTAGTTGTTAGAAACCTTTGCAAAACTTGAATCGAGTAACCGAGTGGAAAATCTTAGTAAACGACGTGGGCCCTGCTTCTATCGCACATCCTCCAGTGAACGATCCGGTACTTACTATAAATTACTGCAATTTTTGACTCTGTGCGCTTTCGGGGGCACAGTTTCTTAACACGAGTAATAAAAACGTGACAACCTATAAATATATCCCTAATCCCAACTTCATCTTCATAAATCGGTTTCTTTAATAAAATCTAAACCGGGATATTATTTCAGAAAAATGCTCATGGTGGAAATCTGTCAAAAGTTTCATGGCGCCGTTGTCAAAAGTTTCATGGTGCCATTTGAAATCAAGGTTTCGCACTCGAGTAATAAATACTCGTGTTATGCAAATTGTCAAAAGTTTCACCCATCCTAGAATTGCTCCAAGGCAAGTGATAATGGCCAAAATTGACCATTATTTTCAATCTATTTCCGTGTCTAATACGGACATTTGATCGCATTCCGGTCTTATTTAAATAAGAAAGCAGTTGAATTTGACAGATATATGCAAGTTTGTATAAATAATAAGCTGGTATTGAAAAACACAAAAATATTGTTATTTTCATTAATTTTATGTTTAAAACTCCAAAAACATGATAAAATATTAAAAATCATACACTTGATTAATTTGATTCGATGTTGTCTATTCGGTGGAACATGGGTTCATTAAATGGATCACAAACCAAATAATCAAGTGGAATAAATATTATATTTATATTATCTTATATTTTGATGTATATATTTTTAATTTTTATGTTTGTTTATTTCTATTTCTGTTTTGAGCTATAAGTGAACAATAATTTGTCCACTAATCACTCTTAATTTTCATTAATTGCAGGTATTCTGAGTTAACTTGGTCCAGCCCAATTTCCAGCCCAATATTGAGTCCATACCACCATATTTTCAATCCAAGCCCAAAACCCCTAGCCCAATTAAACCAGGCCCAAAACCAACCCTTAAGCCCACATTCACTAAGGCCCAACCCTCATCATCAACCCTAACCCTAACCCTAGTTTCCCGCCGCCACTGCGCCGCCGCCGCCGCCTCGCCGGCGGCCACCTCCGTCTACGACCAGCACAGCCGCCACAGCCCCTCCCTTGCAACCTCAGTCCAACCCCTCTCACCACCATCCTCCATCCTCATCCCAACATCTTCTCATCCCTCGCGCCACCAACACCACAGCGCCTCCATTTCCTCCTCCTCGCCAACAACAAATCCGCCGCCTCCAGATCTCAGCCCAACAGCCCCGGCCACCACCTTCTCCAGTCCGGCCGCCGCACCACCTTCATCACCATTATTTCCGGCCAAGCCCTCCTCCGTCCCATTTCCTCCATTTTCCAACCCTCTCCGTCGCCCCCATCTCCGACCGCAGCCCCCTGCAGCACCTTCGTCTCCGACCTCCCTCCGCCAAGCACCCTCCCTCCGGCATCATCATCCCAACCCCTATTTCTTCCCCCAAAATTCCAATCTCAAGATTGGAATTGCAACACCACAACAGTCACAACCGAACGCCGCCGCTGCCTCCACAGCCGCCGTCGCTGCCCTCACTCCGTCGCCGCTCCGGCCACAACCACGGCGGCCCCATCTCGCCAACACCACCTCCGCCTTCTATTTCTAGTCGAAACAGCAAATTCAAAGGCCAAAATGAAGAAGAAAAGAGGAACGAAAAAGAAGAAAGATGGGGAGAAGGGAGAGAGACGAAGAAGAGGGAGAAAGAAAACAGAACAAGAGAAAACTGGAAATGAAAACTAGAAGAGAAGAAGAAACGAAAGGAAAGAGAGAAGTATCGAGAAGAAAGAAATCTGGGGAGAGAAACGAGACAGAAAAATTTGAAAACTGGAAAGAGGAAAGAGAAATGAGAGAAGAGAGAGAGAAAATCAACCTTTGTCGCGGAAGGTTGCTCCGCGACAAAGTGCTCCGCGCCCAAAAATTTGCTCCGCGCCCAAAAATTATTACAAAACTGTGAGAGGAGAATCAAGGCACAAAATTTTGTCGCGGAACATGGTTCCGCGACAAAATGGACCTCGACCGCGACACCCTTCCGCGACCAGAGATTGAAGCAGCAGACAGAGGGTCACGTGACCACCAATTTCAAATTCCCCATGTGCCAGAATTGCAAGGAGATCCCAGGACCTCAGCTCCCATAGGCACAAAAATGTTTGTCCTTCCCTCCTGGACCTCAAGTCCCGCCCCCTCCTGGGCGCCATCTTGGAGCTAAAAAGTATTTTGTCCCTAGCCAATTTGTTCCGCGACAAAACAGTTGTTTAGCGACCCGGTGGGCCTTGAATGGGCCTAGGGCTTAATCCTACTCTATAAATATAACCTCCCACCCCCTTGAACAGTAACATAGCTACACTATAGTTTATTTTCACTGTTTTTGGAGACACCACTGTGCTCTCCAAAAATATGTTAGAGTAGGTAGTTTAGTTTATTTTTATGCAATGTAGATGTAGATTTTAGTTTAGTTTTAATTTTTGCTTTGTAATAAATTAGTGTAGCTAGTGTTCACTTTTATTTTTCCAATTTTATATTTTGTAGTTTGTGGGTTTCAAACACTTAATTAATGAGTGTATTTTGGACCATGTTTTGGTATTGTAGTTAGGTTTTATTGCTTTCCTTATTTTAATAAATGCATAAACATTTGATATTTACCCTTGATAGATTTAATGTAGGTTTTATTTTATTTTATTTTTATTTTTAGTGTTAGCATAGTATGTTTGTATTTTTGCTTTTTGCACTAGTTCTAGTCTTTTTTTTTCTTCTTATTCTTACTTTACTGTTCTTGTTCTTTTTAGTGTAGGTACTTTTGTTACTTTATATTTTTCTCTTTCTTGTGCATTAGATCTAAAAGGGGTATATATTAAAGTGTTTATGTATATTTATAAAAAGTGCATCTCCTATATTGTATTGCATCACATTGTAACCCCACGGGTTGCAATGTAATTTTCCCGTTGTGATCCCACGGATCACAACGCACACCCATGTGATGCAATATAAGGGGTTATGCTGCCAAAAATTTTATAAAATTTTAAAACCCTTTGTCGCCATACACTTTGTCGCGGAACCACGTTCCGCGACAAAACCCATGTTTAGCGACAAAGGACCAAACTCTTGCATTTTGTCTGCATGGCTTTTGTCGCGGAATACCCTTGTCGCGGAACCACGTTCCGCGACAAAATCTTATTCCGAGACAGAAAATTATGCCTTGCCATTATTTTAGAACCCCTTGGTCGCGATGCAACCTTTGTCGCGGAACCACGTTCCGCGACAAAACCCTTGATTAGCGACCAAGGACCCAAATACTTGTAATTTTATTCTGGGAGGACTCTGTCGCGGAACCTTTGTGGCGGAACCACGTACCGCGACAAAATCCTTGTTCCGCGACCAGGAATTATGTCCTTACCAATTTTCAACCCTTTGTCGCTATGCCTCTTTGTCGCGGAACCATGTTCCGCGACAAAACTTTTGCTTAGCGACAAGATAAACCCTAATTTTCAAAATCCCATTTCTCTTATTTCCAACCCCTTTGTCGCGAAGCCTTTGTCGCGGAACCATGCTCCGCGACACAAACTCTATTCCGCGACAAAGTGGCACTTTTTTGCCAAATTTTTATTCTTCATCTCACCCCATTAATTAATTGAACCTTTATATTAATATTTTGAGGTTGAAATCCAATGATCTCAACCCATGATTAATTTGATATAAAGAACTTTGTTCAATCTTCCATTAAAAGATTCTTCTACAAAAAAATTAAACTCCCATGATCTAAGCACATAATCCGGACCGTAATTAATTAATTATGGAATGAGTGATTATTTAGACATGAAGAGTAATTATGGAATCATTTCCATACTCTTGCATGAGAAACCAATGTCTCTCATGCAAGATGACCCAAAAATATTTTCTTTTATTTATTTTGTCTTTTCCGTGTTGTGTGAAACAGCTAGTAAGAGATATAACAGACTAATGTTGGCGGGTATTCCCACACGGATAACTAGCTCGTGGTCTGTATATTAATTATTAGATGTTATTTTGCATGGTCCGGATAGTGGTCGGTGGAAGCCTTGGCGGGTTGTCCATCCGGGATTATAATAGCTGCTCAGCTGACTCCTATCCGGATACAGTTTTCATTTCTTTATCTTAATTTCAAACCCGAATCTCAAACTGTGCCAACATTAGACAACATAGGTCATTGTTGTCTAGTAATTAAGACAATGAAAGTACATGTAGGTTTTTCTCTGATTCACAGATAGTAAGGGTCTGAATGATAGCGACCACTGTCATTTAAGATTATTCTGTTGTCTAAAATCATCTCACCTTAATGATTAGGGAATTGGACCACAGATAACTGCAATCCAATTAACCCTAATTATTTTGCCACCTTTTTAGCCACAATAAATTCTTCTCATCTCCGGCTATTTCATCTCTGTGTGTCAACTTCTGTCTAAACCCACCTTATATTTTGGGTTATTTAATTTTACACTTCCTTATAAATTTATGCATGATATTATTATGTAGATATTGTGGTCATTATTATTTTGGGATCCTTCCCTTGGACATAGAAGTCATGACTTAAATCAGATGTTTCATAATAAATTTCCAACAAAAATTCCTTTATAAAATCCGGATCCGAGTAAGGGATAAATTCGACAGTTATGACTAATTCATATCCAACTGGGGGTTGATTTTGGGAAATTAGAAGCAGAGTCAACGATTAGGTCTCACCTAGACTGAAAGGATCTGTATTTTAATTGAGAGTCTAGTACCTGATAGGGAATGATTTTCAGATTTATTATTTTCCAAAATTGCTGTTTGTTGGAAATCTTGTATTAAATATTGCACTGGGTCAGATTCCACTTGGATTCCGATAAGGTGTGACAGATAATACTAGAGGAACAACACTCGGGCCTCGGTTATTTTCTAAGGTAGGGTTGAGTATTCTTTCAACTGCTATCTTCTTCTGCCAAAGCCTATTTTTGAGTCCTGAGTGAGTGCATCCGGAATGAACTAATTTATTAGTTCGTTTCATTAGTTTGTATCTCATAACCACCCGACGAGAAGTGAACACTGCGAGCGGTTCACCGAGAATAGGGAATTCTTGATCCACATCCGGTCATTCTGACTGGGGGCTTTCTTTTACTACCAGGGTCAGACTTTCAAAAACCTCCGAGTGATAGGATTTTAAATGCTTTCTTTACCGCTTTCTTTTAAATGCTTTCGTTAGAGGTCACTCGGTTGTATTGAGAGTTGTGTAACTGCTACTAGGACTGAGAGTTAAGGGATAGTTCAGGGCTTGATTAGAATCTTTGGGCGTGACATGGGGGAATGATAGCAGTACTTGGCATCTCAATAAATGATTTGTCAGGTGTTGCTTGTCCACCACAGATAAATGACATACCTCTGCGCAGGGGCAGTTATATATCTGTGGTATCTTAGATTTTGCTGTCTTAAGGCATGTAAATCCTTACTACAAGTACCTGTCTGTTAAAGGGAACATAGTATAGGAAGCATGAGAGTTAGCTAACTGATGGATTATCCCCAAACTAAGATCTGCGTATTAAAATGGAAGTTTAATTGTGTTTCATCTGAATCGTGTCCAATCTTTATTCTTTACTTCCTGTCCCTTCTGTCATAATTTACATATGCTTTCTTAGAATAATTGTAACCGCTTTCTTAGAATAATTTTATTGCTTTCTTAGATTAAATTTAATTCGCTTTCTAGAATAATTTTATCTGCTTTATTTTGATTGCTTTCATAGCTTAGTTTAAATTATGTCAAGTAGTTGTTAGTCAATCACAAACTTGAATTGAGTAACCGAGTGGAAAATCTTAGTAAACGGCGTGGGCCCTGCTTCCATCGCACATCCTCCAGTGAACGATCCGGTACTTACTATAAATACTGCAATTTTTGACTCCGTGCGCTTTCGGGGGCACAGTTTCTTAACACGAGTGAATAAAACATTGAGATTTTTCAGAAAATACTCATGTAGTGGGAATCTGCCGGAAGTTTCATGGTAGGTAATCTTATGACATGAAATCATGAGAAGTATCATGGCACATATGTCGGGGACCCTCAGTGTGACAGGCTGAAGGTTAATCTATCCCGGTTGTACCATGAAACTTGTCAAAAGTTTCATGACATGAGAGGACTGCAGCGCCATTTGAAATTAAAGCACCCCACCTGAGTAATAAAGAGTGGCACTCTTAATATATCCCTAAACCCTTTCCCACGAATCATAACGCTTTTCTTTTAATAAATCCAACTTGATATATTTTATTGAAAAATACTGGTATTAATGAAATTTGTCAAAAGTTTCATGGCGCCGTTGCCGGGGAGGATGCAGCGTCGTTTATTAAGAGAATTACACTCCTGATTACTCATAGTTAGTTTAGTGTTAGTTTTGTGTATATATTTCAGAACAGAGAAGTACCCTCAAATCAATTAAACATTTAGAGTACTAAGACTCTAAATGTGAGGATGTTGATTTGAGGGGAAAACCTAACCAATTGGGTATTTTTGCTTGCAGGAATGTTGGAACCATCGAAAATGGTGTAAGGAGTTAAATGTGGAAGTGTAGCATTTGGGCTACACTACTTTGATCTTTCGTTTAATTTTACACTTCTCCAATTGTAAGATCGAGGTTAATTAAACGAAAAATCAAAGAAAAATGGAGAAGTGTAGCAGTGGAGCTACACTAATTTGCAATTGTAAATTGCACAACACGTGAGACTCACGTGTTTGTCATCTCCGCCACATCCGGACCACGAAGCTCAAACGCTGCTCCATCGCTCATCCACCTCAACACCACCACTGCGCTGAGGAAACCCTCATCACTGGTGAAACAACAAATGGTGCAGCAGATCTTCGGACTACCAATTGCTCACCACCATCGGACAAGCCACGGCCATCATCTCACTTTCCGTCGCCCCTGTCCCGACTGAGCATCTAAAGAGGTTCCCGGTTGGATTAGTTCTGTAATTGACCGAAGATTATATCCGGAATTTAAAGAAATATAAAATCCGGAATAATTTTCACAAGCACAGGATTGATCCAACCTAATATTCTGCAAGTCAAAATCATATATATATATTTATTTATATATATTTCTATATATTTATTTATATATATCTGTTGTGAATATTATTAAATAATTCGGGTATTAATCAATTAACTCACATTTAGAGTACTAAAACTCTAAATGTGAGGATGTTGATATTCTTGAGAAAACCTGATAACGTATTCTATGTTTGCTTTGCAGGAATTTGTGGGACTACCAAAAAGAAAATTAAAGCAGCAAAACAGGTTCCCGGTTGGATCGATTCTGTGATTAATTGAAAGTATTCTTGGAGTTTAAAGCAATTTAAAATCCGGAATAACTTTTATAAGAACAGAATTAAACCAACCTAATTTTTGCAAGTAGATTAACTTTTATATGTTTAGAAAATTCAAAAATGTGATTGAACAATTTTGATGGAAATCAGAATTTTTCTTAAGTATTGGGCATCGAACAATCGCCTTGTTCGACGAACCAAACGATCACACATAGCCAAAATCGTCGAACATTTAATTGGTTTGACGAAAAAGGCTATCAGAATTATTTTTTCTATCTTTTATGTTAATATTTTTCTCCCTCCCTCCCTCCTCTTTTATTTTTATTTTGATTTTGATATTTGTTTAAGTAGGAATTGATTTACTCACATTTCGAGCAAGGCTCAAAATGTGAGGATGTTGATTCTTCACTTAAAAAAAAAAAAAGTTTGTTATTTCCATTTTGTTTATTTTTATTATTTTATATTTAAACCCAGTGCAAAGCATGCATAACTCTGTCTAAGAATTCACATATTTGAATTTGGTTCATGATTAAATATTCAAACTTTTAAATTGGGATAATATAATTGAAGACATGCATGATATGAATTTTTGAGGTTTTGAGCTATAAAAATTTAATGATATCATCATCTCGTTGGGTAATAAGTCCTCATGTTGAGAATTTAATTGAATAGATTGTAAGAATTTTTCAAAGATTATATTTAAGAATATTGTATGACATGAATGAACCATACCATGTGAGATTTGAGCCTTGGGTCATTTTTACTCATTCTTTTCTTTGATGTGTGAAAATCATTTTAGTTAAAGGACACTAGAACTTGCGATTGGGACCGATTCAAGATCATGCCATATTCCAAAAATCGAGCATATGATCGAGGCACTTAGAAAAACCCCAAATTTTGGCCTTCGTTTGAAATCCAAACCCAAAAATATTTTTCCTTTAGGATTAACCAATTTGAGCCTTAAGCCTAATTTTTCTTTGAAGCCCTCTATATTTTTCCTAGCCTATAAAAAGACCAAAAAATTCAAACCCAAGTGTGCAAGAATGAATTTTATCAAGGCATTAAATTTCTGATCATCAACAAAATTTCAATCGGTGTTCAAAAAACCGATCAAAAAAAAAAAGAAAAAATTGTTGAATTCAATTCAACATAAATAAATTGCAAATGACAAAGCAAATTAGACATAGTCTAATGTCATGCAATATAAAAAGAAAAGCAAAAGAAAGAAAGAAATAAATTGATGATCATAAATTTTAAATAAATATGCCAAGTTATGATAGAATTAATTCTTGCCACTTCTTAGCCCAATAATTCCCTTTCTTACCAAATGTTACAACCGTACGCCCCGTTATAACCCTTAAATAAGACCTCGGGATCTCGATTTGAAGAAATGAGCCGGTGGCGAGTTGGTCCAATTGCAAGCTTATGGGATAATTTAATTAAATTTGATTATGAGTGCTCATTGATAAAACCCCTTTTTTGAGAGTGAGTGAAATTTCCGTTTCTACTATATGTGAGGCTCTGGTTTTAATTATATTCATGTCATGCTTTAATTCTAGAATTAAATCAATGAATTTTTCTAAACATGATGTTCATGAAAAATTATCAATAATGACTGATTTGTAGGCCTGATTAAGTGAGAAGTATCATTTCATTAAACACTGCAATCAAGAAATTTTAATACTTGTAGTTTTTTATTGTCTTATCCCAATCTAAAAAGAATGAAATTTTTGAAGCCACGAAAATAGATTGAATATGCAGCGTCTATGCTCTTAGGAGCACTGACTCTGACTGCTCGGGGACGATCAGTATTAAATGTGAGGATGTTGATGATGGCCAAAATTGACCATTATTTTCAATCTATTTCCGTGTCTAATACGGACATTTGATCGCATTCCGGTCTTATTTAAATAAGAAAGCAGTTGAATTTGACAGATATATGCAAGTTTGTATAAATAATAAGCTGGTATTGAAAAACACAAAAATATTGTTATTTTCATTAATTTTATGTTTAAAACTCCAAAAACATGATAAAATATTAAAAATCATACACTTGATTAATTTGGTTCGATGTTGTCTATTCGGTGGAACATGGGTTCATTAAATGGATCACAAACCAAATAATCAAGTGGAATAAATATTATATTTATATTATCTTATATTTTGATGTATATATTTTTAATTTTTATGTTTGTTTATTTCTATTTCTGTTTTGAGCTATAAGTGAACAATAATTGGTCCACTAATCACTCTTAATTTTCATTAATTGCAGGTATTCTGAGTTAACTTGGTCCAGCCCAATTTCCAGCCCAATATTGAGTCCATACCACCATATTTTCAATCCAAGCCCAAAACCCCTAGCCCAATTAAACCAGGCCCAAAACCAACCCTTAAGCCCACATTCACTAAGGCCCAACCCTCATCATCAACCCTAACCCTAACCCTAGTTTCCCGCCGCCACTGCGCCGCCGCCGCCGCCTCGCCGGCGGCCACCTCCGTCTCCGACCAGCACAGCCGCCACAGCCCCTCCCTTGCAACCTCAGTCCAACCCCTCTCACCACCATCCTCCATCCTCATCCCAACATCTTCTCATCCCTCGCGCCACCAACACCACAGCGCCTCCATTTCCTCCTCCTCGCCAACAACAAATCCGCCGCCTCCAGATCTCAGCCCAACAGCCCCGGCCACCACCTTCTCCAGTCCGGCCGCCGCACCACCTTCATCACCATTATTTCCGGCCAAGCCCTCCTCCGTCCCATTTCCTCCATTTCCAACCCTCTCCGTCGCCCCCATCTCCGACCGCAGCCCCCTGCAGCACCTTCGTCTCCGACCTCCCTCCGCCAAGCACCCTCCCTCCGGTATCATCATCCCAACCCCTATTTCTTCCCCCAAAATTCCAATCTCAAGATTGGAATTGCAACACCACAACAGTCACAACCGAACGCCGCCGCTGCCTCCACAGCCGCCGTCGCTGCCCTCACTCCGTCGCCGCTCCGGCCACAACCACGGCGGCCCCATCTCGCCAGCACCACCTCCGCCTTCTATTTCTAGTCGAAACAGCAAATCCAAAGGCCAAAATGAAGAAGAAAAGAGGAACGAAAAAGAAGAAAGATGGGGAGAAGGGAGAGAGACGAAGAAGAGGGAGAAAGAAAACAGAACAAGAGAAAACTGGAAATGAAAACTAGAAGAGAAGAAGAAACGAAAGGAAAGAGAGAAGTATTGAGAAGAAAGAAATCTGGGGAGAGAAACGAGACAGAAAAATTCGAAAACGGGAAAGAGGAAAGAGAAATGAGAGAAGAGAGAGAGAAAATCAACCTTTGTCGCGGAAGGTTGCTCCGCGACAAAGTGCTCCGCGCCCAAAAATTTGCTCCGCGCCCAAAAATTATTCCGAGACTGTGAGAGGAAAATCAAGGCACAAAATTTTGTCGCGGAACATGGTTCCGCGACAAAATGGACCTCGACCGCGACACCCTTCCGCGACCAGAGATTGAAGCAGCAGACAGAGGGTCACGTGACCACCAATTTCAAATTCCCCATGTGCCAGAATTGCAAGGAGATCCCAGGACCTCAGCTCCCATAGGCACAAAAATGTTTGTCCTTCCCTCCTGGACCTCAAGTCCCGCCCCCTCCTGGGCGCCATCTTGGAGCTAAAAAGTGTTTTGTCCCTAGCCAATTTGTTCCGCGACAAAGCAGTTGTTTAGCGACCAGGTGGGCCTTGAATGGGCCTAGGGCTTAATCCTACTCTATAAATATAACCTCTCACCCCCTTGAACAGTAACCTAGCTACACTATAGTTTATTTTCACTGTTTTTGGAGACACCACTGTGCTCTCCAAAAATATGTTAGAGTAGGTAGTTTAGTTTATTTTTATGCAATGTAGATGTAGATTTTAGTTTAGTTTTAATTTTTGCTTTGTAATAAATTAGTGTAGCTAGTGATCACTTTTATTTTTCCAGTTTTATATTTTGTAGTTTGTGGGTTTCAAACACTTAATTAATGAGTGTATTTTGGACCATGTTTTGGTATTGTAGTTAGGTTTTATTGCTTTCCTTAATTTAATAAATGCATAAACATTTGATATTTACCCTTGATAGATTTAATGTAGGTTTTATTTTATTTTATTTTTATTTTTAGTGTTAGCATAGTATGTTTGTATTTTTGCTTTTTGCACTAGTTCTAGTCTTTTTTTTTTCTTATTCTTACTTTACTGTTCTTGTTCTTTTTAGTGTAGGTACTTTTGTTACTTTATATTTTTCTCTTTCTTGTGCATTAGATCTAAAAGGGGTATATATTAAAGTGTTTATGTATATTTATAAAAAGTGCATCTCCTATATTGTGTTGCATCACATTGTAACCCCACGGGTTGCAATGTAATTTTCCCGTTGTGATCCCACGGATCACAACGCACACCCATGTGATGCAATATAAGGGGTTATGCTGCCAAAAATTTTATAAAATTTTAAAACCCTTTGTCGCCATACACTTTGTCGCGGAACCACGTTCCGCGACAAAACCCATGTTTAGCGACAAAGGACCAAACTCTTGCATTTTGTCTGCATGGCTTTTGTCGCGGAATACCCTTGTCGCGGAACCACGTTCCGCGACAAAATCTTATTCCGAGACAGAAAATTATGCCTTGCCATTATTTTAGAACCCCTTGGTCGCGATGCAACCTTTGTCGCGGAACCACGTTCCGCGACAAAACCCTTGATTAGCGACCAAGGACCCAAATACTTGTAATTTTATTCTGGAAGGACTCTGTCGCGGAACCTTTGTCGCGGAACCACGTACCGCGACAAAATCCTTGTTCCGCGACCAGGAATTATGTCCTTACCAATTTTCAACCCTTTGTCGCTATGCCTCTTTGTCGCGGAACCATGTTCCGCGACAAAACTTTTGCTTAGCGACAAGATAAACCCTAATTTTCAAAATCCCATTTCTCTTATTTCCCACCCCTTTGTCGCGAAGCCTTTGTCGCGGAACCATGCTCCGCGACACAAACTCTATTCCGCGACAAAGTGGCACTTTTTTGCCAAATTTTTATTCTTCATCTCACCCCATTAATTAATTGAACTTTTATATTAATATTTTGAGGTTGAAATCCAATGATCTCAACCCATGATTAATTTGATATAAAGAACTTTGTTCAATCTTCCATTAAAAGATTCTTCTACAAAAAAATTAAACTCCCATGATCTAAGCACATAATCCGGACCGTAATTAATTAATTATGGAATGAGTGATTATTTAGACATGAAGAGTAATTATGGAATCATTTCCATACCCTTGCATGAGAAACCAATGTCTCTCATGCAAGATGACCCAAAAATATTTTCTTTTATTTATTTTGTCTTTTCCGTGTTGTGTGAAACAGCTAGTAAGAGATATAACAGACTAACGTTGGCGGGTATTCCCACACGGATAACTAGCTCGTGGTCTGTATATTAATTATTAGATGTTATTTTGCATGGTCCGGATAGTGGTCGGTGGAATCCTTGGCGGGTTGTCCATCCGGGATTATAATAGCTGCTCAGCTGACTCCTATCCGGATACAGTTTTCATTTCTTTATCTTAATTTCAAACCCGAATCTCAAACTGTGCCAACATTAGACGACATAGGTCATTGTTGTCTAGTAATTAAGACAGTGAAAGTACATGTAGGTTTTTCTCTGATTCACAGATAGTAAGGGTCTGAATGATAGCGACCATTGTCATTTAAGATTATTCTGCTGTCTAAAATCATCTCACCTTAATGATTAGGGAATTGGACCACAGATAACTGCAATCCAATTAACCCTAATTATTTTGCCACCTTTTTAGCCACAATAAATTCTTCTCATCTCCGGCTATTTCATCTCTGTGTGTCAACTTCTGTCTAAACCCACCTTATATTTTGGGTTATTTAATTTTACACTTCCTTATAAATTTATGCATGATATTATTATGTAGATATTGTGGTCATTATTATTTTGGGATCCTTCCCTTGGACATAGAAGTCATGACTTAAATCAGATGTTTCATAATAAATTTCCAACAAAAATTCCTTTATAAAATCCGGATCTGAGTAAGGGATAAATTCGACAGTTATGACTAATTCATATCCGACTGGGGGTTGATTTTGGGAAATTAGAAGCAGAGTCAACGATTAGGTCTCACCTAGACTGAAAGGATCTGTGTTTTAATTGAGAGTCTAGTACCTGATAGGGAATGATTTTCAGATTTATTATTTTCCAAAATTGCTGTTTGTTGGAAATCTTGTATTAAATATTGCACTGGGTCAGATTCCACTTGGATTCCGATAAGGTGTGACAGATAATACTAGAGGAACAACACTCGGGCCTCGGTTATTTTCTAAGGTAGGGTTGAGTATTCTTTCAACTGCTATCTTCTTCTGCCAAAGCCTATTTTTGAGTCCTGAGTGAGTGCATCCGGAATGAACTAATTTATTAGTTCGTTTCATTAGTTTGTATCTCATAACCACCCGACGAGAAGTGAACACTGCGAGCGGTTCACCGAGAATAGGGAATTCTTGATCCACATCCGGTCATTCTGACTGGGGGCTTTCTTTTACTACCAGGGTCAGACTTTCAAAAACCTCCGAGTGATAGGATTTTAAATGCTTTCTTTACCGCTTTCTTTTAAATGCTTTCGTTAGAGGTCACTCGGTTGTATTGAGAGTTGTGTAACTGCTACTAGGACTGAGAGTTAAGGGATAGTTCAGGGCTTGATTAGAATCTTTGGGCGTGACATGGGGGAATGATAGCAGTACTTGGCATCTCAATAAATGATTTGTCAGGTGTTGCTTGTCCACCACAGATAAATGACATACCTGTCTGTTAAAGGGAACATAGTATAGGAAGCATGAGAGTTAGCTAACTGATGGATTATCCCCAAACTAAGATCTGCGTATTAAAATGGAAGTTTAATTGTGTTTCATCTGAATCGTGTCCAATCTTTATTCTTTACTTCCTGTCCCTTCTGTCATAATTTACATATGCTTTCTTAGAATAATTGTAACCGCTTTCTTAGAATAATTTTATTGCTTTCTTAGATTAAATTTAATTCGCTTTCTAGAATAATTTTATCTGCTTTATTTTGATTGCTTTCATAGCTTAGTTTAAATTATGTCAAGTAGTTGTTAGTCAATCACAAACTTGAATTGAGTAACCGAGTGGAAAATCTTAGTAAACGACGTGGGCCCTGCTTCCATCGCACATCCTCCAGTGAACGATCCGGTACTTACTATAAATACTGCAATTTTTGACTCCGTGCGCTTTCGGGGGCACAGTTTCTTAACACGAGTGAATAAAACATTGTGATTTTTCAGAAAATACTCATGTAGTGGGAATCTGCCGAAAGTTTCATGGTAGGTAATCTTATGACATGAAATCATGAGAAGTATCATGGCACATATGCCGGGGACCCTCAGTGTGACAGGCTGAAGGTCAATCTATCCCGGTTGTACCATGAAACTTGTCAAAAGTTTCATGACATGAGAGGACTGCAGCGCCATTTGAAATTAAAGCACCCCACCTGAGTAATAAAGAGTGGCACTCTTAATATATCCCTAAACCCTTTCCCACGAATCATAACGCTTTTCTTTTAATAAATCCAACTTGATATATTTTATTGAAAAATACTCGTGTTAATGAAATTTGTCAAAAGTTTCAGCAAGCACACTTAACTTTGGAGTTCTTATAGGATGGTTACCAAGAAAGAAATGTACCTTGTTGGTATGAGTACCTTGTGTCACTCCTTTTAAGCCATTCTCTGGGGTTTTACATTCCTCCCCCCTTAAGATCGCAACGTCCTCGTTTTGCTCGGCCATCCACATCCTTGGATGCCTGAACCATCCACATCCCGTTGATCTTTTACCTCGCTAAGCGCCTGAATACCGCAGCACGCGGTCGCGGTTTGGCTTTGATACCATCTGTAACACCCCATCTTCGGTACAGAGGAAAGACAGGGTGCTACTCTAGATGTTGCCGGCTCCAGAGTAAGGTTGACCCCACAAACCAACATGAGCTCTTTCCAGTGCACTTTGGCCTCACTCGCGCACCCTATGAGACTTCCCAGGAGGTCACCCATCCTAGAATTGCTCCAAGGGAAAGATGCTTAACTTTGGAGTTTTTATAAGATGGTTACCAAGAAAAAAAGGTACTTTGTTGGTATGAGTAGCTTGTTTCACTCGTTTTAAGCCAATCTCTGGGTATTACAATATATCTATAGACATATTATTTTTGGAATCCTTCCCAGATTGAGTAAAGTGAATTATTTCAATATGACATAAATGTAATGACTCTACTGAACCATATCATGTCATATCAGTATGCATACATTCAGCCATGTATTAATGAATGCAGGATAAGGATGTGAAGTTTGCTTATCATAATGTACTTAGGGAGTCTATTAAACAAACTTGGACGAATTTTGGGTTTCAATTACCTTTCGTTTAAAAGGGAAAGATTTTTCATAATCAACTTTTGTAGACTACAAATTAATGAAGATTCATCAATTATAACTTCCAGGGGTTATAGACTGTTGTGATAAACGAATCACATGCTATAAGTAGGAAGTTATATAAGATGAAAAGTCATTAATCCTGAGTCAAGTTATGGAATATAGTGATTATCCTACAGAAAACTTTCCTGCCAACCACTTCACTATAAATTTGAATAGTCTAGTTGAGTCAAGGATTTTGATTAGCAATTTTATCTTGCCATATTCACAAGACTATTATTTCTTAAAAATTCTCATTGGTTTGTTTTAGATGATTTGAGTTACAGAAAACCTTTGAGTAATAGATTTAAATACATACTTTTATTTCAAATTGTAGAGGTCACTCAAAGTGGGATTATGAATGTCTTTTCACAATAGAATAATGGTTTATAACAATGAGTTCAGACGAGTCTTAAGATGGTTGGGTGTGACCAGGAATTTTCAACTGAACTTAATCAGGACCCGAAAGAAACAAATTAAGTGGTAATCACTAAGCTCTTATGAAATGAGTCTGACAAGATCATCTCATAATTACAGTATTCCATAACTTCAGAACTAATAAAGCTATGACAATGAATCACGAGTACTCATCTTGGGAAAGTGATTTTAAGACATGAAGGATTTGCTCATCAAACTTCAATAAATGATCTATCCCAATTCATTATTCTCACGCACCAATGAGTTCATTGCAAAGCGTGTCATAAACACTGCTCAATTACTTTTCTTTCTTTCTGTGAAATTCTGTTAACATTATTCATTAACCCATGAATCTATACCGTAACATTCATTCTCTTTTACAGCTTTCAATTACACGCTTTATCTTTCAATGCAGTAATTAGGATTTAGAACAAATTCCAATTCATCCGAGTAACGATGATTATAAATATTTTAAATTGATGCGCTATTACATGCTTCTATCGCATACCCTCTAGAGAACGATCCCGACAAATAAATAAATACTGCAAGCTTGATACCGTCCGTTTTCGATCCACAATGTTTACTATCTAAAACGTACCTTCTGAACCTTAGCAAAATAATGCAAGTCTTAGTACTCCTTGTCCTCGGCGGAGGAAGGTATGCAAAGCTTCACTATGGCACATTCAAAGATTTAATTCAAATATTTATTAAGCGGATGTGTTATGTGTAGAGACTCTAGATTGGTCACGGTGGATATAAATATATGATTTACTTCGACCACGTCTGCAACCTCATACTAATTACATAATTAGGATCGAATTGAAAAAAATTAGCAGACATAGCGGAGTATATGGTGCGAAAATTATTAACGGACTTATTTGGATTTTTTGAAAAGAAAACAGGCTAAAAAATCTTTTTTTTTCTTTCTATAGTTGTAATGTAGTTCTTCCTCCGTCCCACGAAGTTTGACCCTTATTCCTTTTCGGGGTGTCCCACGAAGTTTGGCCATTTTTCCTTTTTGGATAAATCAAACTAATACTCCCTCCATCCCACTTAAAATGTCATGTTTTATTTCTGCACATAATTCAATGCACTTTTTTATCGTTAATATCTTAAAATATATAGAATTAATAAATTATGCAAAATATATATTCTAAAACTATACGATTAGAGGAATCTAACAACACCGAACTCGACTATATATTTTTTTCAAATATATACTTATAATAATATTGAGTCAAAGTTGAACAATGAACAGTGTCAAAAAGTCAAACATAACACTTCTACTGGGACTGAGGGAGTATAAATTTGATTAAAATCTTAATTATTGTCAAATCCCATTGAATGTGCTTATATTTATTATTCTGCACAATTTCAATACACTTTTACTTTTCTACACAAAATCCTTGCATTTTTTAATTCTTAATATTATAAAATTGGTAGTGAAAATTATATAAAATATATACTTACTCCGTATTCAAATGTTTTTTACGGACTCACATATCACACGGTTTAATTCACATTTTAAACCACAAATAACTCAAATTCGGTATAGTAAAATTCTAAAAAGTTCTATATTTAAAAACTACACGACGAGATGAATCTAACAAGATTCCACTTGACTATATTTTAACTTGTATAACTATGATAAGACTTTAAGTTAAAGTATGTGTGTGAATAGTAACACATTAGCAAACGTAAAAAACTTTTCAATACGGAGGTAGTATATTCTAAAACTACACGATTAAACGATTTTAACAAGACCACACTTGAATGTTTTTCTTTAATTACATCATTATGATAATATTAAGTCAAAGTTGAACAATAAATAATATTAAAATTTATTAGAATCTTAAATACTCCTATAAATACACTCTACTTTAAATACTAAACTCAACCACCTAAATTATCGTGTCCAAAAGAAAAGTTCAAACTTCTTGAAGTACTAAACTTTCTATGTGTCCCAGTGATTTTAGGAATGGCAATGGGCCGATTTTGGGGCGGGGAGTAGTATCCTCATCCCCAAAACCGTTATCAGTTTTTAGTACCCAGAACTGGCCCGTTCCCCGTCGGGGATCCCCATCGGGTATCATAATTTTCCCGATCCCCATCGGGGATTTACTTACAAGTCAATTTTCAATTTTTTCAGCAATTGGGAGGACCAAATCCATATTATTCAAGCCAACTTTTAATTTTATAAATTATAATATTAAAACACACAATTTTATTGTTTAACAATAAACCATAATCCACATCAAAATTTCATATTTGTTTCTAATATATAATCAACGCATCAAATAAATGAGTTTTAGTAATTCATTTTTAGTTTGCGAAGCCAAAAGACCAAATAAATTGGTGGTGGAAATCCATGCTATACAAAATATAGAGCGTAAATGGAAGGATAGGGGGGCTAGGATGCCAAGTGGGGAATCCAACCCTCAATTATATGAGTTAGTGACATAACAACTATGTCATGTTCTCATCCATTTGGTAATTATTTTGGATTGGGTTTGTAAAATTTATAAAATATAATGTGTAAAATATTAACTATAATACTACCTCCGTTCCTTTTTAAATGTAGCGTTTTAACTTTTATCACTGTTCATTGAGTAACTTTGACTCGACTTTTTAATACAATTATATAAGATAAAATATAGTCAAGTGAGATCTTGTTGGATTCGTCTAATCGCATAGATTTAGAATATCAAATTTTCATAATTATTGCTTGTATGGAATTTGAGTTATTACGGATTAATAACGTGTATTGGATTGCGTGAAATGTGGGTCCGTAGCACTTATTTAGGAACGGAGGAAGTATATAAAATATAGAATAATAATATACTCCCTCCATTTTCAAAAAATTGAAATGGACCCACAATGCACGCAGTCCAATGCATATTTTAAATCATTAATAACTCAATTTCGGTACAAGTAAAAATTCTAAAAGTTCATTATTTAAAAACTACTCGACGAGACGAATATAACAAGATCTCACTTGGCTATATTTTAACTTGTATAACTATGATAAAACTTTAAGTCAAAATGAGTGTGTAAATAGTGTCAAATTTCAAAACTATTTTGAAAGGGAGGGAGTATTAAATATATCGGGGATGGGCCAGGGCGAGGATTACTTCCCCATCCCAAAAGAATCCTCAATCTCCATCCCATCCCTGATAATCCTTCCTCCAAAACCGTACCGAAAATTTAATTTTTAATTCTCGGTACCGAAAATTTAAAATTAAATTTTTAATTTTCACCATTAAGTATGGATTCTTTTGCCATCTCTAGTGATTTCCACACCTTGTTATAACAAAAAGCATTTCTTCACTCTTTCAATAAGAAACCTTTCACTCAAGAAACCTTATTGGGGCCCATTCTTTTCCCATTTCAGGTTTCAGCATTCACATGAAATTCCCTTCTACACACTTTTGTTCTGTTCCCAGCAGCGTCACCAAAGCTTGCCACTCACTCATTCATTCCAAGGCAGTTACGAAAGAACGACTCACTAATGGAACAGACACGTATCACCGATCTACAGAAGAAGCTCCATCCATTTTCATCCAAATTGCTACGCCATTCTAATAGTAGTTACATTTCTGGGGTTGCGTAGAGTGGAAGAACCCCATAAATGTTTCGCATTTTTTCATCAATGCTTACCCATCATTCAGTTTTTCTCCTTTTCCCTGTTGAAGAAATCGAGAAACGAACCAGGTTGGACAAAGATTCGCAACGCGACAAGCCCGATACGCCGATAGGCACGCAATTCAATTCTGTTTTATTCCCGTTGCTATAAATTTGCATTTATTGCCCTTTTTATTTTCCAGAACCCACTTCAATTTCAATCCCCGATATACTCGAGCTATTGCATTTTCGTCGTGAAGTTTAAGGAATAACAGGGAGGGGGTAATGGGTTTCAATTTCTTGATTGTGAGCCATGAAAATGGTGGGGTTTTGGATTTGTTCAAGTTCTTAGCGTGGAATGACCCCCAGAGTGGGGCTAAGTTTCTGGAACGTGGCAGAGCAGGAGGGTTGAATGAATTTGAGGAGGAGAAATTGTCCAGGGAAAGTGAAAGGGAGAGTGGAAGGGAAACGATTTATCATAGGTGGGTGATTGTTGTGTCAATCATAGTGAGGAAGATCATCAAGTTTATTGGGAAGCCCATGGAGTGGACTGGCTATCTTGTGGAGTTTCTTCTGAATCTTTTGTCCCTAAATGGCAACTTTCTTGGTTTGCTTTGTAAATTCCTTCATGGTATGATACTGATGCTACTCAACTGAATCTTTTTCTTTACATCTGGTGCAATGTTTAGTTTTGGTTTTTTTCTAAATGAATGCCGAGCAGGGTTGCCATAGTGTAATCTTGCATTCCCTTTTAAGGGCATCTTTGTGTGTTTGGTGTATTGCCCTTGTTTATTCTTTCTGTATTTAGGACATTATTGCTTATTTTGTCAATACATTGGGGCGAATGTGGTGATGGGCAAAAAAATCTGTGAGTATTTCTTTTTTGTAATGTTACATTCATTGCAAATGCAAGTGTAGTTTCTCATATATTTCATTCTGAACCTATAATATTTTCTGGTGCTGGTTGAGCCTATAATCTTTTTTCCTAATGTGTTGTTTGGCATTTTACAATTACATATGGATGCATTTATATCAAACTCCGTTTAGAATAGATGCGCCATGCCTCATTTTGTAAGCTGTGTTTGCAAATAGGAAACGTGGTGATGCCAAAGAGAGATTCGGAGACATTCATAAGCACAATTGGTCATTTAGATGGGCGTATAGACCTCATTAATTTCATGTCTTTCTCCAATGATGTTGGTCAGCCTGAGCCGGGAAACCGAGCTCTAATGGATCTGTGTATGATGGCTTCCAAATTAGCTTATGAAAATGCCAAGGTTGTCAGGAACATCGTCGATCTTCATTGGAAGGTTTGCATTGTTTGGTTTTGCCTCTGTTTGATTGATAAATGATGACCCTTTTTAACTATCTAGTCAAGAGTCAATACCACGTTATAAACTTTGTGATCTTCTGTTTCCTTGACAGATGCATTTTGTGGGCTTCTACAATTGCTGGAATGGTAAGAACTAGCACAATTTGCTTTATAGATTTCGTTCTGGGTTATTGTAATGTAGTTCAGCTGTCTCTGTCTTGCCTCTTACAGATTATCAGAAAGAGAAATCCACACAAGTTTTCATAGCCTGCGATAAGCCCAAAGACGCGAATTTGATACTCATCAGCTTCAGGGGCACCGAGCCATTCGATGCGGATGACTGGATCACTGATTTTGACTACTCATGGTATGAGATTCCCAATCTCGGGAAAGTTCATATGGGTTTTCTGGAGGCTCTCGGTTTGGGAAACCGAACTAACACCTCCACATTCTCAGAAAATCTCCTGTCGAAAAGTGCCATGCCTTCCAATTCAAATGATGGAACCAGCAAGACAACTGATTCGAGTGAGCCCGGTGAGCAGCTTGTACCTGATATTAGAGATACAACGACTGCATACTATACAGTCTCTAATAAGCTCAGGGAGTTGCTAAAAGAGCACAAGAATGCAAAATTCTTGGTCACAGGGCATAGCTTAGGAGGCGCGCTGGCGATACTGTTCCCGACTGTATTAGTGCTGCACAAAGAGGAGGAGCTTATGCAACGGTTGCTGGGAGTTTACACTTTTGGACAGCCCAGGGTGGGTAATAGGCAGCTTGGTAGGTACATGGAAGCCCATCTTGAACATCCTCAATCAAAGTATTTTCGGGTTGTGTACTGCAATGATGTTGTCCCAAGGCTGCCTTATGACGACAAGACCTTCTTGTATAAACACTTCGGCATTTGCATGTACTACAACAGCCTCTACATGGAGAAGGTATATGATTTTTGTCCCTCAGCTTGATTAATTCATTTTTGTGCTACATTATAAGGAAAATTGCAGAAATGAAAAGCAATTGGGCTGGTGCAGGGTGTCGATGAAGAACCGAATAGAAACTTTAGCTTGCTATACATGATCCCTGTGTACGTGAATTCTTTGTGGGAATTCCTTCGTAGTTTGGTGATGGGGTACATGTATGGTCCTGATTACATGGAAGATTGGGAGTCAATATTGCTGAGGATCGTGGGGCTCGCAATGCCAGGACTGTCTGCCCACAGCCCGGTGAATTACGTGAACTCCATAAGGCTTGGGAGGAGGAGGGGACCTGTTGAGATGATGCCCTTTTAGAACAAGAACAACCTGGTAAATCATATGTAGTAGCTTCATGAAGAGTTGTAACATATCAAGATTTTTACTCTGTTGGAATTTTATTTTGTGGATGGATGAAGCAAGGTATATTTATTGCCGCATAATAATAAATGATTTTAAAATGCGTATCAATAGAATCCCTGATTTATAGGTGAAGCTTCTAACACCTACGCTGAACTTATGGCCCTTTCGGCTGGCCTTTCCTTCGTCAAGAGTTTGGGTGTGGAGCGAGTGTGTGTATATTCGGACTCCACCACTGCTATTTCCTTGTTGGATGCTAAAGATGAATTCCACCCCTTCTTGGCGTTGAGCAGACAGGTGAAGGAGTTGAGGGCGTCTTTTCAAGAGTGTCGCATTTTTCATGTCCTTCGGGAGGGAAATAAGGTGGCGGATCGTCTCGCTAAGCATGGAGCGTTGATTCAAGACTTTTTCACTACATGGGCATTCCCACCGGACTTCGTTCTAGAGGACATGGCGGCGGATGCATCCGGCGTATGGTTCCCTAGATGTTGATTAGCTGTGTGGTTTAGTTCTTCTGTTTTCTTTTTCTTTTTGTTGTTTTCTTTTCTGGCTTCGGCTTCGCCAAAAAAAAAATAGAATCCCTGATAGATTTGGATGAGGGTAAGTGATTGAGTAGATTGTTGTTGGAATTGTTTAGAGAAATGTCAAACATCACAAATAGTCCTTGTGCCAGTATATTAGGTGTTAAATAGTAGTATGAGAGTTTTATTAAAATAGCCCACAAGAAGGGCCTATATTTGATTTTAGGAAACAAACATATAACAATTATAAAAATAGGCCACAACAAGGGTAGTATGTTGTAAAAATAGGCCAATTGAATTTTGAACATATTTTTTTAACCCCATAAAACATTTTATTTCTTCATTTTGACCCCAAAACTTTTAAATTTTTAATTTATCATTAATAAATCAATCAAATATCCTATTTCTAATATATTTCAATTTTTTTATTATATTTTTATTTTATATTTATATTTTAATTTATATTTTTTTAAATTATATAATTATTTAACTTATTACTGTTTTATTCTAATTAGTATAATTGAATTTCACTTTTCAAATGTATTTTTCTATTTAATTTAAAAATATAGTTCAGTTAAAATATACTCTCTCCATTTCTTTTTTAAATCTTCTCCATTTCTATCATGCACGCAATCTAATACATATTTTTTATCATTAATAACTCAAACTATATACAAGTAAAATTATAAAAAATTAATATTCTGAAACTACGCGATTAGACGAATCCAACAATATCCCACTTGACTATGTTTTATCTTATATAGTTATGCTAAAAAGTTGAATCAAAGCTAATTATGAATAACATCAACTATGCAAAAGGTAAGGTTAAAAAAATGGAGGGAGTATTGAATTTTTATTCAAAAAAATCTAATTATAAATTTATTTATTAAGTATAATCATATTACTTTATTTTACTTTATTATATTGATGGAGTTAATATTAAATTAAACTATCAAAATAAATATAGAATTTAAGTAGAATAAATAGAATTATAAAATATAATGTATAGAAAATTTAAAAATGAAAGCAAAAAAATTTTAATGCGTTACTTTAAGTATTTTTAAATAAAACTCGGCTTTCTAAAATCCCTAAATAGGAAATAAAAATTTTAATTTTCTCTAAATTCAAATTTTAAATAAATTAAAATATAATTATAAAAATGAATACAATATAATGGGAAATGAAAATAAATTAAGATAAGTGATTTGATTGATTTATTAATAACAAATTGAAAAATAAAAATGTTTGGGGTTCAAAATAAAAGAAAGTAAAAGTTTATGGGGTTAAAAAATATATTAAAAATTCAATTGGCGTATTTTTACAATATATTATCTTTGTTAAGGCCTATATTTTTATAATTGGTATTTATAGTGAAAATCAAACATAGGCCCAGCATATGACAAATACATATATTTTGCATGCTAATCACATTTTGTAGAATCATAGGGAGATTGCCGTTTAAAGACTCCCAAACTGATCGTCTATATCGCCCAACGTTATTGTTGGGACTGCGACAGCCACTCTAATTTCGGTATTAGTATGATATTGTCCGCTTTGGGCAAAACTCTCATGGTTTTGTCTTTGGGCTCCTCCCAAAATGCCTCATTATTAATGGGAGTTGGGTGAACACTTATAAGCAAGTCATGCTTTCCTTGCACAACCGATGTGGGATGGGTTTGATACCCCAACAATCGTCCCCTCAAACCAAGACTATAGACCACGTGGCCTCCCCTCGAACTTACACAACTTGATCCGCCAATCATCTTACACCTCCGCTCCAACTAGCGGGACTCGCTGACTAACCACCACAATATCAGGAAGACTTTCGACACAAAGCACCGAACACGGATCCCAATCGCGAGGGCATAAACTGAGGGTCTCCCACACGCAGTCCACCGCTGAGTCTGTTGCTGACTCGATCACTGAACCTGGGCTCTGATACCACTTGTTAGGAAATTTATGGATCTTTGATGTTAAATTGAAGAATGAAACGAAAGAAATTTACGTGGAAAACCCAAAATGGGAAAAAACCCACGGACGGCGATCTTCACTAAGAATCGAATAGAGAGTACAAATTAGAACTCAAATTTCTCTCAAAGATGCGCTCAAATATTTTACAGCATAGGGAAGATATGAAATCTGGGAGGGAGAAGAACGAGCAGAAGAAAAACCATATCTCATCAGATATCAAATATTCTCTCTTTAATTAAAAAATGCTCTCAAAAATAAAAACCACACATTTACTAAAATTAGCCTTTTTCAGCCTTTAACAATAGCTTTAGGCATGCTCATGACTAAGGGTTTGCTCCCTTGCTGCAAATATGCAGCCTTCAACAATGGCTTTGCTCATGCCCATGACTAAGGGTCTGCTCCCTTGCTGCATTCCACAATGAATTTGAGGCATTTAATACAACAATCTCTACCTTTCCGAAAATTCAATCCATCAACAAAACTCTTCGTCATCATAAATGCCCAATCGGGCCTTCAAATGCTGCTCAAACTTACCAAGTCCAAACAATATTGAAACTTGGTAAGAGAAAGTGGTTTAGTTAACATGTCTGCAGGATTATCAGAAGTGTGAACTTTGCTTACTTGAATTTCTCCAGCTATAAGAATATCCCGAATAAAGTGATGCTTGGTGACAATATGTTTGAACTTCTCGTGATAACGATTGTTCTTGGCAAGATTGATAGCACTTTGGCTATCACAGAATACAGTACGAACTTCTTGTGCAACACCAAGCTCAAAGACCAAAGCACGAATCCAAATAGCCTCTTTGACACCTTTTGTGGCTGCTACATATTCAGCTTCTGTTGTAGACAAAGCTACAACTAATTGAAGTGATGCTTTCCAACTAATAGCACATCCACAAAGAGTAAACAAATAACCAGAAAGAGACATTCTTCTATCCAAATCACCAGCATAATCAAAATCCACAAAACCATTCACACTAAAAAAGTCAGACTTGTTTCGATCAAAGACTAAACCTTTCAAATATCATAATATATCCACTTAACATTAGTATGATATTGTCTGCTTTGGTCAAAGCCCTCACGGTTTTGTCTTCGGGTTCCTCCCAAAAGGCCTCATTACTAATGGGAGTGGGTGAACACTTATAAGCAAGTCATTCGTTCCTTGTACAACCAATGTGGGATGGGTTTGATACCCCAACTATCATTGTCATTTAAAGGCTCCCGAAGCTACTTCGAATTTGGATTCATAGGAGAATCCCCAAATTTACACTCATTTCAACGATCAGATCATGAATATACTTTCTTTGTGATAAAATAGACCATTCTTTGATTGTGTTATTTTAACCCCTGAAAAATCTCAATGGCTACAAATCCTTAACATGAACTGATGGTTCAAGTGTTACTTAAATTGAGTGCTACAATCCATATCATCTTGATGACAATATCATCACATAGACAACCAAATATACACATTTCTCCTCCCTGGTTTATGCTTCTACAAGACTCTTTGATCAAACACATTGTATCAACCCAAATTTTAGAAGAACGCCACAAAGTTGCCCAAACCAGGCCCGTGGAGATCTTTTCAATCTATATAGTGAGCGATGAAAGCAACACACGACTCTGGACTCCCTCTGAGCAACAAACCGAGGTCGTTTCTCTATATACACTTTGTCTTGAAGCTCACCGTGCAAGAAGGCATTTTGATGTCTAAATGATGTAGTAACCAGCCAAGCATATCATGCATAGAGAGAGAGGAGAACCGCGGTAAACTTTGCAGCCGGAGAAAAAGTGTTTGTATAATCTTCACCATAAACTTGAGTAAGGGCCCGTTTGGATTGGCTTTTGAAAAAAGCAGATGTCAAAAGTAGAAGCAGAAGTCAAAAGCAAAAGCATGTAACTTTTGTGTTTGGATGGAATGTTTGAAAAGCGGCTTTTTCTACAAAATATGTTTGGATGAATAAAAATGAAAAGTGCTTTTGGAATGTAGTAATTATCAAAAATGACGTGCTACTTAATATGTAATAAGATATATTTATAGTGTAATTTATATTAAGAGGCCGTTTGGAATGACTTTTAGATAGGTGCTTTTGGCTTTTGCTTCTGCCAAAAGCACTTCTAGTGAAAATTAGGTGTTTGTTTTGGCTTTTAAGAAAAAGCAAAAGCACCTCGAAAAGCCAAAAAAGTGCTTCTGGGAGAAGCAGCCCAGGGGGTGCTTCTCCCAAAAGCAGAAGCCAAAAGCACATCGTAAAATGTGCAAGGACTTAAATACCCCCACTACTTAATATAAATTACACTATAAATATATCTTATTATCATATTAAGTATCACGTCCTTTTTGGTAATTACTATATTCCAAAAGCACTTTTCATTTTTATTCATCCAAACATATTTTTTAGAAAAAGCCGCTTTTCAAACATTCCATCCAAACACAAAAGTTACATGCTTTTACTTTTGACTTCTGCTTCTGCTTCTACTTTTGGCTTCTGCTTTTTTCAAAAGTCAATCCAAACAGGCCCTAAGTAGTGGGGGTATTTAAGTCATTGCACATTTTACGAGGTGCTTTTGGCTTATGTTTTGGGAGAAGCACCCCTGGACTGCTTCTCCCATAAACACTTTTTTGGCTTTTCGAGGTGCTTTTGCTTTTTCTTAAAAGCCAAAACAAACACCTAATTTCTACTAGAAGTGCTTTTAGCAGAAGCAAAAGCCAAAAACACCTCCCTAGAAGCCATTCCAAACGGACTCTAAAGCCAGGACTATTCATGGTTCAACCTTGTTTATTCTCTCTCACAAGACAATCTTAAATTTGAGATGTCCAGGTTTGCACAAGTCCAACAAATTTAGACTTCTTTGGGTCCCTTGTTAGAATTATTAAAATGTCTCTTCTTGGCTTTCCCTTTGTGGTTGGGATGTTTTGTATTCATCTTTTCTTCAACTATATTAATGGAAGAGTTTTCGAGAACATCTTTTTTCCTTTCCCTTGTTATTTTCATCCATCCATCAGAGACTCCTTAATTCCAAAATGACCACCAAGTTGTACCAAGGACAACTCTTCCTTTTTGTGTTTAAAAGTGTTTTTGAAATCATTCTATGATGGTGGAATTTTATCATTTATAATTCACACCATAATGGATTCATCTATTTTCAGTCCATATTGTGTGAATTTTCGGAAATTGCGCAGAAGTTAATGGTATTGTTCCATAACCAATCGAGACTCAACTATTTTGTAGTTATTAAAATTACTAATCAAGAACTTCTTGCTCGAGGCATATTCAGCCATATATTTTGCTTCCAAAGACTCCCACAATTCTTCGCGGATTCAAAATTTTGATATAAATCAAATAATGAACCAGACATATTGTTAACTATCTGGCCCCGAAAAATATAATCAACATTCTTCCAACCAGCGTTTTGCGGCTGCCATGATCTCATTTTCTTGTTGCTCCGGCATGGGAGTTGATGTACCCACTCAATGCTGTGAAGGAAGAGTATCTTCTTTTGCCATCTTCCAGATTATTGCTTTTGAACTTTATAAATTTGCAGAACTTGCTCGTCATGTCTTTCACGGATTCAATCATCTTTAATATAGAAAATACATTTATGATTGTTAAAGGATATAGTGATAGGGCTGTAGAACAACATGGATGAATTTGTGATGGACTTGTGCATAACAAACTTAGACAGATCGTTAGGATCGTATAGGAAACACTTTCCGTAAATTGTATTTCACCCTATACAATTGCTAAGGTCCAAAATCAATTATAGGATAATCCAAACAATGAAAACGTCTTGATTTTTGGCAAAGAAACCAATAAAACTTTTGAGGTGTTTATGAATGTATATCTATATGCAAATGAATTGCAAATTTTTGTTCTACTTGACCAAAAAATTGTGCATTCAATAAAATAGAGGTTAAAGTGAAAGGATGAACTATTTCATTTAAAAATATTCTAAGTCTGAGCCTTGGGCGCCCTAGAGCATTCCAGACCGATTTTGGCGCCGCCTTTCTTCACGCGAATGCCCGAGGCAGAAACTTTGCCTTCGAAAATTTTCTAACTTTTCTCAATGGTCGCCACAACCAAATTAGGCACGACCATGAAGAGTGGTGCCCCAGAAAACCCAAATCTTTAGTTTTCCATTTTTCAATAACTTATGTTTACATCGTTTGAGCTTCGAGGGCGCTGCCCTAGAAACCGCGCAAAGGACCTTCGTCCCGGCCCCAACATGGAGCAAGTGTTTGGCGTAGTGGAAAACATGCGTGCACTCCGCATCATCAGACTTGTTTAAACTCACACGACAACATCATTGCTCAGTTTCCAATTACAATTACCTAAAATACATCCATGATAATAAAATCGACTATACTTTCCTTGCAAGTTGATAAATACTAGAAGGGTACTTGCAACTACAAGCTTCATTTTCCTTCCAGGGAAGAGTCCAATGTTTTGGCCTTTTTTAGACGCTGAAGTAGTTATCCGGATACTTTGTCTTGTTTATCTTCCATTAGTGTCTTGGAAAACCAAGGAACAACTTACAGTGTCTAGATCGCCTACCGAAGATGAGTATCCGGTAGCTGGAGGGTTTGTTCTGCACGTAGCTTTTGAAAGCTTTTGGAGCTTTAGATTTTATATAAAAACAATAGCCCCGTCTGCACATTAGCTTTTAAACTACTATGAGTATATTCTGCATGTAGCCAGCTGCGGGTTGTAGCTGCGAGCTGCACTGTAGGGAGTTGTAACTGTTGGAAGCTTTAGTAGCTATTAGTTTTTGCATAAGAGTTCGGTACAAGTAGTTGTAGCTGTCATAAATTATAATTTGAATAGAAATATTAATTAAATTTGGAAAGTAGCTTTCGAAAGCTCCCAAAAGTTAATGAGCGTAACTTCTCAGCAATTCACAGCTAAAGTCTTCAAAAGCTAGTGTACAGAACAACACTATTGTTTTGAAATAGAAGTAAAGCTCCTCAAAGCTTCAAAAAAGCTGCATGCAGAACATATTCTATGAATAGCTTTTGGGAGCTTTCGAAAGCTATTTTTTCGATTTAATTAATTTTTCTCTTTCAAAACTTATCATGGATGCAAGTCGAGCCTTTCCTGTAACAACTACAGCTACTTGTACCGAACACTTACGTAAAAACTAATAGCTACAGCTTCTACAGCTCCCAACAGTTAGAGCATCCTACAGTTGTTGCAGCTCACAGCTACAGCTCAACGTGCAGAACAATCCCAAAAATTCCTATGGATCACTTATATATTGAGAAATTTTCTCATTATTATTTGAAAGTTCATATTTCACGCTAATGTGAAAACCAGTCAGCATTGAAGATTATTCCCAATCCGTTACACCATGAACACACGGAGCATATCGACATTATCAATTATCAATCCATCCAACATAATTATAATTCTGGTTTTCATGTTCCTACATAGACACACTACTCCAAGTCCAACTTGCTGACATATTTACAAAATCTTTATTTTTTTGAAAGCTTTCACTCTTTTCTGTCCCATTTGAACATGGTGTCTCACAATATTCACCTTGAGCAGGATGAACGAGCTAGAGCAGAGGAAGGCACAATAAAAGGATGAGGGTTGGAAACAAGAGGCTTGAGGAGTGTTATTAATTAGAACAAAAGTGTCGTAACATCTTGCATATAGCTTCACATTTTTTTTTCAATGGTAGTTGCAGTTCAATATAGGTGTATAAAACACTGAACTTTCTGATTCTTCATTCATTCATTCTGAATATACATCAATGCAACTTGATTTAGATCTTGCTCTTGACACAAATCTTTACATAGATGAAGGTGAGAAAAGGAACAAAGAGGGGAAGTAGGGGATTGAAGCCAAATTTTAGAGGTTACAACTTTTTTCATATATTTAGTTTTGAGTTAAATATTTTAGAATTTTGGTTCAGTACAATGCAAGGGGCATCTTTTCTTTTCTTCTATTAAACTGATATAGTATTATCTAAAAATAATGTCGTAAGAATTCTTGTGGTCAAATACTAATTGGTCATCAGACAAAGCCCTCCTCTCCACTCGCATTCAGATCAGTCAAAAACATCAACAAGCGTCACAGAAATAGTTCAAAATATCACTTGTCAATCCAATCTTTGAACACCAGCAGCACATAGAGAGGAACATTGAAGGCCGCAATTGTGAGCAGTGCTCTCAAAGCCTTCATCATTCTCCACATCATCATCTTCGTTTTTGATCGGTTTGCCCTAATCGGTCCCAAATTTATGCTCACATCTGCACTTGATGCCTCTGCCTCCACCTGTTTTCGTCGCATCACAGCATTGCCCCTGCAAAAGAAAACCCAAAAAGCTTCAGTGAATAGAACAGATTAATGTAAGATTAGGACAAGAATATGCTTCCACCTCTCAACTGAGGTGCTCTCATTCGCAAGTTTAGGCGAAGCCTTCTTGGCTTTCTTGATGAGGTGCATAGATCCTTCAGCATCCCAAATCTCTTCGTACTCACAGTTTTCATCTTCATTTTTCTCTTTGATGGTGCTGCGAATGCTGTGGAATATATTTTTTATATGTCCTGTTATGTCAGCAATCTTTCTTGAAACAAGAATTTCATTGGCTGGCCAAAGGAGGACAATAGCTAGTGTCACTGCAAATAGGGATAAATACCTGACAAAATTCCTCAAATTCAGATTCCAGAATGAAAAAGTCACCCGGGAGAGAAAAAATGAAACAAAAATAAATATCAATATCCGGAATGGAAAAGAACCAGTTAGAGAAGTCAGAGGAAAATACCATAGATAGATAAAGAGTTGTGCAGGAAGAAAGCAGAGATGAGTCGATATAGCTTCTGATGGATTAGATTGATTGGACAGTGTGGAATTTGCGACAGTTAGCAGCATAAACGATGGAAACAGATTTCCTTGCTGCCAGCTTACAGTTCCTACTGTGTGCTGAATAATTCCACAAATCCGATGAAATTCGCATTCAATTACTTAGTATGCAAGGCCAAGAGGTGTAGGGGGTCTACCTCAATTACAGGGCTCTGCTTGGATGTGTGGGTGATGGTGCACTGATCGTGATCATGACCTGAGAGGACTAGTGCCTACAAAAAGACTAATTAGCTCTTTCACTTTAATATTTTATTGTTGAGGCATTATAGAGAATGAAGGTATTGCTTACGGGTTTAATTTTGTTGAGGAGGATGTTGGTCGAATATTCGCTAACATAATTCTGGTACCTGCACCACACAGTTAATGGATAGGATTGACGAAGATGTTTACACTGGATATAAAAAAACACACAACTGAAATAATGCCAATTTGAGAAGGATAAATAGGACTTACAGTACTTCTCGATTGCTGGCAAGATTGACACGCTGAATCAACATGTAACCACACAAACATGTATTGCATAAATTCATCGGAATGAATTAAATAAGGGCTCACAATATGATCTTAGAACTTACCTGATTGATGATTGATGAAGAACGGTGAGGGCCACATGGAGTCCAATCCGGCCGATATAAAGGGATGTGAGTCAATAGAACTCTTGGATTAGAAATAGTAGCTGGATAAATCCAATATAAGTAAGAAAAATGGTCATATTCTCTGGAAGACCTCAACAAATTTGAATGACTTTGTACTCAATCTCACGTACCCTCTGAGATGTTCTTGACAAAAGTCCATGTAGCCGATGTTAGCTTGTCTTGTGGTTGGCCTGAGGAAGAAACATCAATGTTAATGATTATGAAAATTTGTAGGATTAAAATGCCACGTGTGTTACGTGTAAAAATGCAAATATTGGGCTTCCAGGGATTCTTGGGAGCTCTTCCCCATGCTCCCTAGGTAGATCCACACGGTTTGTGCACGACTGCACACAGACCTCAAAGAATGAACAGTGTGGATCCATCCGAACTCAATATATTTTAGGAGCTCCCAAGAATCACTGATCTTATATGAAGCATATGCAAGAATTAGACGAGGAATGGAAGAGTCGAGACATCAGCTATCACCATCCAATGTTTGTGCATCAATTGCAATAAAGTCTACTTTCCCAAGTGTAACTTTAAAATTCCTTTCCCCAAACACAGCCTCGTAGCGTTGGATAATCTGCATAACATGTACATGAATGAAGGGGTAGAAAATACAGTATGAAAGAACAAATGCAAAGTGGAGTCAGCATTCTCCCCAAAAATGATATCTTATGAATAAGTGTTATTATGAAATTAAAACTAATGAATATCCAATATATCCATCATGCTCACCCCAGGCCCTAAAAAACATGGCAAATCAAAAGAAAAGCTAAAGCATAGAATGACATTTATACATTTTTTAAAAGAAGATTCAAAACATTTTAGGAGTGGAGTTACATACCTCTGGATCTTGTGAGGAGAAAGCTGAATACCCAACATCATGATTTCCAGAAAGGAAGTATGTTTTTATGTTTGAACTTTTCTGAAGTGTATTCATGTTGAAGATATGCCTAAAACGGCCCAATGATTCCTGCCATCTATTGTAAATAAATTAGAAACTGCACAGGCCACAGAAACAGGAAAAAGAGTATATACATATATATATATATATATATATATATATATATATATATAAGCACACAATTCCTCATTGATGCTAGTTGTGTAACAAATGGGAAAGCCATAATAATATTATTCCCACACAGAGATACACACAATGGCAGCAAATTAAATATATCTGTTTCCCTTTGATAATTCAACTGATACCATTAGCCATGTGTGATTGTTTGAGTCCATGAAAAAAAACCTTGCCAACATCCTACATTAAGTACGCAAAGGGTGGAATAATAATGAAACGAAAGGATTAATGATACTTTATCAAACAAAGGCGGAATGAAATATGGCTTTCTCAGTGTATAATTAACTTAACACATTCAAACTTTGATAATCACTCAATTTTCTGAAATTGTATAAATTAAAACTTACTCTTCATCTGGCAGCATATAGCCCCCGTCAAACTGGTCGCCAAGAAACAAAACAACATCTGGCTTAAAGGATAATACAGACGTAAGGAAAGCCCTGCGCATATATAAATCTGCATAGAACTCAGCAATTTCCATTGCAAATGGAGGGAGAGAATGGGAAGTTTTGTCCATGAGCTGTTATCAATACAAATCAAGAGCAATTGGTTACAGACTTACTCAGGCGTGCAGAACAAAACAATACAACAATCACAGAGTTTTTTCACTCATAAGCATTACCTGAGGATCTGTGACAACGGCAATCTTCATATAGTCGTTTGTATAATTAACTGCATCCTGCTGAGACCAAACAAATTGTTAGGAAGTTGTGTAAATATTCTTTGGAAAACCAACACCAAAATGTGCCTCATTTTTATGCCTAATCATGATCCAAACAACATGTTCTCATTAAACACGCATGCTCTTCAATTCAAATCATACCTTCCTCCAGGTCAAAACAAATCCTTATCCCAATATCAATATGATCCACAAACAAAATCGAAGGAAATCCCTAATTCCAATCAATACCTTATGTAGAAAGGGACAAGAAAAGGAGAGAAGCGAACAGAATAGGCTTTCCGCATAATTAAGAGACAAAATCCATTCATTTCCATCCATTTCTTCTCTTTTTTATTCCATTTTATTAAACTCCCAAACAAGTATTGAATCCATTCTTCATTTTGGTCGTCTCTTCAAAACTATACTCCAAAACCCAAACAGAAATGCATTTAAAAAGATCACATGAAGTAAAAAGAAAATTAAACTCCAGAACAAAATAAATATCAATAGTTATCAGTGATTGCCAGCAGAAAACACAAAAAAAAAAAAAATTAAAAAAAAAATTAAAAAAAATCATAATTTATCCACAATTTAAAGCTAAATACGAATCTGAATAATAAAATTCGAAGAATTGGATCAAAATCAGAAGATAGGGCAAAAAGATCCGAAATCAGGGAATGGGGTTTTAGTGTGTTACCGATGAGGAGTAGGAATGAGGGGTTTGAAGGTGAGGCCAAGAACAATGCCAAAGGGAAGGCAGCAAAAACGCAAACCACTCTCCATAGAGCAAAGTGAGCGCCCAGACAATGCTGAGGAACACTGCCAAATTCAACATCGGTGTTTCCCTTCGCCTTCGTCGTTGTATGAGATGAATCAATTTCTCACCCCTTCTAATACTGTATTCAGTTTTGTCAACTCATTGAAGCTGCATTTATGACTCGCTATTTTACTACTCATTTTTTTCACCTTTTTAAAATAGAATATGTGTGACGTTTAACAACAAATGTATTTGGGTATGGACAGTGGCGGAAAATTTAAGCGGGTCACAAAAATAATAATTTAAATTTAAATTTAAATATAATAATTAAATTTAAATATATTAAATATAACAAATCAAAACATACCTTTTACAAATACTCTCTACGGTCTTTCATACTTTGGAATCGATTAATAATATTTTTATTCATAACATTGAGGAGAGTTTCTTTCTCAATAGCACAAATAAGAGAATCGTTGATAAAAAAACATCACTTATTCGATTTCGCAAATCAGATTTCACAAGCTTTTAGGGTCCCTACAAAAATTTAAGTGGGTGCACTAAACTACGCATAAATATTTTTACCTTACAACACAAATTTAAGCGGTGTCCCGTGCCCCCGGTCGGCGAAACATACGTCAGCCCCTGGGTATGGAATGAGAACTTTGTTAAATAGTCAATTCTCTTAATTACCAGTATTATACTATCTCCGTCTCGTTATATTGTTTATGTTTGTTTATGTTTGGTAATTTGTTACTATTCATACACGGACTTTTATTTAAAGTTTTAATATAATTATACTAAGTTAAAATAAGTCATGTGAGATCTTGTTAGATTCGTTGTTGTTTTTCAATATCGAACTTTTAGAATTTTTACTTATACCGAACTTGAGTTATTAATTATTTAAAATGTACATTGAACTGCGTAAAAAAAATAGGTCCGTAAAAAATAGGAAAAAAGGCCAATATAGTCTTTTTTTTACAAAAAAGTCAAATCGGTCTTTTTTTTTTTTACTTTTTTGCCCCATTGGTCCGCTACATATATTAATTACCTCCCAGTCCTTACCCCAATAATTATGCCTAATTACATATTTTTGGCCAAATCAGTCCTTTTTTTTTTCAAAAATTTAAATTGTTCTGTTATTAATTTTTGTCTCCTTTCATGTAGTCCAATGCAAATTTCAAACCACTAATAACTCAAATTCGATATAAGTAAAAATTCTAAAATTTTAATATTTATAAACTGCACGACAAGACAAATCTAACAAGATCCTATTTGACTCATTTTAATTTGTAAATCTATGTTTAAACTTTAAATCAAAACAAATGTGTGAATAGTAGCAAAATAGACAATGTACTTATTAAAAAAATGGAAGGAGTATATCGCAACTGGTCTTCTTTTTATGGAGAAACACCAAAAACCACCGAACTCTAAAAGAATATCCACCCCAGTAGCTCATGACTAGAACTCCAATGGCATCCAGCGAAGGTACTACCCAATTCGATGCGAGAATGGGCTTCCAACAGATGAGGGAGTCGCTTGACCTTTGTTTTCCAATAACATCATTTTGTGCGACTCCCTCCTATATGCGAAGCCCATTCTCGCGTCGGATTGGACAGTACCTTCGTTGGATGCCATCGGAGTTCTGGTTAGCAGGTACAACGGTAGATCTTCTTTTAGAATTAGGTGTTTTTTGGTGTTTCTTTATAAAATGAAGACCAATTGTGATATACTCCCTCCATTTTTTTTAATAACTACATTATCGAATCTGCTACTATTCACACACTTGTTTTGACTTATAGTTTAAACATAGATATACAAGTTAAAATGAGCAAAGTAGGATCTTGTTAGATTCGTCTCGTCGTGTACTCTATAAATATTGAAATTTTAGAATTTTTACTTATATCGAATTTGAGTTATTAGCGATTTGAAATGTGCATTAGACTGCATGAAAGGGGACAAAAATTAATAACAGACCAATTTAGATTTTTGGAGAAAAAAGGATTGGTTTGGCCAAAAATAGGTAATTAGGACATAATTAGTGGGTGGATGACCGATTGGGACGTAGTTAGTATATGTAGCGGACCAATTGGGCAAAAAAATAAAAAAAAAAAGACTGATTTGGCTTTTTTGTAAAAAAAATAACTATATTGGCCTTTTTTCTGTAAAAAATATATTGATACGGATGAAGTAGTTCTTATAGTAGGGTTCATCCCTCACTCGGCTCCTTATCCCTTCCCTTTTATCCTTTTATAAATGTTTTGGATCATCCCCAAATTTATTACAATTTTTAGGATTGACAACTTGTCTAATTGATTCTTATGAGTCAAAACTTGATTTACGGCCGGGTATAGGCCCCTTATCGGCGTTAGGGATGGCAATTCAACTCGGTATACCCGAAAACCGACCTAGACCCAACCCGTTTAGCTCAATTCGGGTCTTCATTTTCAGGTCTTGGATTGGTTCAGGGTCGAGACCATATTAGTTTTTCTCGAATCGGGTTGGGTCTTGGGTCTAGTGGTGGACTAGCACCGACCCGAGTATTTTAAAGTCTGCACAACCATAAAATATTTCTAATTATTATATGTTTATTTAAGTCTTTGGAAGAGAACTAGTCCGTAGCTTGTAAACGAGGCGAGTCGAGCCCGAATAGTGGTAAGCTCAGCTTGAGCTCATAAAAATTCAAGCCGAGCTTTGACCGAGCCGAGCGTTGACCGAGCTACTTCGAGCCGAGCGTTGACCGAGCTTTGAAAAATTCAAGCTGAGCTCGAACAGTATCAATTTTATTCTCACATAATTTATAAAAGGAATTATATTTAATATATTATTTATATTTAATTATATTTTATTTAATCTACATATTTAAATAATTTTAAACATATCTTTATTAATAATATATTTATAATTTAAAAATTTAAAGATATAAACAATAATAACACTTATACTTTTAATATTTTATATAATTTGTATATTTACTAATAAATAAATATATGTATAAAAATAAATCGAGTCTATTATCAAGCTTTCAAGCCGAATAGTAGTTGGCTCGGCTTGATATCATGAGTGTTACGAGCCGAACTCGAGCTCGAACCGAGCCATTTCGAGTCGAGCTTGAATCGAATTTTGGCCGAGCTGAGTTCGAATAATTCACGAGACTATCGATCTCATTTACACCCCTACGCGTAGCTACACATATATCATCTGTAAATTTGTATAATTTATAAAAATTTGAGTAATGTGATATTATGATATTTTTAGCTTCTTGCTTTATTATAAATAATTGGGTTACTATGTGAATTTGAGTAGTGTTAATTTGTAAATTTGAATTTCGTGCACTTAGAGATTGGGTCAGGTCGGGTAGGGTCTTGGGTATAGCCTAGAGTATTTTATTAAATTCATTCGGGTCCACGAGTCTGGGTTCGCATATTCGCTAGTCTGTTCTAGGGAAGTATATCTCGTGTCTTGGGTCTGAAAATTTTTCTCGGTTTGGGTTTCGGGTCCACTGCCAAGAATCCTAGTTGATTTCTATGGATAAGATGAAGAAACAAACAAGCAAAATGAAATAAACAAGATAAGGAGACACGACCGAGGTGTTTGAAGCTTGAAGACAACCAATCCCTAAATCGGATGACCCCCTTCCTCCTTTCAAACCTCCAAGGTGATAATCGATCGAGATGTCTCACGTCTCGATTGATAGCCGCGGCCAATGTCGATGGAATTCATGGATTTGAGAGAAAACACTCTCGGTAGTGACTTTGAAAAGAAGATATCAATTTCATTCAAGATTCAAAGTGAATACAAAGTGTTTGGAATCCCATATATATAGGGAAACCCTTAAACAATTAAACAAGCAAAAAGAAGGAATTAAACAACCCTACACGAGTTTTCAACAAAGAAAAACAAGGTCGGCAGACTGGGTCGCGAAAGCGGGGATTGTGTCGCGAACCGTGGTTGTGGCGCGGAGCCTCGCGACAGGCGACTCAGAGGATAGAAAGACACGTGGCAGCTTATGGATGGACCGGTCGTGGAACCTGGCCTGGGGCGCGAGGCGTGGCCTAGCGACTGGGGTCTCGCGACACGAAGGCTCGGGACACAGTAGCTAAGGCCAACAGACTCCGGTCGCGAACCTGGGCTGGGGCGCGAAACATGGCCTAGCGACTGGGGTCTCGGGACACGAAGGCTCGGGACACAGTGACTTCGGTCGCGAACCTGGGTCTGTGGCGCGAAGCTTGGTCTCGCGCCCGCTGGTTGGCGACACGAGACGAGGTCTGGCGATAGGGAATTCCAAGACTGAATCTGAACTGGGGCCCATCATCACGAGTCACGACTCCGGCGTTGACCACTGTTGACCATCGTTGACCGACGACTTTTCCGGACATATTCCGACCAGGTTCCGGTCAATTTCGGCAACCTTGCCGGAGCTCCAGCGACGTTTCCGGCAGTGGCGACGGCGGTGGCGGCGGCGGCGACGGTGACGGCGGAACCCTCTGTTTTGACCTCTTCATGCTGGTTTGTTCTGTTTCTGCATCCGGAGGTCATTCTGCTTTCTGTTTTCAGTTTGAAGAAGCGGGACCCAAAATGATGGGCCCCAGTTCTATCCGGTATTCTTCTGTCTGTTCCCACTGGATGATTGTGCTTCCTTTGATCTGATCTGCTCGCCCTTTGGACTGCTCCCATTTATCTGACTCCTCTGATAATACTTTGGCAATAGCAGTCAGGAATCTTTTGGCGCGCTGTTTTGAGCAGGGTCCCTCCGGGATAGTCAATGCAGTTGACTTGGCTCCTATGCCATCTTCTCCCCCTTCGGAAGGTTGAGCCATCAACCGATCAGCATCCTCATCGTCCCTCTCGTACAGCTGCAAATCTGCAACATTAAAAGTGGGATTCAGTCCGTACTCCTCAGGTAGTTCTAGTCTATAAGCATTATCATTAATTCTATCTAGAACTTTAAAAGGTCCGTCTCCTCGAGGAGAAAGTTTGGATTTTCGTTTAGCGGGAAACCGCTCCTTGCGCATGTGCACCCAAACCCAATCCCCGGGGTGGAGTATCAGCTTCTTTCTGCCGCGATTGTTGTACTTCGCATAAGTCTCAGCGGCTTTCTCCAGACTCTTCTGCACATCCTTGTGCAATTCCTTAATTGCTTTTGCCCTGTCCCTGCCAACTGCATTTTTATGCTCACTCGGAGGAAGTGGCAACAGATCCAAAGGTGTCAGGGGGTTAAAGCCATAGACTATTTCAAACGGCGACATGTGTGTGGCACTGTGTATATGTCTGTTATAGGCAAATTCAATGTATGGAAGGCATTAGTCCCAACTTTTGGAATTAGAAGAAGTAATTATTCTTAACAGATTGCCAAGAACCCGATTAACAGATTCGGTCTGGCCATCCGTTTGTGGGTGGTATGCCGTAGAGAAAAGAAGTTTGGTACCTATTTCAGACCACAACGACTTCCAGAAATAACTCACAAATTTGGCGTCCCGGTCTGACACAATTGTCTTAGGAATGCCGTGTAGGCGCACAACCTCCTTGAAGAAAATCTTGGCAATGTGGGAGGCATCAATATTCTTGGCACACGGTATGAAATTGGGCCATCTTGGAAAATCTGTCAAAGACCACAAAGATAGAATCTTTTGCTCGAGCTGTTCTGGGTAGACCCAAAACGAAGTCCATTGACAAATCTACCCAAGGGCCATCTGGTATGGGCAGTGCCTTGTACAGTCCGTGAGGTTTCACAGTGGATTTTGCCTTTAGGCAGATAATGCACTTCGCAATGAAGTCCTCAACTTGCTTTGGTAGGCCAAAAGAATCGATCAGATAAGATGGATACTGTGACGTTCCTTCCGAAGTGCCCCATCATATCTCCGTTGTGTGCTTCTTTGATAAGCAGTTCTCTAATCGAACCCTTTGGTATGCACAATCGATTCCCAAAATAAAGGAAACCCTCCAGACGAGAGTACTCCTTGAATGCATGCTTCTCCGTCTTTTCCCAGATTTCCTTGAAATCTGTGTCAGTGCTATATAATTCGCGGATATGTTCGAACCCAATAAGATGCGTAGTAGCATATACAGTCAGTGTCATTCTTCTCGAAAGAGCATCTGCTACCACATTCTCTTTTCCTTTCTTGTACTTGATCACATACGGGAATGTTTCCAGAAATCCACTCCACCTTGCATGTCTTCTGCCCAACTGATCCTGTGATCTGATATGCTTCAAGGTGTCATGGTCCATATGGATTATGAACTCTCTGCTCCTCAATTAATGCTGCCAGGTCTTCAGTGCCCGTATCACAGCATACAGCTCCTTATCATACGTAGAATAATTAAGCTGAGCTCCTGAGAACTTCTCACTGTGATAGGCCACCGGATGGCCTTCTTGAATGAGTACAGCTCCACATCCCGTTCCTGATGCATCACATTCGACCTCGAATGAATAGTTGAAATTAGGTAGTGCCAGGACTGGAGCATGAGTCGATTTCTCTTTTAGTTCCTCAAATGATTTCTGTTCTGCAAGTCCCCATTTGTATGGAATACTCTTCTTGAGAAGTGCAGTCAGGGGTGCAGCAATGATACTGAACTGTGGGACGAATCGTCTGAAAAACCCACATAACCCAAGGAAACTCCTCACTTCATGAACTGTTGTAGGTGGTTTCCATTCGGTTATGGCAGTTATCTTGGATTCATCCACTTTCAATCCTTCCTTGCTGACGATGAAACCCAGAAATATCACCTCTGGAACGCAGAAGGTGCATTTCTCCATGTTGTCATACAGTTGGGCTTCTCGCAGCTTCCTCAAAACCTGTTCGACATGAGAGACATGATCAGATAGACAGTTGCTGTAAATAAGTATATCATCAAAATATACAACAACGAATTTTCCAATATAAATTCTCAATGTCTCATTCATTAGTCTCATGAACGTAGATAGCGCGTTTGTCAGTCCGAATGGCATCACCAGCCATCCATACAACCCGAACTTGGTTTTGAAGGCTGTTTTCCACTCATCACTGGGCTGCATTCTGATCTGGTGGTAGCCACTTTGAAGATCTATCTTTGAAAAGATACTCGCTCCACCTACTTCGTCTAACATGTCATCGAGCCTCGGTATTGGATGGCGGTACTTGATCGTGATTGTATTCACGGCTCGGCAATCCACACACATCCTCCAAGTCCCGTTCTTTTTCGGCACAAGTAATACTGGCACAGCGCATGGAGACAGGCTCTCCCGAACCCAGCCTTTGTCCAAAAGCTCTTGGACTTGCTTCTGAATTTCCTTAGTTTCTTCGGGGTTCATTCTGTACGCTGGCCTATTTGGGATGGATGCCCTGGGAACAAAATCAATGCGATGCTCAATCCCTCTGATCGGAGGTAGTCCCGTGGGTACTTCATCCGGAAATGCGTCCCTGTTGCGATCCAACATCCTGCAAAATACACTTGGTAATTCAGGTGCAGCAGAGACTGTTTCATTAACACAGACAATGGGTTTAACAAAAGCTAAGAGACAGTAACCTGAGAATTCTGGTTCCTGTATAGCTTCCTGAAATTCAGTTCTTGTGGACAGCAAACATTGATCTGCAAAAGCAATAGCACTATTAGACTTTTGAGTTTGCTGGCCCACTTTAGCCTTACCCTTTCTTTGCTGTTGAAATTCAGCCTCTTCATTCTTGATGTTTTCCAACAGGGTCTTCTGGTTGGCATGAACTGTGGCCATAGACAATGGCTTGACAGCTATTCTTTTATCCCTGTGGAGAAAACATAAAGAATTTTTGCGGCCGTTGTACATGACTGACTTGTCAAACATCCAAGGACGACCAAGGAGCAAGTGACAAGCGGTCATAGGTACAATGTCACACTCAATATTTTCAGAGTAATAAGTCCCTATTTTCAGTGGTACTTTAGCTCTCATGGTTACCTTCGTATTCCCACTATCGTTCATCCAATGGAGTTGGTATGGACGAGTGTGGTTTTCGGTAGGTATTTTCATCTTTCTTACAACATTTAGACTTCTTACATTGGTGCAACTACCAATATCAACAATAATAGAAGTCAGATTTCCACAAATCTCCCCATAACAATGAAATAAATTCTCCCTTTGAGCAAGCTCGTTGTCGGGGTTGTCAATCTGCTTCTCAGCATTCAACACTCTCATAGCGACCAAGTTGGGTAGACGAACTTCATCTTGATTGATGCATTCATCGGCGGATTCGTCACTGCCATACCCAAACTCGTCGGCTTCTCTTCCTTCATCTTCACCCTCGGCCTCATCCTCTTCAAAGCCCACAATCCGGTAGTCACCTGTTTCAGTAGTAACTACATTAGCTATGCGTACATTAGGGCAATTAGGAGAAATATGGCCAGGTTGGCGACATTTATAACAAATTATTCCTTTATCTTCCCTTTTGGGTCGATATCGTTCTGGTTCTCGAGGCCTTCGATCATCCTTCCTGTCGGTTCGAAAATCTTTGCCAATTTCGAAGCCTCGGGGTTTGTTCCCTCTGTCATCCTTGGGATAGGATTTATGCTTATCAGCTTCAGGTTTTGCACTCCACTGCCTAGATGGATGGGAATGAGAACTGGACTGCTGTCTTCGTTCTTGCTTCAATTGGACATCCAAGGTAGTGGCAAGATGAATACATTCCTGCAAATCCTCGTAAGGCCGTAGTTTAATTTCCTTCTGGACATCTAACCTCAATCCTTTGATGAAGCGGGTAATAAATAGTCCTTCGTCTTCCCGTATGGCAGACCTCATCATGATATTCTCCAACTCTTTATAATATTCTCCTACAATCCTGTTTCCTTGGACACAGTCCTGCAGCTTCATATATAAGTCCATTATGTAGTTATTGGGTACAAAACGACGATCCATTTCTATCATAAACTCTTCCCATGTTTCAAGATCGGGTTGCTGCCGTCTGGCTCGGATGCGATGAGTAATCCACCATGTAAGCACATATTCTCGGAACTCACTCATAGCCAGTCTGATTTTGGTTATGTCGGAGTGGTTGTGTAATTGAAAACACAGCTCAATCGTATCCCTCCAGTCAAGGAACTCATCAGGTCCGCCTGTTCCTTTGAAGGTAGGAATCTGTAATTTCAGACCTCGCAGATCTGGTTCGTCTGGATCCTGATAATCATGTCCATTGTATCCTGGAACCCTACGACCATGTTCTGGATCATAGTCATGATACCTTCTTCCTCTGTCAGCACGTGGAAAATTGCGGACTGCTGCTCTCAGGTGACCAGCTAGAACTGGAGCAGGAACATTTGGTGGAACTGCAGCCGGAGGAGGTGCGTTTGGAGGAGGTGCATTTTGAGAGAGCACTGCGGGTGCAGGTGCGGCTCGTTGATTAACCGGTGGTGGAGGTTGTACTGGCACCTGTGCCTGTTGTTGCTGTTGAGCGATCTCCTCCATTTCCCGTTCAGCAATCAGCATCCCCTGTTGAGGACCAATTTCGCCAATTATACTCCCTAGATCAGATCTTCGCGATCTCGTTTCCTCAATCCGCTCCTCCACAGTCCGGATGTCGTTACTTAATGCAGTGAAACGTCCTTCCATCCTGTCATCCATGTCATTTAATCTGGTAGTTAATTGAGTGGTAGTGGTAGATAGACTTCCCATCTCAGTTGATATCCCGCTACTATGTTGGTTAGAGCCTGAATCTGCTTTGCCAGATTGTCCGTACTGGTCCCTGCCATAGAAATACTAAGAGAAATATATGTATAGCAGATTAGAAATATATGCAGAAATATGTAGACAGAACTCTCCAAGTGTATCACTCAGTGCTCTCAACCACTTCTTCTAATCGCTTTGGCTTAGGTACAAGAGTATGAGATCACCTTGATGATTACACCTTATCGGTAAGAAATTCAGGCTGTCAGACAGACACTCACAGCAAGAAACAGAATGCTGTGTTTGACTCAAAATAAAAATAAAAGAAGGAAAGAAAGAACAAAGAACAAATATGGAATGGGTGTTGCAGATAAAATAATCAGTTCACAGTTTTAATCAGACTGCAATCGGATATCCGGATTCCTCACAAAAATCAAATGTAAAGGGTGAACCTCACAAAATAAAATCATTCGGAATCTCAGATATATGTCTCACACACAACCCAAAATTTGTTCGAAAATATCAGACAAAATTCACTGTTGAGGAACCCCAATATCTGTCATTGCAGACGAGGCTTCAACTCAGTGGTTTGTAACATAATCCAGAGGAACGGTGATGAACATTTATTCCTCGAGGAATTCCAATATCAGTTACGAGACAGATAAAAATATCAGTTACGAGTCCTGATGGAACTTCAACCCAATAAATCGTTCGTGGATTAAATTAGTGAAACCGTTTAGTGAAACAACCAATGGACCAATTTTCCCAAATTGAATTTGAAATGGGCCTTGCAAATGAAGAATTGCTTGTATTGGGCCTGAGATTGGATCTGGACATGTGGCAACTGAATTGGGCCTTGAAAGTGTGGAATTTGAATTCCTGGTCGCGATATTGGACTTGTGTCGCGAGAGTGCGTTGTGGTGCGAGGCAGTGGATCGCGACCGGCTTCGTCTGGTGACTGGTTGCCTCTCGACTGGCCTTGTGGCCTTGAACAGTATTGTGTCGCGAGACGTGGCTTCGCGACAGGGTATGCTTCGCGACTGATTTGCTTGGCGACTGACTCTTTGTGTCTTTAGCCAATGTTGTGTCGCGAGTCTTGGCCTCGCGACAGGCGTGATGTTTCGCGAAGGTGGGGCTTTCGTGACTGGATAAGGACTTCACGCCTTGAAAGAGACTTGTGTACATGAAATGATTTCCCCACTAACCGAATTGTACCATGCACACCAATAATCCAACACGTGTCCCCAAGTGGTCCAAATATGGTATACTTACAACCAAATATACCAATAACAAACTAACACAATACCCTTTTTGGATCAAAAAGTAAAATCCCAAGAAATATTTGAAGACTCTCAAGAAATACTTGAATCCCCTCAAGAACATGCAAACTTACTCCCCAAGTAATAACCCAAAAACACTCGGATTACTCTCAAAATTTGGGATATGATTGCATAATATCCGATTAACCCTTAGAACCAAAAATGCAAACCAACAACACACAAATAAGCTAGAAATTTCGGATTGAATCGTAGATCCAAACCGAGAGCATAATGACTCAAAATGGATAAATGGGATTGCGGATTGAAACATGGTTCCAATCCGGGAATGATGAACACAAGACAAGAGAAATAAGAGCAAGAAAAACAAGACACTAAGTTTTGGGATAGAACCGTGGGTTCACTCCCAAGAACAAGAACACAAATGGATATTTTTGGATTTTAAAGAAACTATAGAAACAACTAGATAGCTCTGATACCAAAATATAATAAACTGCCAAAAATCCTAGTTGATTTCTATGGATAAGATGAAGAAACAAACAAGCAAAATGAAATAAACAAGATAAGGAGATGTCTCACGCCTCGATTGATAGCCGCGGCCAATGTCGATGGAATTCATGGATTTGAGAGAAAACACTCTCGATAGTGAAAAGATATCAATTTCATTCAAGATTCAAAGTGAATACAAGGGAAACCCTTAAACAAGCAAAAGAAGGAATTAAACAACCCTACACGAGTTTTCAACAAAGAAAAACAAGGTCGGCAGACTGGGTCGCGAAAGCGGGGATTGTGTCGCGAAACGTGGTTGTGGCGCGCAGCTTGCGACAGGCGACTCAGAGGATAGAAAGACACGTGGCAGCTTTTGGATGGACCATCGCGGAACCTGGCCTGGGGCGCGAGGCGTGGCCTAGCGACTGGGGTCTCGTGACACGAAGGCTCGGGATACAGTAGCTAAGGCCAGCAGACTCCGGTCGCGAACCTGGGCTGGGGCGCGAAACATGGCCTAGCGACTGGGGTCTCGCGACACGAAGGCTCGGGACACACTGACTCCGGTCGCGAACCTGGGTCTGTGGCGCGAAGCTTGGTCTCGCGCCCGCTGGTTGGCAACACGAGACGAGGTCTGGTGACAGGGAATTCCAAAACTGAATCTGAACTGGGGCCCATCATCACGACTCTGGCGTTGACCACTGTTGACCGGCGTTGACTGATGACTTTTCCGGCCAGATTCCGACCAGGTTCCGGTCAATATCCGGCAACCTTGCCGGAGCTCCGGCGGCATTTCTGGCGGTGGCAACGGCGGTGGCGGCGACGGTGACAGCGGAACCCTCTGTTTTGACCTCTTCATGCTGGTTTGTTCTGTTTCTGCATCCGGAGGTCATTCTGCTTTCTGTTTTCAGTCTGAAGAAGCGGGACCCAAAATGATGGGCCACGGTTCTATCCGGTATTCTTCTGTCTGTTCCCACTGGATGACTGTGCTTCCTTTGATCTGATCTGCTCGCCCTTTGGACTGCTCCCATTTATCTGTCTCCTCTGATAATACTTTGGCAATAGCAGTCAGGAATCTTTTGGCGCACTGTTTTGAGCAGGGTCCCTCCGGGATAGTCAACGCAGTTGACTTGGCTCCCATGCCATCCACCTAGACCGAACCCATTACCATCCCTAATTGGTGTGATTCAGTAAATAAAAATAAAAGAGCAATATATATCATTGAAAACACAAACTTTATCTAAAAAAAATGAACCTATTAAATGAAAATTTGAAAATAATGTTAGTAAAGTAATCGAACTTTGTCTTGATTAAAATTTTAACAAGCGTTCACAAACATTACATAAGGAGCTCGAGCTTCATAGCTACTCAAATGAACTATGGTTGATTGTGTTGATTAACATTTGAATATTAGGCAAAATATTGTATTACTTTGATTTGCCAGGGTACTATAGGAAAAACACTAAATTTATATTATAATAAAAATTTTCACGTTTTGTTTCAAACAAGTTGAAATTCATTGCGCAAAAAATAAGTTGGCATTCTGTTTGTAGAGTGTGAGTCCGTAGCATACAAATTATAAAGAGATAAATTGTCCGAAACCCATCCGTAAACTTAGAAGGCAGACATAAATTCCTCATCCTCCCTACAATCAAAATATTAGGTAAATTAATGAAAAAAAAAAGATGGAGCCCGAATTCTCTCCCCCCCTTCCCCCTACTTTTCTCCCGCCGGAGCCTTCTGATTACGGCGATCCCTTTCCCCCTGTGAAACCCTCATTCCGTGATATCACCTTCCGTCGCCCGCCTCCCCCGGAGCAGGATGAACGACCATTGAAGGAACTTGCAACGTTTGGTTTTGTCAATGGAAATCCACTGCTCTCTAGTGTAGATTTCTCGGATACGGCTATGAAGCGTTTGTGTCAATGCTTTGAAGATGCTCTTGTGATCAAGGTGCTCGGGAAAAGGATAGGTCTGACTTTGCTAAAGGAGAAACTGGGCCGCATCTGGAAACTTAACGGCCACTTCGAGTTACTTGATGTGAACAGTGAGTTTTTCTTGGCTAAGTTCGATAATGGGGAGGATCGTAGCAAGGTGTTGTATGGAGGTCCATGGTCTGTATTCGACCATCTGGTTGCTGTTACTCCATGGTCGATGGAATTCCTTGATCCAGAGCGGGAAATCACTAACACTTCGGTTTGGGTGAGGTTCCTGGATCTAAACTCAGCCTTTTATGATGAGGAATCGATGTTCATCATTGCGGGTCTTGTTGGTCGTGTTTTACGTGTTGATAGCAACACCAAGGACATGCAACGGGGACAGTTTCGCTCGAGCGTGTGTGGAAATAGATCTCTCCCGTCCGGTCATTGGCAAGGTGTATGTTAATAAATCTTGGCAACTGGTCGCAAACGAGGGCCTTCACAATATCTGTACCACTTGTGGTAAAATACGTCTTGGTCGAGAGGTGTGTAGCCATGCTACTGTTAACACTCAGGGCTCCGCCTCCTCACCACAGGCCATCGTGCCAGAGGATGCGGTTGGTGATGACGCGTCTCATAAGAAAGGTGCATCCCCTAAATTGCATGAAAATCTCCCTCCACAGACCAATAAGGAAACTGCCCAATCTGTGGCAGATTTCAATAACCCTAAATCTCCTACGGCGGTAACTACGGATCCTACCATGCATGAGGATTCTTTCCATGATTCGCAAGTGGCTACCTATGGTGACTGGGTCACCATTACGCGGCCGCCGTGCCCACCCCGGCGAGGACTAAATTTGGACCGGAAACCCGTCTCTGAACCCCCTACTCCTCGTAAGCCGCAACAGGTTGACAAAGCTTCCTCCTCTTATGGACTCAATAAGCCGCCAGCTTCGGACAATGATGAGTTGCCTCTCAGGGTTGAAAACAATCCCCGCTTTGTCCATTCTAATCCTGTGGATGATCAGGAACTGTTCCACTGCAAAGGCAAGGGCAAGAGGGCGCGTCGGTCACCAGCACCTTCTGAGACTCAGGCCATACCCGTTCAAAATACCTTCACGGTCTTGGGGGATAATGTTAATGCACACATGGATACGGAAAGTGATTTTGATTATGAAGCTTATGAGGAAGCCGCTCGAGATGAGGAAACAGACCAACCCTCGGATGTTTCCCAATGATTGAATTCAAAGATTTCACAATTCTTGCATGGAATATACGTGGAGCCACGTAGCGGATGTAATTCGACACCTTAGGCCATCTATCTTGATCATTCTGGAACCTCAAGGCTTATTTGAGCGCTTGAAAATTTTTTCTCTATCGCATGGATTATGAAGCTGTGAACATTATTAAATGTACTGGCCGTGCGGAGGGTATTTGGACACTTCGCCGTATTGGTCAGCCGTTTGTTGTTTCCATTGTTAAGATCCACACTCAGATGGCCACTTTTAGGGTTTCCTGGGGGTCGTCTGCATGGTTTTTTACATCGATGTATGCCAGTCCTTGTGTTCGTAACCGTGGCAATGATTGGAGTGATCTAAGAAACGTCTGCGCCTCTATACAAGGACCTTGGGATTCCGTGGGTCAATCGATCTGGGAGTTTGTCAGGGATTCTGTCAAGAATGGTGGTTTTGAATTGTCGGCTACTTTTATTTGTCTTATTCCTAAAGTGGATATTCCTAAGGAGATTCGCCAATTTCGGCCAATTAGCCTATGCAATGTTGCTTATAAAATCCTCACGAAGGTCTTGGTTAATCGGCTTCGTCCTTATCTTCAGAGCTACATTGGTCTCTCCCAATCCGCTTTCTTACCAGGTCGGGGGACAGCGGGCAATGCAATTATCTTACAGGAAGTTGTTTCTACTTTTTATATCCGTCAAAGGCGTTCTCAAGAATTCCTTTTGAAGATCGACTTGGAAAAAGCCTACGATAACATATCATGGGACTTCCTGGAGAGGTGTTTAGAAGAAATGGGTATTCCGGAGAGTTTGCTTAATATCATCATGTTCTGTGTGCGCTCGCCGGTTTATTCTATCTTATGGAATGGGTCGGCCCTTCCTCCCTTTACCCCTTGCAAAGGTATTCGGCAAGGGGATCCCCTCTCTCCATACTTTTTCATCATTATTATGGAGAAGTTGTCTCGGGCTATTCTTAATAAGGTCGAGGAGGGCAGCTGGGAGCCTATATGCCTAGCTAGACACGCCCCCTCTCTCTCACTTAATGTTCGCCGATGACCTTCTTTTGTTTTCCAAGGCTACGAGTGTTAGTGCTCAATGCATTCATAGCGTCTTGGGAAGCTTTGCTAGCCTGTCTGGACTCCGTATTAATTCTAATAAATCCACTGCCATGGCGTCTGTTGCAGTCTCTCTTGCCAAATGCCAGGAGATTTCGGGGATCGTGGGGGTGTCTTTCTCCTCCGAACTTGGGTGCTACTTGGGTTTTCCTCTCTTCAAGGGTGTCGCTAGGGATTCTCATCTTGAGTTTCTCATTGAAAAAATGCAGTCTCAACTTGGTACTTGGAAGCGCTCCCTTTTGAACAAGGCGGGTCGCATCACTCTTGCTAGGTCGGTGCTTGCGACAATTCCCTCATATTTTATCCAAAATTATTGGATTCCTTCTTCTACTTGTGATAAGATCGACCGGTGCGTTAGAAACTTTATTTGGAAGGACGCTCATGGTCATGGTATCCCGCTGTTAACTGGAATAAGGTGGCTCATCCCGGTAAATGGGGTGGGCTTGGTTTGCGTAAGTGTAGGGACATGAATATTGCTCTCTTGGGTAAATTATTCACGGACTACAAACTTCAACGTTCCAAACCATGGGTGAGCCTCATCTCATGTAAATATGGGATGCCCGATTCTGCACTTCATCCGAGACCTGGATCATCCTCAACCTTCATTGTGTTGATCAAGGTCTCGCCCTTCCTGACTGATGGCTTCCAGTTGTGTATAGGCGCTGGTGACAGTAACCTTTGGTTCTCCCCTTGGCCGCGTAATGGAGCTAATGGTCCGCGCATTCCTTACGTCCATATTTCTGATACGGAGCTGCGCATAAAGGATATCTTTAAGCATGGTAAGTGGAAATGGTCTGGTGTTATGATTGTTGTCCTGCACTCTATCCAAGCTGAAGTTCACAACTTCGGTCCGCTGTCTCTTAATGCCAACACTAAAGATAGATGGCATTGGACGGCCACCGGCTCGGGTAACTACTCGGTCCGATCAGGTTATGAATGGGTCCTTGCTCATCGAGGGGAAGGTGCTGATCGGCTCAGATCCTGGGCCTGGAATATCCGTGCTCCGGAAAAGGTAAGGGTTTTCGGGTGGTTGGCTGCACACGACTCGGTCCTTACCAACGAGGTTCGTCATGCCTGGGGACTTGTCTCGTCTCCTGCCTGCTTGCTATGTGGTAATGCCAATGAATCCCTCATGCATCTTTTATTCATGTGCCCTTGGACTGTTGCCTTATGGAATCACTTTGGTGGCACCTTTCTGCTATGAATATGAATAATTCTCCCACTGGCAATCATTTCCTTATTCACCATGGTCGATTATGGAGTGGTACTCAGTGGACTGTTATTTGGTGTATTTGGTTGGCGAGAAATAATTTCTGCTTCAGGGGTATTATCCTGGATGTTGAGACTGTATTTAGACAGGCTTGCTATCTTGGTAACGCGTTTGATAGAGTTTGTGGGCGCCTGCCTCATCGGGTGGAGATGAGGATGGTCACCTGGAATTCTAATGCTAGCAAAGGGATTATTTTTCACGTTGCTGGTAGCGCTCTTGGAAACCCAGGAAGATCTGGGTTTGGGGGCGTTATTCGTGATAGTTATGGAACTTGGCTCGAAGGTTCTCGGGCTATGTGGGGGTCATAACCAATCTGGTCGCTGAGCTTCGGGGCATTTGGAATGGTATTAAGTATCTTCATGAGCATGGTATCGAGTCTGCTTGTTGTTATTCAGATTCTTTGGAGGCTCTCCGTCTTATTAGGGAAAGGGTTCCGGAGGATCATCGCCTTTATTCCTTGATCGAGAACATCACTGGTCTTCTCCACACACATCCGGGTTATACTTGGCACCACATTCTTAGAGAGGGTAATTCAGTTGCGGATCACATGGCGAAAATTGGGTCTAGAGAGCTTGAGTTCTTCACCACGTGGGCGTACCCACCGGATGATGCTCGGCCTCTCCTTGCGGCGGATATGGCTGGGACTTGGTTCCCGAGATTTTAGTTCTTTATTTGTGTTTCCTCTCCCCTCATCCCCCCTGCTGTAGGTTTTTTATTATTATTTCCCTTTTGCTGCCGACGCCTTCGGCGTCCTTTCACAAAAAAAAATATATATATTAGGTAAATTACAAATTTATTCTTTTGATAAACTTGCTTCAGCATATCCTGGCCCATAAAACAAAATGAAGGGATCAGATGTCATCAAATTAGAATAAAACAACATCCCGTTTATCTTAATCCAAACGTGCCCACGGACATGTGAATTGTGATTATGCGAACACTCCACAATGTCCCCCTAAAAGTATGTTCACTGATACTCCCTCCGTCTTGTCCCATTGCTTGTGTTTCATTTAGTTTTTTTTACACTGTGAATGGTTCGACTTTGACTTAGACTATGTTTTAGAATTACTTAGAGTTAGAATTACTTAGAGTTTAGAGTTTGGATTTTAAAATTTGGACTTTGAAATTATTGGTGAATGATGTTTAATGTTAGAGTTTAGAATTAGAGATGTTGAAATTTGAAAAATTAAACATTGGTGAGAAAAGCCTTTAGAATTTAGAATTTATAGTCTTAACGCCAAACCCTAGCATTTAGAATATACTATATTTTATTTAATTTTTATTAGTAGACATTTTGATATAACTATTAAATAAGTACATTGATCATGGGTTCAACCATTGGAAACATAAATAATGGGATATATGGAATATTGGAATAGTACATGCTATGTAATTGGGAGTCGGTGACGATCAAGCATAGATTGCGAGGCAGTGAAAGAACATAAAGCTTCCCAAATCGAACAAAATAAAAATGGGGAAGCATTACACACCATATGGACCCCTTGAGAAAATCTGCAGTCTGACTATTACCTGCTCAAGTGGTCACATTTAGAGGTGATCACCCCTTTATCCTCCCCAGCTTATAACCTTTGTGCAACTCTAGTCTTTCTTTCATGTTGGAAATCACAAGAATGATCACTCATGCCTAGACTCCTATTATAGTCAAAACTTTCCATTTCACCATATCCATTTCACATAGCTCTGCATAGATTCACAATATGATTTGCCTCATAGGTTAAGGCACTTGCCACTAGGTTTGCCAGCCTCTTGTGGTACCAAACTTCCATATACTGTATATAATAAACCTTCATGAACCCCAACTATCTCTATTGCCTGTCATTCAACAAATCTGAAGACATCGATATAATTTAAACCCTAATGATTGTACAGTATTTGCTTCTTAAGCCATACAAGTTATGCTGCCGTTTTTCAAAGCCAACACTATCAACAACCCGAGATCATGGGTAGGGTAATTTTGCTTGTGTGGTTTCTAGACCTAAAAGCAATAAATCACGTCGCATCCCTGGCATTTAAGGGGAAGCATCTGTGTATATGTGAAACTCTTGGATTTGTAAAGCTGCACTAACATTGGTGCCTCTTAAACTCCTCGAATGCTTGCTCACAAGTCACAATTATTGTCTAGGAAAAGTTCATATCCTTCTTTTGTAAATTTGTGACTAGAAGCACCACCTATAGCGACCTACCAACGCCATAAATGTGTGAACTTCGCTCATCTTTGACAGCTGAGGCCAACAAAATACCACATCGATCAACACCCTTATTTGAGACTGTCATAAAAAGGTCACACGGTGCAACTAGAACTGCCACTTAGATAACTCAGCATATGATTGATGATGTCGTAGGGTGGCTAAAACTACACAAAGATGCTCTTAATGCTTATGAGGAGTTGAGGACTAGGCAAATATACCAAAATTTCTTCCATAAAAATAACCATGCAACGATCAATGGAAGGTTGAAAGATGTTGTGAATGAGATCAATAAATAGGAAGGTTGAAAGATGTGAATGCGATCAATAAATATCTCCAGGGATTTGACTATCTAAAAAAAAACAATTGATTTTTAAGCCAAACCATTTTATAGATAGCCATTTACAAGACTAGAATAGTGCCATTAATTAAACCCCATAAATTACCAATAAGTGGTTGGTCCAGTTCTGATTGACACTAGCTTTAATAAGGTGGACACCGGTTCGATCCGCGCAATGGCAACGGTTCATCCGACTTCCAAATATTTTGAGTTGCTGCAAAATGGCATCAAAAGACTTTAACCATGGATAACAAGAACAATGTTCAGTCATTCTAGAAAGTAATTGCCTTGATGGGCATCATGGTCGTTTTCCTTGGGATTGAATAGTCATCATTCTTATCCTCCACAGTGACAAAAAAAAAATGCATCCACATTTTTAGAGTCTTGTCTGAGCTTTGCACACTTCAACTTCGCTGCAAGTTACGATGCACAGATTAGCAGCTGTAGCGTAGGCAATGTACAGATTCTAAGAGTTCTCAATGATACCTCAACTTTGAAAACAAGACCAGTAAATAAGGTCAAGAGGTACTGGAAGCATACTTTCAATATAACGGGGAAGAAATACACTGTCACACATCCCTTCAACAAGGTGTGGCCAGCCAGTGGCCTAAATGTTCTTTTGCTCCAACCGCGCTAAGTTATTAGCATATATCATGAATTATCATATCTTTCTGTGTGTGAAAGAGATTATATTTCACATAAAGGGGATATCCATGTTCCCTTAGTTCTTTAATGCAGCTTTTACATGAATTGATAACACATTGCACTTTTTGTTATTTCGAAGAGAGGCAAATTATAGTCATAGCTTTTATATCAACACGATGTGATATTTTGCAATTTTCCATTTTATTATGCCCCAAATAAGACAGTTATGTCTGCCTACATACATCTAATCACATATGGAGGTATTAGCAGAGGAAAATATATCAATGAATACAAAACAATGTTTAACAGCACAATACGAAAACACCAAATAAAAGGTCATCATAACTATACGTAAGTTAATTATTGAATGTCAACTAAGCAATATAACTATATAAAAGTTATGCCTTGACATAATCCCCTCATCAAAAGATTGGGGAAAACATAAACAAACAACAAACCAAGAAAACTTAAAATCTATGAAACAAAACAAAAAACTCACCAGAATAGGAATGCGTTTCAGTCTTCTCCGCCATCAATTGAACCATGTTTTGAATTGATTCTTTCACCACTCTTCTCTGTTTCATGATTTCCCTTAACCAGCCGCTGCATGGCTGCAGAGAGAAGAACCTAAAACTCTTTTCCTATCCAACGAACACAAACCTAAACAAAATCCACCTAACAATAACCAGCCATCTACTCAACCTCAACAATGCTAGAACTATAAAAACCACAACCAAAATCAAACCCCCAAATTGAGGCAAGCAGAGGCATAAACGTGGTAGAAAACAACACAATGCATCTTTTCTATATCCCATGTACAACAAACCACAACAAATGAATAGGCCGAGAAAAGTCGTTTAGATGCATAAATTGAACCAAATCCACTGTCAATACCAAGGTTATCAAGATCGAGATCTTAGCTTGGATCGTAATTGTCTTTGCAAAATCGGGATCGTGGAATCGAATTTAGATCTGAGATCTAACAAATTGCAACAATAGATAAAAATAATTATACATATTAACAAGTGAAAGTGTAACATAGTACTTCCTCTGTTTTTTTTTTTGTTTGCTATAGACCCACCCAGCACGCAGTCCAATGCACATTTTAAACCATTAATAACTCAAATTCGATAGAAGTAAAAATTCTAAAAGTTCGATATTTAAAAACTACAAGATGAGACCAATCTAACAAGATCACTTGGCTATATTTTAACTTGTATAACTATATAAAACTTCAAATCAAAGTGTTTAGGTGAATAGTGTCAATTTTACCAATGTAGCTATCTTTTCTAAACTGAGGAAGTATATTATTAGGTAAATGAGATGATAAGGCACTATAAATGGTCGAAAATAAAATTCAAGGCCGATTTTATGATAAACATGAATTATGGGAGTATATTCAAACTTTTGATAGGATCGGATCGTATAGGATCGTGAAATCCTACCATTAAGATCGGGATTTTACAATCAATATCGTCAAGATTGAGATCCTACCAAATTTAAGATCCTACAAAGATCTTCATCATTTTTTAAGAAGTGAGATCGTAAAATCGTAAGATCTTAACAACTATGGTGAATATAGTGCCTTGTAAGTTCCACTCACTCGCTGCCAATTAAATGCCCCAATCGCCAAGCTCGTTTCCGTATTCCACTGTCGTAGGTGGAAGTAGGATTGAATGTTCTACGTCTGCTGTTCATGTATAAAAATAGGGATGTATATATTTTGTAAAGTGAATATAGGGATGCATATAACACCGGAGAAATGTGTTGCAAAGTGACATTGTCAAAGAACTTGTCAGCCCAGACTCTGATCTTTTGTATCTACTTTTCTGGGTTTTCTTATTCAAAATGTATATATACTGCATTCTATAGTCTTTGATGAGTATTCTATAGTCTTTGGTGAGTAAACTTCTCATTTAATGGACGAATCTCCTGTCGAGTCCCTAGATTCACTGCTGTGCAAAGCACAATTTGACTGAGTTGCGAGCTTTAGTCGAAGATAATATGACGGTGATGAGATGAATCAATAAAGGTGGAAAAAATGTATGTGATTTAACAGGAAATGGTGAGTGGTATATATGAGGATGATGATTTGCATTGGCAGTAGAGATTGGGTAAAGTCATCCCCCAATTCCAAAATAAAGTTAAATTGAACAATGACAACCAACAAAAACGGTGCACAGATAAACAAATATCCAGCTACCATAGCAACCACAGTACTGTACTTAAGTTGATGATTCAGGGAGGAGGAACAGTAGGGTGATGGTACATCTCATTCTCTTCTAACAGGGAATTTATATGTCTCGAGAAACCAGTTTACATACTTTCATAAATTCCCTTTACCAACATTCATAATTCACTTAGTGAGAACTGAGAATGCATGTTTAACAAATCTATGGATAATTTCCCTATGGAAAAACTAAATGAGAAAATAACATATGAAGTCACAATCAAAAGGTAATACTCTCCTAAAGTCTAAACATCAATAAATGCAGAAAACTTTTTTATGCACATGAATAACATTTGATTGTTTCCTCAAATAATGCAATAATAAAGAATATTTTAAGTGTAATAAAATTATAATAACACGATGTTAATCTTTTTACGAAGTGTCATAATATAATATGAAGATGCTCTCTTTGCATAACTTAGCAAGAAAGACATCATATAAATTCATGTGCCGCAGCTAAGATTGGTCAGTTACTCAGTTAGTTACACATACTTGCAATCGTGCAGTACAAACATTTAGTAGGTATGTAATTTACCATTCATCACCATTACTCAATCTGTAAATGCAAAACCCCTTTCAGGAGTCGGGACTAGAATAATATTCCCAAATCCCAGATGCTTTAGCATAACAAATCCCAACCCCCTCAAAAACCTTCAGTGTATATTCTATTTAGCAAAAGGAAAGCAAATGAGATAGACTGGTCCAGGTAAAGGATGCCAACCAAATGACACATTGTCTCATTTAATATGAGCAACCTTGAAAGAGTTTAGTAAAAAGTTTCATCATATTCAAAGTAGCCACTAATATCAAAAGTTTGCTAGATAGACTAAGATGATAGTGTGATACTGATTCATGGATTTCAAAATTATTATCCGTTTTCTTAAAATCTGAAGTAAGAAGAATGGAGAGCAAATGGTTATTAATTCTCAACAAACATAACACTATTTATACCAAAGCAAAGCAACCAAAATTTTACCAGTTGTGGGACAATGAATATTGTTTAAAGGTTACTTCTTCAAATATTGAAAGTGAAATAAAATTAAAATAGTACATCATGGTATCTGATTACCAATATATTTTCCAACAAGAACTCAAGATTACAAGGGCGGTGTCTTGCCTTGTGGCTAGGATCCCTTTAATGAATTGGTTTCCTTTTTGGGGTAAACAACATGAAAATGTCAAAAAAAAAAAAAAAAATTAATTATGATCCCTGTTTCAACTAATCCAAAGCTGATCCATGTATAATAATACTCAGTGGCATGGTCAACTGATCGAGCATTCGTCCTCTCTTAATTTCTCAACAAGGGACCATAGGACTATAGGAGTATGATATTCTATATTTATATGGAATTATCTTACTCAGATACATAGTACCATACACAACTACTGAATTATCAAAGATGCTGAATCAGTTTAATATAGATCAAAACGAAACAAACCAAATCCTGAAAATAGTCGAAAAGCTCATTGGCAGATTGCATCAACATAAAAGAGGCCAATTAAAAATTTAACCAACATAACAAGAAGTTCAAATTCAAATCCAACAGTTATAGAGTGAAATTGGATATACCGATCATATAAACAATCAGGAAACGAAAACGAATTGCAAGTTTCGACGTGGAGCCCAGATGGGGAACAACAGTGAGAGACTGGGGTCTAGGAGATTTGGTAATAATCAGCCCGGAACCTATCACGATCGACGAAGACAATAGCGTAGAGGGCGTAAATAATTCCAGGAATGTATCCCAAAATTGTGAGAATCAAGCAGATGAAGAACTCGGCCTGAGAAACGGAACCAAATATTAGTTGAATAGTATGCACTGTTATAGAAAAAGAAGTGAAAAAGAGAGAAATGGTTAGGGTGTTACGGAGCAGCAGCCATGGCGGAGGCAGACGCCGAGAGGAGGGATGAGAATTGCAAGCAAAATTTCACAAAGAATTTCGCATCTGGAAGCCATTTCTATTTCGTTACTCCCAACTTTCAACACCGAGAGTGGGAGAGAGAGAGAGAGAGAGAGAGGTTATTTACTTTTTCGTGGGTCTGGTAAGGAATTCAATGGTAGAGAAATGTAGAGGTACGGTCAATATTCATATTCACGATCCATATTCAATTACTTCCTCCGTTCCCAAATATTGTTGACATTTGAAAAAAAATTACTATTTACACACAGACTTTCACTTAAAGTTTTATTATAGTTATACAAGTTAAAATATAGTCAAGTGAGATCTTGTTAGATTCGTCTCGTCGTGTAGTTTTTAAATATCGAACTTCTAGAATTTTTACTTGTACCGAACTTAAGTTATTAATGGTTTAAAATATACATTGGACTGCGTGAAAAGTTGGTTTGTAATAAACATTTGAAAACGGAGGAAGTATATTGGAATTTGGAAATGATGACTTAGCCTAAGTGGTTAAATCCATCTCAACGGACTTTCAACGGATCAACACAGATTTTCAACCGTTGGAGTTTGGATTCCCCACTAGTCCCCTATCCCTCCCTTTGTTCTCCATTTATAATATGTGTGGCATGAGCTCCCACCACCCATTTTCTAGCCTGTATAGGCTGTTCAGCAAAAAAAAACAATTATATGGAATTTGAATTCCATAGGATAGTTTAATATTTGCACTCGTATTTGAATTTAAAAGTTTTCGACTGTATCCAGATTCGGAGTTATTTGTATTCGAATCCGAATTCGGATTTAATATTTGCATTCCCATTCATGTCCAAAATGATCCGACTATATTCAGATACGGATATAGTTAGAATATTATCCGAATTTTAAATCTGAATATTCTAATATATTAATGTATTTTTATTTATTAACTAAAAATTATCAATAATTACAAAAAAATTATTATATTATCAATTTTTATAAAAAAAATTACAAAATTATCCGATAACTTTATCCAATTATTAAATCCGTATCAATTATATATCCACTATGTATTAGACCCATATTCGTATTCCGAAAATATCGAATTCATATATGTATCTAGCATATCCGTATTTGTTAAACCAATATTTTAGGCCCAATGAATTTAACCCAATTCTTTTTCGAGAAGCCCAATCCAATTCAGATGCCCATTAAGCTAAGCCCAATCCGTTTTCGAGAGGCCCAATCTATTTTCAAGAGGCCCGGCCTAGTTTGAGGGTTATCGGGATAATACCTAGTGGTGGTGAGAAGCTGGCGGCTCATGCAAGCAGATATGGAAGGATCGCATAAGAGATCGAGAGCATTCACGACAAGAGATGATCACGGCTGCACTTTGGAGATTGAGGCGTCATCTACGGAGGAAAGATTGAGGCGTTACAACTCCACTCTTAAACCGATAGACCTAATGCGCCTCCTTATAAATACTAGGTGGAGGCATCGTCAAAGGCATCTCAACTCTACACCAGAAGTCTGCAGTTTTATTTTCTTTAAGTTTTCTGCACTTTACAGTATTTTCTTTCATTCCCAGTTGTTATTTTTCCAGTGTAATTCCTTTCTGCAAAATCCTTTCCTCAATCCTTGTAATCGTCTTCCACATTATCAATCAATAAAAATTCTTGGTTAACAAATTGGCACGCCCAGTGGGACTCGAGTGGAAACCATATCCGCTTAGAGTGTATGCTACTTAGATCTGGACGAGTAGTAAGAGACTTAACGCAAAAGTTTGAAGAAATGTCGCTCCATGAAGAAACTCCAGTAAGAACACCATCTGAGAACGCCGATAATGCGGCGACTACCTCTCAACCACCACAAGGGATAATGCAAGTCCCATCCCTTTCGGAACAGATGCGGCTATCGATGACTGAGTCGATGGCCGAATTCATGCCTTTGTTAACAAGGCACCTTATGGATGTGTTGCGGCCTGCTATGGCCGATCAAACTGACAAGATTTGTGGATCCCTGCGTACTTCGCAAGAGGGCTCCATCTCAATGAATGGCACGAATGTGCCACCAAGCATCTCAGGGCCGTATGGCGGCCCACAGAGGACTTGGGGGACAACCTTTGGCCAGCAACCACCCTTTGAGTTCGGAGCGCCCATAACGTATGCTTCATCAGGATATTTGATGCCGTCTAGCGCGGTACCAACCCTTCCTGGCATGACACCACGCCAGGCGACGGCACAGCCATTTGGAGCGGCGGCGCCTATGCCACCGGCCGCCATCCCTACTTTAGGCGCTGGAGGAGGATACATGCCCACCAACATACCTCCGGCCGCCAACTTGCCTCCGGCTGCCAACATGACTCAGGCCGCCAACCCATACCCGGCCGCCAACATGAGTCACCCGGCCGCCAACAGTCATCCGGCCGCCAACATGAGTCATCCGGCCGCCAACACGTTTCATCCGGCCGCCAGCTTGGCTCCGGCAGCCAACATGGCCGCCAACATACTTCATCCGGCCGCCAGCATGACTCCGGCCGCCAACATGGTCCAGGCCGCCATGCCCATGTATCAACAAGCTGCCATGCCTCCTACACAGGCACCTATAGTGTCACCCGAGTTGTTGGCAGATATGATGCAACAACATTTCGGCATTCAATTAAGGCCGATGGAACGACCCACCTATAGGAAACCATACCCGGATTGGGTTGACGCTATGCAGCCTTATCCTAGAGGTTTCAAAATGCCCGAGTTCACAACGTTCTCGGGAGACGACGGCAAATCAACTGTAGAACACGTGGGAAGGTTTACTGCCCAATGTGGCGAAGCAGGTGCCAACGATTGGCTGAGACTAAGGTTGTTCAGCTCCTCACTGACTGGACCTGCCTTTGCTTGGTTTGCGTCATTGCGGCCTAATTCCATTCAAAACTGGGCTGATCTCGAGCGGGCGTTTCATGACAGATTCTACACTCCTCTGTCACAGGTTAGTCTTGCAGACCTCACCAACGCCAAACAATTTGCCGATGAGACGGCAAGTTCTTTTATTAATAGATTGCAGCGCCTTAAAGGCCGATGTACTATAGCAATACCTGATAAAGAAATAGCCAATATAGCAGTGGCTAACATCTTACCGAGATTAAAAGAACATTTAATTGTGCAGGATGCAACTGATCTTGCCCAGCTGGCCGAGAGAGCGGCCCGCGTGGAAAAATTCCTGGGAGAGCAGGAAGAGAGGCGTCCTACGCGTCGAGTCCACTTCGAGGAGGTGAGACTCAGTGATGAAGAGGACGATGCTGTAGAAGTGGCTGTTGCAGAGCTAGTGCACACAGCCAAACCGCATACATGTGCGGCTCTCAAGCCGCCAAAACAAAGAGAGGCTAAGTATAAGCCTGAAGAAGACCTATTTGACATGAGCAAGGCGGACCAAGTGTTCGATGCTCTACTCAAAGACGGTGTGATCAAGTTGCCTAAAGGGCAAAAATTACCAGCGGCCGAGGAAATTCGGGGCCGAGCATTTTGTAAGTGGCATAACTCATTTACTCACAGCATTACTAAATGCAGGAGTTTTAGAACTGCCATTCAGAACAAAATAAAAGAGGGTCGTTTGAAAATTGCAGGTATGAAAGTTGATTTAGACCCATTCCCTCAGCTTCCCATTGGTGCTTCTGGACTCATCCCAAATCCAGAAGATGGCGGCTCCAACAGCCGGACTGATAAAGGGAAGGAACACGTTGAGATTGATGAGGAGGATGTAGACTTATTGTCTGATGAGTCCGACCATGAAAAAAGAAAAGAGTTGTATAAAAAGCAACCAAGATTCAAAAATATGTCGAAGGAGGACTTCAAGAAAGTCCTGGAAGCGGAGGAGCGAGAACACCAGAAGAAGCAAAATCCTCCTTTGAGGGTTGAGATTCCTAAGCACGCTGTAGAGATTCATGAAAACGGGAGACATCAGCCTGTCACTCGAGATTATAGGCATGGTGTGCAGGTGGTTCCAACCTTGATGAGGCGACCTGAGCATCCAGTTGAGACTGACAGGTGGATGAGGAACCGGGCACATAGTAAAGTTGCTCAAAGGGAGCCGCCACCCATGACTAGAAGTCAGTTTAGGCGGGCTCAGAGACGATATGCCGAGGAAATGCGGCAATGGGAAGCTCAGATCCACAAGTTGGAGTCTTCCAGGCCTCGAAGCCCATACAACCCACTTACTTCAGAGGTGAAACCTCCGAACAGAGGAGATATAACTCGTCCATAACACCCCACCAAAGAAAGTTACATGAGGCTCCAAGAAGGTCACCACAACCTTCATCACCCAGAAGGCCAGTCCGGGAGAGACTGCAACCTTCATCACCCAGGAGGCCAGCCCGGGAGAGGCAGCAGCCGCCGTCACCCAGGAGGCCAGCCCGGGAGAGGCTGCAGCCGCCATCACCCTCCACCAGGAGGCCGATGAAGGAGAGATTAGAAGCGCCATCATCTTCTACTGCCAGGAGACCAGTGAGAGAGAGACTGCAATGGACGGAAAGAAGACTTCAGCCGCCATCACCTCAATCTAGGGCAAGACAAATGGAGCCTCCTCAAGATAACATTCAACCCTCGGTGTCTAGAGACAAAGGTAAAGCTGTTGTTACCGAGTCTGATGATAAAGGAAGTAAGGTTAAATCTGCAGGACAGAAGTTCATCGAGAGGCTAGACAAAATGGACATGACTCCTTCAAACATGGCTATGGCTAGTGTGCTCATGAAATACATGGCATATTTGGCAGCCCATGAAGCTGGTGAACTTGGAAGTGAGCCACATAGTTTCGAAGGATTTACGGCTTACTGCAAGGCTGTGGAAACCCAGAAGAAATCACAAACACAAGTTGAAACAAAATCAACTAGTGAAGCACTTCAGGCGACCAATGAGGCACCACATGTGAATTTTGGTGCTATTACACCTACAGAAGTAGAGGCTGTTGTGGAGGCCAATCTCGACAAGCCTAAAGTTGGGATTGGCGCCCTAGGCATCATGACTGATGAATGTGGCACCACGGAGGATATGAATATTGATGAAGAATATGGAGATAGATATGGCGATATAAACCTCACTATGGACGAAGGGTATGAAGACGATGTGTGGGGTAATGTGAACCTCAATATTGATGAGGAGTACCATGTTGAATTAGACGGCATGGATCTTGAAGACGAGGCTTTCTGGAAAAAATTGGACAAAGAGCTGAAAGAAGCAGATGATAGGAAAGAAAAAGGGCCGAATGACCCATCCGTGCCTATGCGGGTCATTGGATTGGCGGCTGAGGAAGAGAGAAGTGATACCGAATCTGAGATATGGGATGAGGAAGAGCCATCGTTCGCGAGGCTCATTGAAGAAATGGATGAAATGATAGCGGAATTATCCCATCCAACTAGGGATGCACCTCCCACGCCAGAACTTGGCGGCCAAAGTGAGGTTTCAGATTTGGCTATGGCACAGTTTGCCAAACCTGAGGTTGCCCAGACGAGGCAACTGAAGCCCTTGTATGTCAAGGCTCACATTGATGGGCGTCCTGTGAGCAGGGTATTTGTTGATAATGGGGCGGCAGCCAATGTGATGCCGATGTCAACTCTAAGGAAGATTGGGAAGAGTGAAAAAGACCTGATCCCCACGAGGGTTAGAATGTGCAGCTTCGTAGGGGAAGCAACCCAACCTGCCGGATTCATAACGGCGGACGTCACTATTGGGTCCAAGACCATCAAGGTCGCCTTCTTTGTGGTGAAATCTAAGACGTGTTACTCGGCATTGCTTGGGCGCGACTGGATTCACATGGCGCAGTGTGTGCCATCTACCCTCCACCAGCAGTTGTTAATTTGGGATGGTGACCAGGTAGAATTGGTGGAGGCGGATCCTCAACCCTTTGCAGGACCGGATGCCAACAATGACGAGGCGATCTTCTACCTTGAAGACATCCAACCTGCATCAGCTTTAATTGGTATGGACATGGATCTGGAATCCATTGACTTCACAACAAGCGGCTTCAAGTTACATCCTCCTGCGGATAGCCGACATGAAGCATCAAGCTCTTCATGATGAGCAGCTATGACATTTATAAGGACTTGTTGCAGCGGCTCGCCAACACTGAAATAATGATGGGTGCCGAAATCAAGTCCAAAAACCCAACTGACATTCGGCCATCTGAATGGCCATCTCATGTGAAGCGGACGTTGCCTAGTCCGGAGGCCAAGGAACCGCTTGTGGACATCAACCTCGGGACAGATGTGGAGCCAAAGCTGACCAAGATAAGCGCATCATTGCCTAAGGAGGAGCGGCACCAGCTAGTGGAGCTGATTCATAAATATAAGGATTGCTTTGCATGGCAGTACACAGACATGCCAGGGTTATCAAGGGAGCTAGTGGAACACAGGTTACCAACTCATCCAGAGTTCAGACCTCATAAGCAGCCGCCAAGACGGTTCGATCCAGACACCATCCCAAAAATAAAGGCCGAGATTGAGAAGCTTCTTAAAGCAGGTTACATTAGAACTTGTCGTTATGTAGAATGGCTTGCAAACATTGTACCTGTTGTAAAGAAGAATGGTCAATTGAGAGTCTGTATAGATTTTAGGAACTTAAACCTGGCAACGCCCAAGGATGAGTATGTAATGCCTATGGCCGATATGCTTGTTGATGCGGCCGCCGGCCACAAGTTTTTATCTTTAATGGATGGTTATTCTGGATACAACCAAATCTTCATTTCTGAAAATGATGTACATAAAACGGCTTTTCGTTGCCCAGGGCCAGTCGGCATTTTTGAATGGGTAGTCATGCCCTTTGGATTGAAAAATGCTGGGGCAACATACCAAAGGGCCATGAACATGATTTTTCATGATTTAATCGGTCATACACTTGAAGTGTACATTGATGACATAGTTGTAAAATCATGTGAATTTGGCCAACACCTGACTCACCTCGAAGATGCCTTCATCCGAATGAGGCAGCATGGATTGAAAATTAATCCAGCTAAGTGTGCCTTTGGAGTGGCGGCAGGAAACTTCTTAGGTTTCCTGGTACATGAGAGGGGCATTGAGGTAGACCAAAATAAAGCTAAAGCCATCTTGGAGGCTCGTGCACCAACCAATCTCAAAGAACTGCAATCATTGATGGGTAAAATCAATTTCTTAAGGAGATTCATTGCCAATGCTGCAGGCAAGATGAAAGCGTTCACTACCTTACTTAAAGGAAGAAAGAACGAGAGGTTTGTATGGACGACTGAGCATCAAGCAGCATTTGAAGAAATTAAAAGAGCATTGGTTAATCCTCCAGTATTAGTGCCGCCAAGACTTGGAGTACCTCTGAAACTGTATGTATCGGCCGCCGAGGAGTCTATCGGGTGCTTGCTTGCACAGGATGATGAAGGAGGCAAGGAGAGGGCTATCTATTACCTTAGCAAGACTTTACAAGGGCCAGAAATAAGATACACCGCATTAGAAAAGTTGTGCTACGCCCTAGTATACTCCTGCAGCAAGTTGGAACACTACATGCTCCCAAGAACAGTCCATGTAGTAGCTCCCTTTGACTTGGTAAAGACACTTTTGCACAAGCCAGCATTGAAAGGAAGACAAGCTAAGTGGGCTATGAAGATCAGTCCATTTACCCTTGTACACGTCCCCCAAAAGGCAGTCAAGGGACAAGCTTTAGCGGACTTCTTAGCTCAACACCCTTCGTTGGTTTTGCCAGAGGATCCCAAAGAAGCGTCCTTTTTGGGTTTCGAACCTTGGGAACTAACCTTTGATGGATCTTGCGCAAGCAGCGGCTCGGGGGCCGACATTACAATCACTAGTCCTCTTGGGGAACATTGGAAGCTTGCTCGGGAATTGGAACCTGGCACCACCAACAATCAAGCGGAATACGAAGCTTTGATATTTGGCCTCGAAACTGCATTGCTGAAGGGTGCAAAATCCATTACAATTTTTGGAGACTCCCAAGTCATCCTGAAGCAGTTGACAGGAGAATATGAGTGCAAGAGTCCCAGATTGATTAAGTGTTACGAGACATCACTAGAGCTATTGGGCAAATTTTCGGACGTTACCATCACACATGTACCTAGAAGCCGAAATCAAGAGGCCAACGAGGCTGCTCAACTTGCTTCAGGCTGGCAGTCTTGTCGCCCTAGGGGGGCACCACACATTGCAGCCATCACAAGTGATGAGGACCAACAAGAGAGTGGTGATTGGAGGACTGAGATCATACAGTACCTCGAGAACCCGTCATCTGGAGGAGATAACTCGCTTAAGGTAAGAGCTTTGCGATACGTGCTGATCAATGGTGAACTATTCCGAAGGGCGATAGATGGACTGTTGCTCAAGTGTATAGGCCCCGAGGACGCTAAGTTGGTAATGGGAGAAGTCCATGAGGGGATATGCGGCTCTCATCGGGCAGGGCCAAGCATGAGGTGGAGCATCCACCGTTATGGGTACTTCTGGCCAACCATCATGGAGGACTGTATCACGTATGCTCGCGGGTGTGAGGCTTGCCAAAAGCACGGCCCAATTCAAAGGGTACCGGCGGAAGAATTACACACAGTCATTAAGCCTTGGCCATTCCGTGGCTGGGGGATGGACATTATTGGGAAGATTCATCCGCCATCATCTAAGAATCATTCATTTATACTTGTGGCCACTGATTACTTTACTAAATGGGTGGAAGCATGGCCGATGAAGAAAATCGATCAGGGCGATGTAATTAGATTTGTGACTGAGTTGATACATCGGTTTGGAATCCCTCAAACAATTACTGCCGATCAAGGTACGGTGTTCACTGGTGAAAAGTTTATAGCTTTCGCCAAACAGTTTGGTATCCGCATCTATCACTCTACTCCATACTATCCTCAAGCAAACGGTCAGGCTGAAGCCACCAACAAGATCCTAATAAGTATGATAAAAAAGGCGGTAGGCGAAAAACCTAGAAAATGGCATGAGACCTTATCAGAGGTCCTATGGGCTTATAGAAACTCTAAGTCCACAGCTACAGGGTTCACGCCGTACTACTTGACATATGGTCATGACGCTGTTTTACCATTGGAAATAACAGTCCTTCTCTAAGGGTGGCTCAGCAGCATCACTTAGACTTATCTAAGTATGAAGAAGCCATGTTGCAGGAGTTAGAGACAGCTGATGGTGACAAGCTCATGGCCTTAGAAAACATCCGTCGTCAAAAAACTAAAATGGCAAAGCACTATGATAAGAAAGTTCGAAACAAGACCTTCAGCGAAGGGGATTTAGTGTGGAAAGTGATCCTACCGTTAGGTGTGCATGCTAATGAAACGGGGAAGTGGTCCCCAAATTGGGAAGGACCATTCATTGTAACTCAAAGACTACTCAATGGTGCATACAAGTTGATGGACATCGATGGTCAAGAACACAAACAGAATATAAATGCAAAATATCTCAAAATGTTCTATCCATCAGTCTGGGAGTCAGAATAAGCAGCATAAGCGCATCATGAGTGGCCAGTCACATAGTTGGCCAGAGAAGTAGCAAAAACAGCAAACATGAGTAATGAAGTGCTCATCACAAGGTCGATGAGCTGACACTAAATAGAGTACTGAATAAAAATCACAAAAACAAAAGCAGTGCTAACTACTCGGGGAAGGAGGCGTCTCATCACCTAGTAGGCGGCGACGCATGACGGCCCACTGATCACGGGCACGCCCAAAGGTGTCTGTAAGGCAACGAAGTGCTGCAGCAGAAGCTCGGGCACGAGCTGATAGAAGAGGTCGACGGACTCTCGATAACTCAACTGATAAGTCACGATCATCTGCAGCTAAACGATCACGATCAGCGCGCAAAGCGGTAACTCGATCAGACAACTTGAGCAGCTCAGCCTCAAGTATAACAAGCTCAACGGTAGCTCCATCTGCGATGCAGCTCTGCTCTCTGATAATACGCTCCGCCTCCGCAATAACTTCTCTCTGTTTCTCTATCTCGCGCTTGGCCTGGGCAACAGTACTCTCTAACTGTGACTGTCTACTCTCCTCACTCCTAAGGACCATAGAAGCCTGATCGTGCTGGGGAAGTACAACCTCTAGCTGAGAACGAATCTCGCGGTGCCGCGCCTCGAGATCATCAATAAATGTCAAGTCCTGAGCAGACTGATCTGCTGTACTGCTATAGAGAGGATAAGCGAGGGACAAATCAGAAATGAGCTCCGAAAAATCCAAAAAGCCGGCGTCCTCAATGAAGGCAGGGACTGAGCTAACATCACCAAGGATGTCATAGAGTCCTGAGACCACCTCGGCTCATAGTGGACCGGTCTGGGTGGAAAAGAGACGGTCAAACACCTCACATGATGGGGCTATGGCAGCACGAGTGCCCGAGTCTGGAAGAGAGGCCACAAGGCCTGGAGGAGGGTCCTTAGGTACCTGGAGGCAAACTATGTTAGAATACTACCAAAGTTTTATTACGACAAGAGATGAAAAGAAGTATACCTGAGGAGGTGGTGCAGTCAAATCAGCTGAGAGAGCTGAAATGTCAGTCACAGAGTGGTCTGTCTGAGTAGGCGGTATAGTCAAATCGACTGAAGCATCAGCACCCGCCTGATCCATAGGAGTCTAGAGGAAAGCAACGCTTAGAACGTATCCTGAAGGATAAGAGCAAGAGAAAACAACTAAAGGGATACCTGAGATGTCGCCAAAGGATCAGCAGTGCCAATCAGGGAGGCGCAATCTGCCGCCTGAGTGGTGAGAGAAGAGCCTATCCGGTCTCCAGGGGTCTAGAGGGTAGATGTTCTCAGAATCATTTTGCATAATAGTAAGAGCAAAAGAAAATGAGGACGTAGTTAAAAGTGTACCTGAGAAGTCAACTCGGGAGTAACGGAGCCAACCTTAGAGACATGGTCGCCAGCATGAGAAGAGGATGGATCCTAAGCAGGAAGGAAAGATGTTGAGGCTTAGCTAAAACAAGAATTGAACAAAGAGTCCAAAGTGGCGAAAGGTACCTGATCAGTGGAAGCATGGTGAGTAGCATCCGTCACTATGGCCTTGGTCTCGTACTTGGGATCATCCCCGTGGAGGATGATATAGTCAGCGCGAGCCAACATATCATCATATGACTCACTCCTAGCAATGACACTGCTCATATGCTGATCAACGATAGTCGTCGCCTCGTGAAGGTCCGCCATATAGTTGTCATCCCCGGCGACACTATCCTCAGCGTGATCCGCCACCATAGGATCACCATCATCATCTACAGGATCCTCATCGCCATCACCTGAACTCGACTCCTCCTCACTAGAACCAGAAGTCTCATCCTCATCAGAATGAGCAGTGTAATCCTCATCAGTAGACTCCCCAGAGCTCGCAGGCTCCTCCTCAGGCTGGTCATCTGAGGCATCGCCCTCATCATCCTCATTGTCATGGTCAGCAGCTGAAGAAAAGAGAAATATTAAAAGACCAAGAGACAGTGTATGAGAGACATGTTAACAAATGAGACATACCTCTTCGGCGTTTGCGAGATGAGGAAGCCGCAACAGCTTTTGACTTCGGGGTGCGACTAGAAACAAGAGTAGCTGCCGACTGAACAGCGGCACTATGAACGCTAGGCTGCTTAACTCGCCGCACGTCCCCAAAACGAGCCGTAATCTGCGCATAGGATGGCAAGATGGAGGTGATGTAGGGCGTCCACCATGCCATAAAGCCAGCAGCAAGCGTCCCCGTCGGAGTGAATGGAAGATAGCTAGATAACGTCAGACGGGACGAGAAATCAACTACTGCCCGGATGTCAGCGACCGTCATCCTCTTACTCCTAAAAGATACCGGCCACTTCACACTGCGAGGAAGTCCGAGGTGGCAACCGAACTGACGAGCGAGCAAATGAGGGCAGTACGGCTCAGCCACGATCGGATTATACTGATCCTTCCTCTTTAGCCCACTCAGAAGCATATGAGGCTTCATACTCACATTCCAGGTGGATTCTCCATGTAGACCTCGTGGCTGATCAGGCTTGCACACAAGCTGGGACAGCAACCATCCTATAGAGGCATACACGTATAAGTCCTGATAAGAGGGCCTGTGGTGCAGAAAAAATCGAATAATATCCAGACTGTCCCGCTGCAAAAGACCATCCCTGCCAATCCTCACCGAAGCAGCAGCTAGTATCAAGCCTAACGGGTCACCATCAGCAACATCCTACGGACCAGGACGAGGCACGCCAGTAAAAAGCCGAGGAAAGTACAGCTGGATCCAGAGCTGCAGAAACCATAACGGCCCACATGCCGAATTAGTGGGATCTCGCCCACTAGCCAGCATACCAGAGATCTTGGCCATACCACTGAATAGGGTGCCAAGAAAATAAGAACCAGTGGCCGGAGAAGGATCACTCATAATAGCCTGTACTAGAGGAAGAGCGGAACGCAAGACGGTCCGAGCCCTCGAACAGATAATAAACCGGCTAAAGCACAGCAACAGAAAGGCCACATGCTCATCCAAGGTGCAAGGAGAACTCTCGGACGTCATATTATTATCAATGAATGCCACGTACTGCTTAGTCTCTTTGCCCGAAGGACAAATAGAGTCACCAAGAGCTCGATCATCAGAAGCCGACTGTGTCAACTCTGAACCATCCACTCGGAGTCCGATGATCATGATCACATCAAGAAGCGTGGGACCCACGAAACCACAAGGAAACTGAAAGGCGTTAACACTGGAGTTCCAGAAGCCCAAGATATAATAGATGAGACGGTGATCTATCACTACTGGCCTAGTAGAAAGAATAATGGCATCCTCAATACCCCAATTACGCCAATCAGCTGTGCGTCCTCCCCTCTGCATCCGGCGAACCCATGAAACATACTTTTCCAAAATACTCTGATCCTCATTCTCTTCGATTCGGGAAGCCTTAGCCTTCTTAGATCTAGGAGCAGTGGTACCAGACTGATGAGACCGGATAGACCTCGTCTGCGAAACAAAGGCTCCAGTAAATGCAGCCTGAGTGATCGG
>JAOANR010000001.1:32390950-32417717 GCA_030278955.1 Hygrophila difformis | reverse complement strand
GACCGGGGTTCCTCGACCGGGACTGCTTCTCTTCATCTGATCTTGCTGTGTCGCGGAACCCTCCTTTGTCGCAGAACCATGCATCGCGACAAGGGGGCTTCCGCGACAAAGGTGTTCCTGGACACACTGAATTGGGCCATATGGGCCGAAATTGTTCTTTTTGTGGGCTTTTTCTCTTTTCCCATCTTTTTCATTCTTTTTTCTTTTCTTTTCTTTTTCTCATGTTTTTTGGATTTTTCTAGCATAAATGTGTAATAAAATTACACATTTATGCATTCTTCATACCAGCTTATTATTTTTACAATTATGCATAAATCAGTCCAATTCAACTGCTTTCTTATTTAATATAAGACCGGAATGCGATCAAATGCCAATTTCAGACACGCAAATGGATTGAAAATAATGGTCATTTATGGCCATTATCAGATGACTTAACAATCGGGTTGATATTTTTAAGGACGACATGGTTATGCATGGTAACACTGTTTAATCTGAAACCATGAGACACCTTGAACTCAAATTACAAGAGGAATCCAATAAGCATACACCTCAGACGACTCCACCCACGATATCGGGTAGCCCTCGAAGTCACCAAAGTGGCTCCCGGGGCGTTCAGGATCGTGAAATGGAAGAAGCAGAGGCTGAAATCGAGGCAAGGCAACGGGAAGAGAAGAACAGTGTCTTTGACCGACGACAAGGACCCGGGTGTGTAGCCAGAAACAACCCCGTTCGCAATCAGCGGCCGAATCCTCCACCTCCGAGAATCCGTGTTCAACCCCAACCTGTCAAGCGTAATCACGATGATTCTGATTCAGATCCAGAAGTAGAAGTGTTCGAAAGGAACCCCCGCAGACAAAATCGCCATGATGAGCCCGACCATGACTTGAAGGGGAACAAGTTTGACATTCCCCCATTCAAGGGTACATCCAACTCGGATGAATTTCTTGAATGGAAGCAATCTATGGAGCTTATTTTCAACTGCCATAACTACGCGGATATCGAAAAGGTCAACTTAGCCATCTGTTCGTTCAAAGAGTACGCGTTGGTACGGTGGCAGAAGGTGACCCATGAGATTCTGCAGAATCGCTATGATACCATTCAAACTTGGGCTTCATTAATGCGGGTAACGGATAACCGATTTGTGTCAACTCACTACCGCCAAGACTTGTATGGCAAGCTCGCGTTTCATGTTCAAGGAAACAAGCCGGTAGAAGAGTACTTCAAGGAAATGGAAATTCTGTTGATGAAAGCCGAAGTTGAAGAAGATGAAGCCATCACCAAGTTTAGATTTTTCAGAGGACTCCGAATTGAGATCCGAAAGGAAGCCAAGTTGCGGCCCTCTAAGACACTATCAAAATTAGTGGAGTTGGCAATTAAGCTCGAATTTAAAAAGGCCACGAGTGCAGAAAGTTCAATACCGACAGGATTCCGGATCCAGTTCTCATAAGCCTTGGAATCAAAGAACTTTTGTTCCCAAGGATGATAAACTATAGCCGAGAGGTTTCGAAATGGCTAAGGAGTTTAATGCTTACCGTCCGGACGGCCCTAAACCCGTAGTCATCGAGAGACCCAAATTTGAGAAGGATCGGAAGAAGGAGGTCACGTGGTTTAAGTGTGGATGAAAGGACAGTACTCACCTGAGTGCCCTTTCACCAAAAGAGTTGCATTGTTAGAGATGGATCTTGGAGAATCATAGACTCTGATGATGAAAATGATCGGGCTGGGAGAGAAGTGGCCGAGGAATCTAATGACGATGACGAGTACTACGCAACCGAGGAAACAGTTGAAGAGGATCGCAAATTGACCAATTTGGTGGCCATGCGAACTCTTAGTGCTGAAAGGTTAGAAGAAAAACCTCGTTCTTACAAGCAAAGGAGAATTTACTTTACTGTCATTGCGATTTAAACGGCAATGTTGCTTCAATTATTATTGATAATGGGAGTTGCACTAATGCTGTCAGTGCTTATGTTGTACGCAGGTTAAGCATCCCCGCTCAAGAGCATTCGAAGCCCTACCACCTTCATTGGATGAATGACAATAGCGATCTAAAAGTCAACCGACGTGCTAAGATTCCTATCAAAATTGGATCCTATTCTGAAAACGTTATGTGTGATGTTATTCTAATGACTACATGCCATATTTTGTTAGGTCGACCATGGTTGTATGATCGTGATGTTAAGTATAGGGGGATGTTAAGTATAGGGGTCGTGTCAATACTGTATCTTTTATTTACAAGCAGAAGAAAATAAATGTCAGGCCATTGTCAGTAAAGATGCTTCGAGTGGACCAAGAGGTTCTCCGTGCGAATATGAAGAAAGATGAGGAGGAACGGAAAGTCAAGAATAGAGGGAAAACTATTTGCATAGAAGGAACATCTTCCAATCCTTGCCTCCTGTCCACCCGAATCGAATTCGAGCGAGTTGTCCGCGAACTTGACACAACAGGTTACTGTCTCCTTGCTTTTGCAAAAACTATTGATGATATATTTAGAACTTGCACTGCTGCACCTGATATTCCTGTTAATTTTTCCAGGATGTTGGATGAAAGTTCTGATATCTTCCTGGATGAAGTCCCCGCTGGTCTTCCACCTTTGCGCGGAATCGAGCATTAAATTGATTTCGTTCCGGGAGCCTCAATTCCTAATCGGCCAGCTTACCGAATAAATCCGGAAGAGACTAAAGAAGTTCAGAGACAAGTTCAAGAGTTGACGGATAAGGGATGGGTCCGAGAAAGCCTCTTGCCGTGTGTTGTGCCAGTTTTATTGTTTCCCAAGAAAGACGGGATATGGCGCATGTGTGTTGATTGTCGAGCAGTGAACGCGATTATCATTAAGTACCGGCACCCGATTACTCGTTTGGACGACATGCTTGACGAGCTGGGTCACGCCAGCATCCTCTCAAAAATTGACATGCGAAGTGGTTATCACCAAATCTGGATGCAACCGGGAGATGAATGGAAGACGGCGTTCAAGACCAAATTCGGATTATATAAATGGCTTGTTATGCCATTTGGACTGACGAACGCGCCTTCAACATTCATGCGGCTTATGAATGAAACCCTTCGCCAATTTATTAATAAATTTGTCCTTGTATATTTTGATGACATTATAGTGTATAGTTCTACCGAGTCTGATCACCTTTCCCATGTCCGAAAATTACGAAACAGGTTGCGTAAAGTTCAGCTCTATGCTAACAAGGAGAAATGCAGTTTTCATGCGACTGAACTCTCGTTCCTCGGCTACAATTTTGGACGTGGTGGTCTTAAGATCGATGAAGCAAAAATAAAGGCGATCTCTGAATGGAAGCCACCCATGAACGTGCATGAAGTTAGGCAATTCTTGGGTCTGTGTGGTTTCTTCAGGAGATTTGTCCCGAATTTTAGCTTGATTGCGGCACCCCTAACTTCATTGCTGAAAAAGGGACTTGTCTTTAAGTGGGGCCGTCTGATTAAAAGAGTTTTGACGAATTGAAGTCCAAACTGACTCATGTGCCGGTTCTAGCCCTACCAATTTTGACACTCCATTCAAAGTGGAATGCGATGCATCGGTACGGGCATGGGTGCAGTTTTATTACAGAATGGGAAGCCAGTGGCATACCACAGTGAAAAGTTCTCTGGCGCTCAGTTGAACTATTCTACATACGACAAGGAACTCTACGCTTTGGTTCAAGCATTAAAGATGTGGCAACACTATCTCCGGGGTAGTGAGTTCATCATCCATAGGACCACGAAACCCTCAAGCATATTCTGTAACAACCCTACCCCGGGCTGGGCCTGCAGACCATGCACCCCAACCCCTCCCAGCACCCCATGGAAATCCCACCTCCAACAACCCACCATGGGGTGCTTGGCTAGATGTCTGGATGCACGCATGGGGATGGGATGGGGTGCATGGTCTGCAGGCCCAGCCCGGGATAGGGTTGTTACATATTCTGAACCAAGGACAACTGGGGAAAAGACATGCACGTTGGAGCGGGTTTATTGAAACTTTCCTTTATGTACTTAAATACAAAAAGGGAAAGGAAAATATAGTTGCGGATGCCTTATCCTGCAGGAGCGTCTTGGCACCATTACCATGACACATCTGATCGGCTTTGAACATATCAAGGATCAATATGCCACTAATCCAGACTTTCAGGATTTCTGGGCAGAAATCGAAAGGCACGGGTTCAAGGAGTATTCAAGACTAGATGGATTTCTATATTATGAGAACCGACTGTGCATTCCCAAGGGATCAGTTAGGGAGCTTTTAATCAAGGAGGTTCACAACGGAGACCTTATGGGACATTTCGGGAGGACTGCAACTTTCGGTATTCTGAGTGAACACAGCTGGGAATGAGGAAAGAAGTGGATGACTTGATCTCCAAATGCATCGGCTGTTTGAAGGCGAAATCCACTTCCAATCCACGTGGTTTATATATGCCTCTACCAATTCCCGAGGGATCATCGATTGATCTTTCTATGGAGTTCATGCTGGGACTACCACGGACTGCACGGAACAAAGGTTCTATTTTCGTCGTGGTAGACAGATTCAGCAAGATGGCTCATTTCATTCCCTGCACGAAGACCAACGATGCTCACCACATTGTTAAATTATTTTTCAAGAAAGTGGTGCATCTCCATGGAATCCCTAAAACAATTTTGTCGGACCGAGACACGAAATTTGTCAGTTACTTCTAGAAATCTCTATGGCATGAGATTGGTACTAAGTCATGTTCTCCACAGCTTATCACCCCAAACAGACGGGCAAACTGAAGCTGTTAACAGAGTCTTGGGTAATTTGCTTCGAATTATAACTAATTCTAGTTGTAAGAGCTGGGACGAGTGTCTACTCTATATTGAATTTGCTTACAATAGATACGTCCATAGTGCCACTAACATGTCTCCATTTGAAATTGTCTATGGTTTCAACCCTCTGACCCCTATTGATCTACTGCCATTGCCACGCAATGAGCATTTCAATGTTAATGGCAGAGACGTGGCCCGAGCTATCCAACAACTTCACAAGGATGTTCAAGAGAGCCTCAAGAAGGCTGCTGAAACTTATGCCAAGTATGCCAACCGAGGACGCAAAAAGCTGCTTTTAAAGCCCGGGGATAGCGTTTGGCTCCACATGCGGAAGGAGAGATTTCCCATGAAGAGACGTGACAAACTTTCCCTACGGGGGGGGGACGGTCCATTATGAGTTTTGGAAAAGTTTAATGACAATGATTACAGGTTAGAGTTGCCCCCTGAATATGGAATTAATGCAACCTTTAATGTTGCAGATCTCAACCTCTATGAGGAGGACAGTGAAGAGCTTGATCGGTTGATGGCTCAACCTTCTCAAGCGGGAGGGGATGGCGTGGAAGCGAAATCTACAACGCTAATTATCCCAGAGGGACCATGCTCCAGGAGCTAGACCAAGAAGTTTACTGACCGGATTGCAAGCCTTCTCAAGTCTGAGAAATTCCAAGATGAAATCAACAAAGAAGAAGGCCACAATCCAAAAGCATTGGTCATGATCCAGCTCGATGAAACTGGAGGGAATCCAACTGTGGATTCCCCAATTATGAAGTAGAAAGCCATCTTCGTCGTCGGAGATTCGCCGAAAAATGACCGGAGAAGCCGCTGGAGCACCGGAACATCGCCGAAATGTCAAACGGAGCTCGCCGAAAAATTGACCGAAAGTTGGTTGGAGGTCGGCCGGAACCACCGAGGGTCACCAGACAAATTTTGATCGAAGTCGGAAGATGGTCGGATAATATTTGCTTATTTTAGTATTGTTAGATAGGCATGTAATAAGTAAGACAAGTTTGGTGGGGCCCGCACAAGACTTGAGGAATTTGGGTTTACGATGTGATCCTCCAGTTACGACGTGATCCTCTAGCGTCGTAAGCCTTACGATGTGATCCTCTAGCATCGTAACAGTCCCCTTTTTGCATTTTTACTCATTTTTCATGTATTTTCTTATTCCAGAATTGCCCTTTTGTTATGAGGTCTATATATATGACTTCCCAAACACTTGTTACTCATCTTTGCTCGAATGAATATTAATTTCCTCTCTTCAAAGATCATTTGTGAGTTCATAAACACTCTCACACACTCTTTGTATGTTTGCTTGGAAACATTCATCAACTTGGCTTGAAGCTACCATGGTTGATCATCAAACCAAGGTTTGAGTGGAAGGATTGGGATGAGGTCAATGTTTTGAACACAATGGTTGCTTCCCCCGATGATTCTTGTTGCGGTTTTGCTTCCCTATCCTTTATTAGTCTTCCCTTAATCTTTCTTTTTCTTTGTTAATACATTTTAACAAGCTAGTAACCAAGGGATCCATGAAATATAACATAAAACATATCCAAGTGAGATCTTGTTAGATTCGTCTAATCACGTAGTTTTAGAATATTAAATTTTTATAATTTTTACTTATCTACAATTTGAGTTATAAACATTTAAAAATGTATTTTGGACTGCGTGAAATGCAGAAGTTGAGCATTTATATGAGAACAAAGGAAGTATTAATTAAAAGTTATCAATAATTATAAAAAAATTAACTTATCGGATAATTTTTATAGATTATCAATTTTTTTTTATAAAAACTTATAAAATTATCCAATAATTTTTATCTGATTAAATTCGTGGTGTCAAAAACTAAATTATAATTAAGTATTGTTACAACCTTTTATCCCTTCGTTTGTATTTTCTTATGGTGTCAGTTGCACCAGCTGTCATTTCATTGCACTAGACGCATCCGGATGACCACAATCGTACGCATGCCTCATGTTCATCGTACCAATTGAGTTAGGCTCGTTTAAACTCTCATACTTATTGTTTAATTTTCCATGCAACTCGTTTAATTGGTCCCTAATGTGTGTGATTAGCATGTAATCACCCAGGACATATAAATAGGCCTCTCTCATCCTTGTACGCAATTTTTGGCTGATTAATGATATTGTCTATCTTCTTCGAAAGGTCACTTGAGTGTAATTGTGCTCAAAACCTTGGTTTTCAATCATTCTGGATACTACATAAATATTGCTTCAAGGCTCTTCTATTGTTGGACCACTTTCCTTTTTCTATTGCGACTATTATTAGGTTCCCAGCAGTTTTTTCTAATAGGATTTTAACTAGAAAGATATATATATATATATATATATATATATATATTAGAAATCGTTTCTCGCGCGCTACGCCGCGCGTGAGAAATGTGAGAAGGCATATTAGGACTGGAATGTAAGATAACATGGTTAACAAGAAGTTAGGAAAATGGAAACAGATATGATATTGCATTAGAGTGTATGCACAAAGACAAAGTAATACAAAATGGCATAAACCCTGCATCAATATTCAGGAAGTAGTAGGTTTTAGGCTGCAGGTCAATGTCAAAAGGTTAGCCAAAAACTGCCAAAAGGTTAGGCAAAAGCTGTGCATGAGTAGATGTGTTTTTGAAACCACACATTGTCCTACATTCTTAGTTTTTATGCCATTGCAATTGAGCAGAGCTTGCAACGGCTTCTAATCCTCTTTGGGTGGCTTGATTCTAGGGTTCCTGGTGTTTGTCTTAGTTTTCTTGGATGGGCTTCCAGTCAGGGGCGCAGTAGGTTTTTCAGAGAGCATTTGGGGCAGAATATCCTGGCTTGTGAAAGCAGGTAGAAGGTTTTTTGCTGTGCAGGATTCTTCATGGCACTGTGCAGACAGTTTGCGGAGTTCAGGTGTTATGCCAGAGCTTTGGGTTTCTGCCATTTGTAATGGAGGAGGTGTGCCTGGAGGAATCTGTGGTGGAGCTGGAATGTTATGGTATAAATGACACTAATGCTGTTGTACAACTTGTCCCAAATCCCCAACCTTTGCTACAACAACAGACTCGATGTCTGAACCATATCACAGCACCAGTTGAAGAATTAACAGAAAATAATTCACCATATTCAGAAGAAAGATTGCAATTGAAAAACAAGTTTGTCATACCAGAGTTTGTCACCATTTGGAGCAAAGTTGACTCTTCATTTACGATTGAAAAAACAGTTTGTGATACCATAACACTGAAATCACTTTGGTTGCAAGAAGTTGGCATACAAGAGATAGGACCAACAGCCTGTCAACAACAATTCAAACATCTGATAAACAAATGCATCTAATAACCCCACGAAAGCTTCCCCAATTCATTTACAGGGGGCACTGACCTGTAGGAGTCATCCATTTTGCAACAATGCTGCAAGGCTGGTCATTGATGTCTAGTAAAAAAAAAATCAGAAAACAAAATAAATTGTTTTAACACAGCTATAAGCACCTGCATGTGGTTTACATTTTGATCGGGTGGTTTCATATCTAGAGAGGATTGGAGTCGAGGTGAACGCGCCGAACCGGAAGGGATACACAGAGCGAAGAGTCTGAAGACGAAATCCAATTAAAAAAAAAAGAAGATTTCCAAGAAAAATTAATGCAAAGAATAAAAAATGAGCTGATGCACGTATGGTTAGAATTCTATAATGAGGTTAACTTAGCATCCATTGTACAAAAGACCAAGAACCAACAAATGGACCTGTAAGATCTCCATCACTATGACGGAATAGAAGGATGACCATTGTGTAAAATTGAGGCTGTAAGTAAAAGAATCAAAGCAGCATAGTAATAATATTATTAAAACTAAGAAACCAATTAAAAAGAACAGACATGGCTATATATGAGCTGATGAACATTACAGCCCCACTCATCATTGGTTCAAACTGTAGCTATGAGATTTATGAAAATACACACTCAGTCAAAGGAGACCTATTATTATTATTAGACCACTTTGTAATATGTTTATAGTAGTTTTATATCAAGAATTGAAGATATGCAGGATAAAAATACAAGTGTGAGGAAAGGGTAACCCGAATTTAATTTTTCCACTAAAGAACAAAAAAAAAATTGTCCAAATTTACTGGACAAAATAATCAATCCACTAAAGAATAATAATTCAATCCCTCTATGTTCTATTTCCAATTCAAGAAAGAATTAAAAATCTAAACAAAGTACAAGATTAAAAGTCTTCCAAACCTTAGTTTCTTCACCGACAATAGTGGTTGTAGAGAGTATCTGACAGGCACCTCTCTATTTCACGGGCTACGAAAGTTAGAATATCAGGATGACTTCTTGTAGGGTATCATCTGGGTTTTTTTTTTTTTTTTTTTGAGGCCAGTGTCAATGAGGATGCTGACATCTGCTTGTTAATGAAGAAGAAAGTAGGTTATGTGAAACAGGTTACATGAAAGCATAAGGGAATACAGGAAATTGTAAGCATAAATATTTATGCATTTGGGGAAGCTGGTTAACAAAAAGAGTATGAAAAATGATTGCATACTAATAAATGATTTTCTCTCAATACATTCATCAAGAGCGGATATGAAGGATAGGTGCAGGTATTACTTTTCCACACAATGCAAAACGACTGCAAGAACATCAAACGCGAAGATAGTAGGACTGGAAACAGTAAAAGCAAACTCAAGGATACACAGATTGATCTAGTATTTGAGCAAACACCTGAAAGGCACAATTGCCATAAACTTGTGTACCAAACAGGGCCGCACAAAGAAAATAGATTGAAATCCAAAACAGAACGTATTAGGTATTACCAGATTAATACAAGCAATTGCATCGCTTTCATCCCTTTTATGCTCTTGAGAACCCTGAATAACAAAATTGAAGAGATATAGTCTAACACATAACAAAAAACAATACCATATACAAAAGCATCCTGCCTCATTCTAGTAACTATCATTTGTAAATCCTGGGCCACCAGAGCAGATGCTCGCGATTTTTTTTTCCATATGTCAATATTAAAAAAGAACTGTAACAACAATAAATTTTGACCAGCAACAAGGCAGGCAGATAGCTATTTAAGAATATGTTACCAATCTCTGCTACTGGCATACTTAGTTTCGACAATTATGTGTGTCCAACATAACAGCAAGACCAAAGGCTCATACTGCTGGTGCTACCTTCTGCACTCTGCTGGCGGGCACTAGTAGAGGCAGCAGCTAGTGTGGTCTGCAGAAGCAATGCATGAATTCAGGCTCATACTGTTGGAAGGAAACTGTAGTTTTTTTTGTGGAAACAGAGGGTTTAGGTGATTTGAATTTTGTTTTGGCTAAATCACCCTAAACCTTAAACCCCAAACCAAAAAAAAGGAAAAAGGGTTTATCTGAACAGATTTATGTACCTCGTCAGCAGGCACTATACACTGGCGGCGAGGCCTGCGCTGAGGCCGGGCAGAGGTTGTGACGTTTGTTTCCGGGTGTGGCTCGGGCTGTGGTGCATTGGCACGGCGACGAGCACGGGCTGGCAGTGCCGAGCCTGATGCTTCTATGCGTGCATCCTCACGTTGCTGGCATCTACGCACACTTTCGAGGCTCATCGCTTGAGTACACCTGGAATCAACAAAACAGGATCAGTTGCTACCGACGGCATGGGGAAAACAAATAATGAAGAGTAAATGAATACCCAACAGCAAACCACAGTATGTTGGAGCGGATATGAAACAGAAAAAACCAGAGCAATTACGGATGTCTGTTGTTCGACAGCTCACACAAGCAACGGCACAGTTTGAGGATGCATAACAATTTCAGTAAAAGTCAACAAAGAATAGAGGTAGCAACATCACACAATTGCAATTACGGCAACTCAAAAGAACCAGCACTAATCAAAGCAGATTTAAACAAACATTTAAACTCAGGAAATCTCTGTGCAGAAGACCTTATAACAGGCGACGGAACAGTTTTCTTTGTTTAGGCAGACAGGTAATGCACTGGGAGACGAAAAGAGAAAAAGCATAAATTGTATATGATCAGAGGCCAGTAGTCTTTGGTAATACTTGAGAGCCTCATGCAAAAATCTAAAAGGAAATGGTAGTGAGTTTTTGGAATAACAGAAATTGTATGCCAGGCAATTAATGATCAGGCATATGTAATCTCTCTTTCGTTAATATAATACAAGCATCATATAATAATTATTCAAATAACAAAAATTTTATTATTTCAAGCAAGCATTGGTTTGGTTAAAAAAACAAAGTAGGAAAAATAAAAATTTCCAATTCCGAGAGAGAAGGAAATACTGGCACCATGTATATTCATATTTCATTATCACACAGGCCACTCAAATCTACAAAGCGAAGCAGGAGAGGGAAAAATTTGAAACACAGATTAAAACTTTGCTAGAGGAAAAACACACAACACCTATGCAGTAAAGAAACTGGTAGGTACAAAAAGAGACCCACAACTACCTTTTTAGAACTATGGAGAAAATGATTCTGACTACTGGCAGGCAAATGCAAATTCCAATTCCAATTTATACTGTAGGACAAATTAGATACCAACAGCAGCAGTTATCTGAACAAGATTGAAGATACGGGTGCGGAAATTGGAATAAAACAATAACACATGGAAAGAGAGAAAATCAACCTCAATCAACCTGTTCGGCCTGCTGTCGGAGAATGTATGGAGATATGCCTCGATGCTGCACAGAGTTGTTACATAATGAGGGATGGGCCATTTTCAAATTTTATAAATAGAAATCATCAGTTTGCTGCAACCAATTTCGAAGCACACAATCAAAGCTGGAAGCACACAAACCAACCTAGCAGGTACGAAACCCAAAGGAAATCAAAGCAAAAAGGAAAAAGCACACAATAGAAAGCTTCAGTGAACTGAAACACAATATTGCTATTAAAACCTTACACCCCACGAAAACTGAAGCATCAGAACTTCAAATGTACATGACGAAAACAAACCCAGCTATTAAATAAAAACGCGGTTTCATCCCTCCTCCAAAACTGAAATAATCAGAAAGGGCTTACATCGAATTTGGCCTCAAGGATTCAACCAAGCAATAATGCCCTGGAGAGGAAGATGGCGGAGGCGCCGGTGCACAGGAGCTTATGGCCGCACGAAGGGCAGGTGGGTTGCAGGAGGCCACGCACAGCAGTAACGGGCGCTGAAGGAGCGGGGAGGTGGGGACCCGGCAGCGCGGGAGGTAGTGACCCGGCGGCGCGACCCACGCAGCGGCGACCGAAGGGAACTGAAGGGCCGATGGCGGAGCTGGACCGGAAGCGCGCGGAATCACGGGGACCTAGTGGCCGGCAGCAGGGGGCGAAGGGCGAGCGCACGATTGAACGACGGAGTATTCGTGCGGAATTAATTTAGGGCAGGTCGGACCTTACCTTCGAAAGCGGCAGCAGCATAAAATATGTGAAGATACGTGGGAGCTGTCCAAAATAAATGAGTAGTTTGGGGCAAGGGCAAAACAGGTAACTCAACCCTACATTTACTATTGCTGGGAACAGTACCCAACGCCTTGCATATATATATATATTAGATATATATATACATTTGGTAAACAAGCCTGAGAAGACCGGCAAAGAAAAAGGAAAAAAAAAGTTCAAAAAACAAAGCAAAACAAAACTTAAGCCGAACCTTCGCATCAGGACCCTCCCTTTACAAAACTGCATTCCATAAGCATCTTGAGCCAGAGCAGTCAAAATCATCAGGAGGAAACACCAAGGTGGTATGGAATGCCTCCTCCTTGGCTCGTTTCCTCTCTAATTGATCCACAACTTGGTTACCTTCTCTGAAAATGTGCTTCACTAGACCACCCAGTGCCCGTAGCTTAACCCGAATCTCCCAAACAAGCGGCCAAAGCATGTGAGTTCGAGCAACATCTCTAATCACCATCCTAACAGCTTCAAGTGAATCGGAGTAGATTTGAACATCCCTAACCCCCTTAGCCTGTACAATTTTTAGCTCCTCAAGTAGCACCATCAATTCCACCTTCAATATATTGCACACACCAAGCTGCCCCCACAAGCTCCCATGAATGATCCATCCGCCCCACGAAGCACCGGCTCCTAAGCAAGCACACAGTCATTAGAATGCAACATCGCCCCCAGTCGTTGTGTCATCTTTCCAAGTAATAAAGGTCACAGGCCGAGGCCACCCACGTCCTCACTGACACTGCAGTGAGCTCCTGATGCAATGATCCCACTTGCATCATCCCATCGTTGCTTGCAGCTGCTCCCATCACGAACCTCTACCAATAATCACGTTGGTTTCTTTCACACCATATAACCTATAAAACTGCAAGCACAATGCAACCTTTTTTTTGTTAATAATCCACTTCAGCCACCAACCCAAGCATCTCAAGAACTTCAAGTAGGCCCATTTTTGCCCATAGCACATGCACCCAAAGGCACCAAAACAATGCATGTGTGCAATCCTCATAAGCCCCTCCACACACAAGGCAAAGAGGAGATGTCGCCAGCTTGGGCTCAAATCGAAGGTCATTGAGTGGTAGCACCTCATGTCCTAACTCCCAAGAGCCAAAGCAACACGACAATCTTCACAATGATGCCCGACCGCCACATCTAAGCCCATCCTGACGACACCACCTCTCCGTTTCCAACAAGAAATAGCCAGATTTCACCGTGTAGCGACCATGCTTATCCAACCGCCAATGCAGCTAATCCAAGACTGGCTCCACCAAGAGAGGTATTGCCGACTCTGAAAATGGCGGTCTTAATGTCATTCGACAGCCAGGAATGAAGTCGCTCAAGGAGCCACCGTCTATTCACGATCACATCCTTTACTTGAAGCCCATCATCATTATAATGCACAAATGGAACATGCAAGGAAAGACATTCCTCACGCCACCAAGAAGCGTGTTAGAAAGAAAGAGCTGGCTCCCTTGCCAACCCGCACCCCATAACCCTTTTTAAACACCTTTCCCACGTGACACAATGCTTTCCATGTTTTGATACCATGGTAATGATCAACAGAAAAACTTGCTGGCCCAATTCCATACTAATGATGGATTTCTTTTAACAACTCATTTATACCACAAGTGGATGGTTTCGAATCAATTAATAAAATCGGTAAGTAACCGAGTCGATCCACAGGGAATTCAGAATATTATTTTATTCTAGTGAAGATTAAGAACATTTTAAGTCCATTGAAGAGTTTGAGCATTGCTAAAGATGCTAATTTAAAAAACATAAATTTACCAGCCAAAAGTGCATAAAAATTAAAATAATAAAAATAAAGTGCAAATTGTATCTACTTAAGATTGTGCCATCTTCATTTTAATGTTTAGAATTGCATAAAAATAGTCAACATTTCCCAATGCATCAATATAATAATTCCAAATATGTAATAAATATAACAAGGATAAAAATTATGACAATTTCGACATTTTCAAGATTAATAAACATTCACAAGCAAGGAAGCGTATTGATGTAATTTTCAAATTCTTACATAAATCATTTTTGTCAATAATTTAGTCTTCCCAAACTTTCATGGTAAATGTGCACATATCGAATATATGTGGAGGAGGATGACAAACCAGTAAGACAAACTCAAAGGAGGTTGAATCCTCACTTGCAAGAAGTTTTAAGGGTTGAGGTGATTAAGCTACTCGACGCAGGTGTCATTTATCCTATTTATGATAGTCAATGGGTAAGTCCAATACAAGTAGTGCCTAAAAAGGGCGGTGTGACTGTGATTAAAAATAAAAATGTTGAGTAAGTTCCTACTAGACCTACTACTGGATGGCGAGTTTGCATTGATTATAGAAGATTAAATGATAAAACTCGAAAAGATCACTTCATTTTACCCTTTATTGATCAAATATTGTAGCGTCTTGCAGGACATCAATTTTATTGTTTTCTAGATGGTTATACAAGTTATAACCAGGTTTTTATAGCACCAGAGTATCAAGACAAGACTACCTTCATATGCCCATATGGTACATTTGCTTACCGAAGGATGCCTTTTGATTTATGCAACGCACCTGCCGCATTTCAAAGGTGTATGATGTCCATATTTTCTGATTTGATTGAGTGATGCATCGAGGTATTTATGGATGATTTTTCAGTGTTTTGATTTTAACCATTGTCTAAATAATCTGGAAAAAGTTTTGATTAGATGCAAGAAATCAAACTTGGTGCTTAATTGAGAAAAATATCACTTTATAGTTAATGAAGGCATTTTTTTGGGACATAAAATTTCTAAAAGTGGCATTGGAGTTGATAGAGCTAAAGTTGAGGTTATTGCAAAAATTTCAACTCCTAACAATATAAAAACTTAGAGAAGTTGTCTTGGTCATGCTGGATTTTATGGAAGATTTATTAAAGATTTTTCTAAAATTGCCCTGTCCTTGTTCAAACTGCTTTGCAAAGATGTTGAGTTTAATTTTACTGACGATTGTGTTGAAGCATTTAACAGGATCAAAGAAGATTTAATTACTGCACCAATTATCCAACCACCGGACTGGAGCTTAACATTTGAAATCATGAGTGATGCTAGTGATTATGCCGTGGGAGCTGTATTGGGTCAAAGAAAGGATAAAAAGCTTTATGTTATTTATCATGCAATTCAGGCTTTAGATTCTGCACAACGGAATTATGCTACAATTGAAAAGGAACTATTATCTGTTGTATATGCTTGTGAGAAATTTAGGCCTTATTTAATTGGATCGAAAACTATGGTGTACACTGATCATGCTGCTATCCGTTATTTGTTTACAAAGAAAGATGCAAAACCAAGGTTAATTCGTCGGGTGTTATTGTTGCAGCAGTGCGATTTAGAAATTAAAGACCGAAAATCAGTTGATAATCATGTAGCTGGCCATTTATCTCGGATTGTTCATGAGGAAGGGGATACAAAGGACATAAGTGACACATTTCCTGATGAAAATTTGTATCTGTCAAATACAAGTGTGCACATGCAAGTTCGGATACTTATTCATGTAATAGAGTAACAGTCATTTTTCAAGAGGATGAGGTGATTGAGCAGGAATTTGTTGCAAGACATGATCCCTACATAAAGTTTGCTCAAATAGAGGAATTTTATGAAGATTTGCAAGAAAGTACGTGTGATGATGGCAGACTGTTTAACACAGACTATTCATAGGAATAGTCCAAGTTACTACCATCAATTGAGAGACACCCACACTAGACTTAAAAAAATTACCTACACACTTAAGATATGTATTCCTTGGTAAAAATGAAACTTTACCAATTATTGCAAGAAACTAAATGAACCATGACATGAAACTTGCAATAATTGGTAAAGTTTCATTTTCACCAAGGAATACATACCTCAAGTATGTAGGCAATTCTTTTAAGTCAAGTGTGGGTGGTCTCTCAATTGATGGTACAAACTTGGACCAATGAATAGACTGCGTTAAACATCCTGCCATCCTCACACTTACTTTCTTGAAAATCTTCATAAAATTCCTCCATTTGAGCAAACTTTCAATAGGGATCATGTCTTGCAACAAATTCCTGCTCAATCACCTCATCCTCTTGAAAAATGGTTGTTACTCTATTATATGAATAAGTATCCGAACTTGCATGCTGCTTTTGAGTGGTTTTTGCCATATCAAAAGACACCCGCTCATCCCCAACTTTCAATGGGATTTTTCCGTCAACCATAGCACGTCCAGTTTGCAAAACTAGCCTTCCCAAAATCAAAGGAATGTGCATGTCCTTGTCCATGTCAAGAACTACAAAATCAACTGGAAGAGTGAAGTTCTCAACTTGAACAGGGACATCCTCAACTATGCCCAAAGATGTCCTCATAGATCTATCTGCTAGCTGCAATTGCATCCGAGTTGGCTTCACAACTCCCACTCCAAGTTCCCTGAAAACATATAAAGGCATCAAATTAATACTTGAACCAATATCATAAAGAGCTCTATTAAATTCTTTAGTGCCAATAATGCATGGTATAGTGTAACTCCCTGGATCTTTTTGTTTGGTAGCAACTCTTCTTTGCAAAATTGCACTGCATTCACCAGTTAGTGTCACCTTTTCTTCATCATCCACACTCCTTTTCTTTGATAAGATTTCCTTCAAAAATTTGGTGTAGACTGGAATTTGTGCTATCGCATCTGCAAAAGGAATGTCAATTTTTAATTTTTTAAACACTTCTAAAAATTTAGCAAAATCCTTATCTTCTTTTGCCCTTTTAAGACGTTGAAGATATGGGATCAGTTGATATGACTTCACATCCACTGAATGCTTCATTTTCTCTTTATTCTTCTCAAGTCCAGTACCTTCATTGCTATTAGAATCCTTTTTACCTGTCTGCTGGCTTTCTTTTTCAAATTCTTCATTTTTGATCATCTAAAGTGTCACCAGTGACATTTCAATCATCCAAATTGGTAATTCCTTTTTGTTCCTCAGAGTAATAGCTTTACATTGCTCTTTAGGATTTGGATTCGGCATACTTGGTAAAGTCTCTTGTTGTCTAGTTGAAGTATCCCATGCAATATGACCCACTTGAACTTCTAGATTTCTCATTGAGGCTTGTATTTGTTGAATTGTCTGTTGTTGAGACACAATAGTATTCATCAAGTCCTTTAAGTTGACCTCATCTTGACCTTGCTTTTGTGGCAGTTGTTGTTGCGGTTGAACATTTTGAGGTTGCTGGTTTTGATAATAGGTTTGGTTTTGAGGTCTATTTTGGTTATAGTTTGATTTTGGTTTTGGTTTTGGTTTTGGTTTTGTGGGTAAGGTGGCTAGTTGTTTGATTGGTATGTGTTTTGGTGGTATTGAGGGGATTGATTTTGGTAAAAGTTTTGGTTGGAAGGTCGTTTTTGGTTGTGGTTTTGCTGCCTGTTACCCACGTAATTCACATCTTCCACTTGTTGCTCACTTGCTTCGCATTGCATTGTTTCTTGAAATCCTTGATCAAGCATGTGGCAAGCTGACACTCATGAGGTCCATCAAAAATTTCATATCTCACAACCTTGGCTTGACCTTTCTTAAGTGAAGAAACCTCCCTCATTAAAGCATCCAATTTTGAATCAATTGCAACTGTCTTTTCCACTTCATACAGTCCTTCCTTAGACTTGTTTCTAGCATTCTTCTTTCCTAGAAATTTCTTCATGTTTGATATCTTCTTCTCAATAATTTCCTTAGCTCGAGATGGCCCAATTGTTAGAAAAGAATCCCCAGCTGTTGCATCCAACAGGTTCCTCCACTGATCTAACAAATCATTATAAAAGAAATGAATCTTCTGCCAATCTTCAAAACCATGATTAGGACATCTTCGCAGTAGGGTGTTGTATCTATCCATGCATCAAGTAAAGAATCATCCTCATCCTGCACAAAGTCCTTAATCTTTTATTGTAGTTCCAGTACGTTAGAGGGTGGGAAAAACTCTTTTAGGAATGCATCCAATAGCTTATCCCATGTAGAAACATCTCTCAGTGACATCGAATCAACCAAATCTTAGCTTTATCCCTAAGGAGAATGGAAATAACCTCAACTTGACTTCCTCATTAGTAACACCATTTAGCTTCACAGTGTCACAATAATCCAGGAAATTTCGAATGTGATCTACTACACCATTTACATGAGATCCATTGTATTGATTCTCTTAAACCATAGTGATTAAGGCTGGCTGAAGTTTAAAACTTAATGCATCTACATCTGTCCTTGGAGTTCGATTAAGCAAATTCCGATTGTTACCTTGCAAATGCTCCGCAATAGTCATCTCTGCATGTTCCACATTGCCTCCATTACCTTCATTGCCATTATTATCATTGTTACCTCTGCTACCTTCTTCAATGTTTAACCCAATGAATTGCTCTACTAATTGATTAGCTTCAACTGTTAGAATTCCAGTCTGTTGGAGGATAATTTTCTTCATCAGAAGATGAATTAATAAAGACTTCTAACTGCTCTGGTCTTCTCCTTTTTTCTAATCTGATTGCCCTTAATGTTCTTTCTATTAAAACAATAGAAATGACAATAATATATACAAATGAACTTAAAATAACATAATTTTCACGATACCTTCTCGGAAATGGCACGAAAAACTTGATGGATTTATTTTAAACCTCATTTATACCACAAGTGGATGGTGTCGAATCAAGTAATAAAGGTAAATAACCGAGTCGATCAGCAGGGAATTCAGAATATTATTTCATTCCAGTGAAGATTAATATCATTTTAAGTCCATTGAAGAGTTTGATCATTGCTAAAGATGCTAATTTAAACATAAACATAAATTTTCCAGCTAAAAGTGCATAAAAATTAAAATAATAAAAATAAAGTACAAATTGTATCTACTTAAGATCGTGCCATCCTCATTTTAATGTTTAGAATTGCATAAAAATAATCAACATTTTCCAATGCATCAATATAACAATTCCAAATATGTAATAAATATAATAAAGATGAAGATTATGACAATTTCAATATTTTCAAGATTAATAAACATTCACAAGCAAGGAAGCGTATTGCTGTAGTTTCCAAATTCCTACATCAATCATTTTTGTCAATAATTTAGTCTTCCCAAACTTTTCATTATTGAATATAATGATTAAAACCATATATCATTTTCCAAATCAACATGTGCATGTCAAAATTCAATAATAATGCAATTCGTTCCCAAGACGAGTACTAGAATTGATTCATCACTTCGTATCTCCCGATTTAGTGAAGCAATAAATAACATGATTCAAATTCTAAGATGAAAAAATGCAGGAAAATGTAGAAAACAGCAAACTAAATGTAAAAACTTAAAATACTTCCTTATTATAGCAAATTCGTACTTCAATTCGGCTCCGAACTCCGTTCTAGAATCTCCTTGATCACATCTATATATTGCAAATGTCTAAAAATCTGAAAATGCATAGAAATTACATTAGTAGGCACATCCTAAGTAGAACAATAGAAAGAAACTAAAATTACGCTAAAAAAGTAGAATTGATCTTCATGGAATTGATTCCCTTCTTCCTACAGCTTTTCCTGGGTTTTTTGTATGTGTTTCCAAGAGAATCTGAAGCAAAATGGTGTCCAAATGTGTTAAAAACCACCCCATGGAGGTTAGAAAACTTCCCAACTATGTCAGGAGGTAGGAAAATGTGCTTCAGAAGCTTTTTAGGCACGATTGGCCTAAGTTGCGCCTCTTCAGGTAGAGCCACTTCCAAAATCTTTTCAAGGCTGAGATCAGGTGCAAAAACTTGCTCAGTTATGGTTTAGGCGATTCGCTTCACAAAGTTGCCTCAAGTCTCTAAAATTCTTCCAAGTCCAAATTGAGGCACAACATTTTGCTCGATGGCAGTTTCAGGCAGAATTGCAAAGGAATATGCCCACACTGACACTTTTTGTCCAACTTCAAAATTTCCAAGTGTCGAGTTAGGCGCGAAATTGCGCTCCGAGCAGAAATGAGGCACGGTTTGTCTTGGATCTGCCTTGGCAGGTTTTTTATCTCCCAAAAAGTTTCCAAGTACTAAATGAGGCGCATGGGCGCGCTATGAGATAGTTTTGGGCGCCACTCAACAAGAAATACATCATTTCTACCCATAACTTTATATTCTTCGTTTCCTATCGAACAACAAATACTCGAATTAGAATGGCCACTAATTTTATTCAAATAAAGCATAAAGTAGTGAGGAAAACACATAATTAAGCATAATTTAAGCACGAAAATAAGAACACCACAAATACGTAAAACATAGCTAAAAAATCAAGTAAAATTACATGAAATGCTCAATTTTTGCATGAATTTCCATCTTTTATAAAGCCAAATAATGCTATTTCATAGGGTGCATCAACTAGTCTCTCATCTCTTACCCACAATTTATCAGGCTACATCAAATAATCCCATGGTCGGCGTCCAACCAAAGCCAAATTCATTTGCGTAGTTTTCCAAATTCCGAGGCCCCCAAGCCTACGTGGTCCCGTGCAACGTTGCCAACCAACAAGGTGGAGGCCCTTCCCATTAGAACCATTCCAAATCAACTTCTGCACAAGCTTATCAATAGCATTAGATGATACCATCGACAATAAATGAAGTTGCATGATATAGACTGGTACAAAGCCAAAACCACCCTTACCATTGTAAGGCTACCAGCTTTATTTAACAACAATGATGACTAGCTGCTAAACTTTACCTGAAATCGATGCATCAACATATCAAAATGAACTATATCTAGCAAAAGCAAAAAGATAGTATAATAAAATAATAATAATAATAATAATAATAATAATAATAATAATAATAATAATAATAATAATAATAATAATAATAATAATATACTACTATTTTTGGTTTCCTATAATTTTTTACAAGATTGATCTTAATAAGACTTTAGTGAAACATATTCTATAACAGCCATTGTCCCTTGATTTGGACGGTCTTGTGGTGCTATAAATACAACACTTGTGTTGTATTGAAAAAATTGTATGGAAGGGAGGCAAACAAGATGAAAGGGACGCAAACAAAATTGAAGGGAGGCAAGCGAAATTAAAGAAATTGAAGAACTTGAATGGAATGATATAAATAAATTGAAAAGATTGCAAGGAATTACGAACGAAAGAAATAAAGGAATTGAAAACTGTAGAAAGCTATGAAAATAATAAAAGTGTGGCGCTTTTGAGCTTAGGATTTCATGTCCCCTCTTAAGCTGCTAATTCTAATATTTATAGGATGGGTGGCAAGCCTTAATGCATGTTCTTGCCTCGTTAACTGCAATCTTTCTCTTTTCATCGATAATAATTATGCTGATTCTTGGATCGGGCCTCCTCACATGTAGATTGGGCCACTTTAAATGGCCCTAGTAATTTTTGGGCCAACAGATGCCCCCCTCGCGCAATTTGTCTGATTAGGCCTAAGCCAAATATGTGTGTTTCAAATGTGCATGACCTGTCTAGGTTCTTATAAAAGAATGAGCAAGAGGATAAAAATTGCTCTTTTCCCCTTTTTTCTTTTCTTTGCCGCCCAACAGCTTTCTCGCTGCCTCTCTGCCGCCGCGAGGTTTGCCCCCCAAGCTCTTCCGTCGCGCATTGGTCTACTTCTCTATCTCTCTATTCGCGCAGGTCTCTCCGTCGCTTCGTAGCCAGTCTCTCTTGCCGCCCCGGAGCCTCGCAACCACCCTGATCTCTTGGCAGCAGTCTATGCTTGTCGCTCGGAGCTCTCCGTGCCGCCCATTGCTTGCCGCCCAAGGGCAGGGGCTCTACGTCGCCGCCCAAGCTTGCCGCCCTTTGGAGCCAGTCTGTCTCAGCCATCATTTTCTCTGTGCGTTGTCGCCCGCGTCATCTGCTTGCTGCTGGGTCTCTCTGCTTGCCGCCTCGTATGTCTTGCTACCATCGTGACCTTTTTGTTTTTTTTTTTTTTTTTGTCATCCTCTCTGACTTAGTTTGTCTCTACGTGCCACCGTCAGCTGCCTTCTGTGTTGGCCGCCCACGCAGTCGCCCGGTTGTCTCTGCTGCCTCTTGCCACTGGAGCTGTTGCTGCCCAAGCACGTTGCCGTCCGTCGCTTACTGCGCCCCGGAGCTGCCGCCATCATGACTCATGGCTCAGGTTGTGTTACATGGCTTGTGATTTCATCTAATATGTATGTGTTCACCAACCGTTATTATCTTTTTTTTATGACGTAGGATATGGTGAGACCGACTTCTGACGAGGAAGTCTATGACTTTGATATTGGGGAGCCATTGGGGCCCACCTTACATCGCACTATCAGACACGTCGGCGAGGTCGCCGATGGATTTTTATGGGCCTTAAATCCTCCTTGTCGGAATACCCAAGAGGTTTTCACACAGTCCTTTGTAGTTAGGACTAAACTTATTCGTGCTCACCCAGCAAGTATGCAGGAGTATGATTATTGGGCTCGTAGGATGCTGGGGTCTTTTCATAGTCGCTGGGGGGTATGGGGCATACGACATGCGATCATCTTGTCCACGCAGCCCGTTATTTGGGACTAAACTTATTCTGGGCTTCTTCTTTTCTGGGCTTCTGGAACTCTTCGGTGAATGCATTCCAGCTCCCTCTGGGTTTTGTGGGGCCCACTGTCTTGATGATTACATGTCTTCCTATGATGATTACATGTCTTCCTATAGTAGGGACTGATCTAGTGCGATCCTCTATGCCCGATGATAAAGCTGTCATAGACTCCATATTTCCAGAAATACACAGGAGTCCAAGCGGTACACCTATATTTCTCACAATTCAAAGGATGGTCCCCGAGTAGATCTGAGCACAATGCGTTTCTGTTGTTTTGGTTTAGCCGCTATGTTATTTGTACTAGCTCTAGGAATGTTCTATGCACAGCCTTGCCGGTCGTTCATGCCCTTATGACTAGTCAACCATATACAATTGGCAAGTATTTCCTTGGCACTTTATTTCATGGCATCAATGAGGCTGTATCCATGCTAGCATGTGGTGATGATCCTGCCTACCAAGGCTTTCGGGACATTTTGGTTTCGGGACATGGAGTGATTGGTGGGCCAGGCTCGCATGATCTTCCCTATCATGTAACGTCCTGAAAATTAAAATATGAATTTTGCAAACGTTATCGTAGTATTAACTATCCGAAATTAGTGGCCAGGTAATTTAAAACAACTAGTACAAAGCTGAGTACAATCCTACAGTGGTTATTTTATTGACCTTTTATAGGCGGAAGCTAAAGCAATTAAAAGCCTGTAAACATAATATAAATCTCACATAACTTTATTTTATGATCCATACATCATAATAACTATATTTTATTAAATACTCCGCAATGGACTAATCCAGCTACCAGTCAGTAGATAACTTATTCCATAAAATGGAGTCGTTAGCACTTTCAGTGACCCACTTACACAAAATCCATAACTTATATCATGCCCAAAGAATATAATTTAGCAAGGAATATAACTCTAACATCATATATGTAAATAGGTCATGTTCCCCAAACCTCATATATAAATATAATTATAATCTAAAATAGTATTATAATAATTTTACTGCATGAATCTTCTCACAATTATCACCATTTATAAACATACTTAGCAATATATATATACATATATCTACATATTAAATTCACTCGTACCTTTAAGTTAACCAATATATATAAACGTATATATACATATATTGCTATAAATTATATTCCCCTGAAAATTCTTAATCGCTGCAATTATTACCCAAATTAATAACAACCCACATTTCAGTAACCTCAATTATCTGAAGATTACCCAACATTTGAGAAGCATCGAACTCTCAACATATTAACACAAATTAGAATTCCATTTCTGATTATTCAGTATTCAAAAAATCCTCAAGTATTCGATGATAGATAAATGCCCATTTTAATCAACCATTAAACGCAATGAGTTGGACTCACCCGTTCTAATCCCCAAATCTATAATAATACTATTCACTCAAGTCATTCAAGAATTCTTCATAATTCAAATAAACCAATAATTTATTTAACAATTAATCTCATTCTGCATTCTTCATTATAAGCATTTAACAACGATTTGGAGATGGCGGTTGTAGTGCATGCTCTGAAAATCTGGAGACACCTGTTATGGAGTTAAGTGAAAGATTTATTTAGATCATGAAAATCTGAAGTGTTTATACACCTTAGACCATATGAGTGGCAGACAAAGGAGGTGGATGGAACTGTTACAGGATCATGACACTGATATTCAATACATTGAAGGGAAGCCGAATCGGGTGGCAAATGCTTTAAGCAGAAAGGAGCATCATACAGTGGCATGTTTGGGGGTGATGCCCAAATGGCAGGGAACTAGTCAGACTTGAGGTTCATGTAGTTTCTGTTGGCTCTGTTCAACGTACTTTAAACATGTTAGTCACTACATCATCTTTGATTGATGAGATATTCGCTAGCCAGCATGACAGCGGAGAGATGGCAGTGTTGAGGCAGAAGATTCAGGAGGGTAAGGCTCCGGGTTTCAGAATTGATGATAAGGGAATGGTGAGACATGGCGACAGATGGTGCATTCCTGAGTGTTGTGATGACTTGAAGAAGAAAGTCATTGATGAGGCACACACCACTCCTTATTCTGTTCACCCATGGGTCACAATAATGTATAAAGACATCCGACAGACTTTCTGGGGGAAGAATATGAAGAGGGATATAGTTGATTATGTGGCTAAGTAGCTACATGCCAGCGAGTAAAGGCTGAACATATGAGACCGATGGTTTGCTATAGCCTTTATCAATCCATGAATGGATGTGGGAATCCATTTCCATGATTTTGTGATGGGGTTGCCTCAGAATGTGAGAAAGATGGATACTATCTGGGTAGTGGTGGATCGATTGAGTAAGAGTATAGCGTTTATACCTATGAGATTAACATGGAGATGAGTCAGCTTACCCACACATATTCAACATGTTGTCAAGAGATTTTGGATTCCCAATGAGATAGTGTCTAATCGGGATTCCAGTTCCTGTCCAAGTTTTGGAAGGAGGTTCAGGCAGCTTTTAGCAGGCGCATTAGCATGAGTACTGCGTGTCATCCTCAGTGAGATGGTCAGACAGTGCGGACCAGCAGGACACTAAAGGATATATTGCGAGCTTGTGCACTTGACTACCAGGGAAGTTGGGAGAATCATCTCAGTTTGGTGGAATTCAGTTACAATAATAGTTATCATGCGAATATCGATATGGCTCCCTTTAAGGCATTGTATGGGAGGAAGTGCACAAGTCCTTTATGTTGGAATGATCCAGCAGATGAGGTGAATGTGGGTCCTGAAATGATTGAGCAGTCTATTGATTTAGTGAGGATCATCGGGGACCACATGAGAGAGGATCAAGACAGACAGAAGAGCTACGCTGATTTAGCTCGTCGTGATGTAGAGTTTGAGGTTGGTGATAGGGTATTTTTGCAAGTATCGTCTATGAAAGTGGTACGCCAATTTGGTAAGAAGGGTAGCTGAGCCCAAGATACATTGGACCCTATGAGATTGCCGAGAGGGTTGGGAAAGTGGTGTATAGGTTGGAGTTTCCAACTGAAGTGGGTCGAGCCCATAATGTATTTCATATTTCTCAACTCAGGAAGTTTGTATCTGATCCATCTAAGATTATTCAGCCTGATGAGGTTGAATTGGATGTTATTCTTGAGTATGAAGAGTATCCAGTTCGGGTGATTGATGCAAAGGAAAAGGTTCTGAGGTACAAAACCATTCCGATGGTTAAGCTGTTGCGCGCGGGTTGTGCGCTGGCGCGCCGGGTGCGCGGCAGAGCCTTGTTTCGGTCCGTGCAATTTTGATGTCTAAATGCTTAAATTCTTGATCTAGGATTTGTCTAAACATCTTCCAATATATTATTTATGAATCAGAAATGATTATGACTCGTGAGAATTGTTGAATAGCTTGGAAGAGTTGTTGAATCATGATATGTCGATTATTTCTTGTTTGATGAATTATGAGGTTATGCCTTAGCCTAGGGGCTACGTTTAATTATCTAATGCATTGAGAAACATGTGAACCTAGTGTTAGGTGTTGAATCATTTTTGTTATATTCGCATATGCATGACATGGCATTGGTATTGATGGTTATGAACCCGATGGGTTGTTATGATGATTTATTTGCTCGGGCAGCCTTGATCGGTGTTGTTGAGTCTCGATGATCCGCCGGTGTTGTTGAATCCCGATGACCCTGCAGGGTGTATGATATGACTGTTATTGCCTGTGATTTGGCTGTGACGCCTGTGATCCCTGCGGGAATGGTGTATGTTACCCTGTAACGGGTTAGAGTTGATGGTATTCTCACTCATGGATTCATACCGCTCGGATTTTTAGGTGTTGGCTAGCATACTCATCTACATTTGCATATAGGGTACATAGGTGTATGTTAGGTCATGCATCACTTGCATAATTGTATGTTTGTGGTTGAAGCACCGGTATGGGATGGTGTGATGTTTATTTTACTCTATTTATATTCTGATCTTTTATTTATATTCTTATCTATTATTATTCATTGTTTTCCTTTACTCCACTGCAGGTAGCCCTTGCTC